>JARYZH020000236.1:0-542072 GCA_030021035.2 Notholithocarpus densiflorus | reverse complement strand
CACATAAATTTATTAGTCCATATCACCCTAAATTTATTGAAGATTTTACTATATGTTAATTTTTTATGCTTTAGTAATGGGACATATTATTTATATATATATATATATATATTAGTTGGTAAAGCAAAGAGAAAATTCAATTAAATTTTAATTAGATTCTCAATTTTACGCCACATGTCCCATTTAATTTTTAATTTTTGTGGCAAGTTAATTTTTGGGTAAAAAAACTGAAGAGTCTAGATATATGATTTAAAAAAATGTAAGCTAATACCATGTATAATTTGAACTTCTTCTAAAAAAAATGTATAATTGTGATTGTTTTTAATTGTACCCATGCATATGCACGGGGCTACACACTAGTATATGTAATCAATAAATAGTGAGATATTATCAATTCACAACAACCATGAATTGATTTGTACAATTTTCAATATTAAATAGTTTATAATTGAGATTTAACTAGAAGCATAAATTAATCCAACATTATATATATAAATATGTTTTTTGTTGATGACTTAATATATAATATTACTATATTTTTTTGTCATTACTTATTTATTTTATCAATCTAAATAACATTTTTTTTAGGGTGTAGTCTAAATAACTTAAACCAAATACATAACATATAAATTGACATTAATAAAATCCAGTGGATTGCACGGGTTAAAAACTATATCTAATCATATCATATATACTATATATAATAGTAGAAGGCTTTTCCTGCAATTAAGGAGGTGCTGTTATGTAGAAAAAATGTCCATCTAAAATTCTGCCATGTATAAGTTAAAAAGCGATAAATTATGTTATTCGGCAATGCTACGACACTGTTTAAAAGCCTCTCATTATAAATAAAAAAAAAAAAAAAAAAATTAACCGGTTAAAATACAATGTACACGGAGATAGAAATAGAGAGAGAAAATGAGGCCTGCGACACGAAGAAAGAAACAGAGAAAGAGGCAGAACGGTAAACACAACATCGATTAGACATAAGAAATCAAAAAATTTCAAAACACGATTTTGCAGACCCAAAACCTAGGCAGAACGGTAAACAGAGAAGGCACGAAGTGGGGACTAGGGAGAGAGAAAAATCTGAGACCGTAGACGAAGAGTAATAGAGATTGAAAGAGAGATAAATCTCAGGGCAGCCACCACCGTCACGCAGCCGGAACTGTTATAGGTAAAGGTTTTCTTTATTTTATTTTTAAAATTATGCGATAACTATGATTTATGTTTGGGTGTTTGGTAGTATAGGTTCAATTTAGGCATTTGGGTTACATTTGATTTTGATTAAGGTTATTAAATTGGATTTGGTTTATGGTTGGGGTATTTGTGTTGTTCGTTTGGTTTTCATTAATTTTTCAATCAAGGTAGAAAGCAAAGAGTATTTTTGGTCTCTTCAATTTCTTTACACTTCTTGAATGAGCATTCCTGGCGAAGAGTTTCCATTCGTTTCACTCCGCGTTTATCAAGTACAAATTTAGGTTTTTGTTTTTAACTCTCTCTTGGATTCAGTTGTAGATTTCATTTGTCATTGATTGATTTCAATTCCGATCTGTGTAATTAAAAATTAATGGGTTTTTTTTTTTATCTTTTCTTTTTTTTGGGTTTGTAGGTGGAAAGGAAAATCATTGGAATTTCTGTTCATAATTTTAATTTCTTGGGTTTTGTTTTGTTGATTATTTTGTTTTTTTGTTAGAATTTTTTTTCCCTATTTGGTAGATTTTTGTTAGATTTAGTTCCTGTTTGCACCTGAAATTTGAATTCATTTAATTATAGCATATAAAACGGTTAAGAATTATGCACCAATTTCTTTTCTTTATACCCTTTTCTTATTTACTTAATTTTTTGTTTTATTTCAGATTATGAGAGATATAATTTTTCTGTATATAGGTTATGGTTTTATAATCCCTAAGCATCCTAAGACTCTTATATCAACATGAATTGCAAGTGTTGTAATATATGTGATTCTAATTTTGTACTTGGTTGTAAGTGTAGATTGCAATTCATTTGCCTCTGTTAGATTGCCTCCTATTCAGTGTAGCCTTATTTTGGGAATACAAGATTGATGAAAATTGAGAATGCTATGAGATACATTTTTATAGGTACTACATTAAAAAGCTTCTAATTTTTTTTTTTTTTTTTTTTTTTTTGAGAAACAAAAGCTTCTAATTTCAAGTAATAAATTTGAGTCCTAATTTTAAGTAATAAGCTTAACCATTTAGGTTTATATTATACAAATAACAACTAAAGGCCATGAACAAGGAAAATATTTGGAGTTGAGAAATTCAAAATGCAAACCATTATAGGAGATCACCAATTTTTGGAAAACTAAATATCAGGAAACCTATTAATCTATTATGCTTGGTCTCTTACTTTTTCCTTTTTAATTAAAGTCCAAGTTGTTCAAGTAATAGGAAATCTGTTACTCTGTTAAACAAATAAAAATGAATAGCATAATATTAACATATATACTTAATTTTATCATTAGATGTATAATAGGAAAGGTGTTACTCTGTTAAACAAATAAAAAGGAAAAGCATAATCTTAACATATTAGTTAATATTTTGACATGGAAAGTTAACTTCCATGTCAAAATACTTTAGACATGGGTTCCTAGGAAAACGAAACAAGAACAAAGATGAGAACGTAAGCACATAGGGCCTTGGTCCAAGGGAAAACGACAAGATCAAGAAGAAGGGAGAAAATAGTAATTTTAGGCCAACCAAGATTAGCATAAAAGGAGAGAAATCGACCGTAGAAGAGGAACAAGAAAAAAGCAGAGTACGAAAAAGAGAAATAGTAGAAGAAAGAAAAGCAAGGGAGAAAATTGGCAATAATAGAGAGAGTATAGAACTTGGGTCAAGTTCCCAGAAAAATAGTGCCCCTTATTTGTAGTATTACTTGGGGGATGTACTTCAATCCATGGTGATTCCTGCAAATATATTTCTATATTGTTGCATATCGTGGACCTACTTGTGCACATATTGGATCCTTAGAACTACCTAATTGGCCATAGTGGGACCGAGCTCAATTCCCTCCCTCAGTATCTCACAACTCCTCCAACCCTTTAACAAACCCACAAGATTGTATTGGGCTTAGGCTTAAGGAACCTTTTTAAAACAAAAGGGTTCTACAAAATTGAAATGAATGAAAACATATGATTGGTGACAATTTTAATTATTAGGAAGGTGTTTGGTGAAGTTGTCTCCAAGTTTGCAAATACATGAAAAATAAATCTATATATTTAGAGAGAGAGAGAGAGAGAGTTAAGGATGCCCGAATGTCCGAGAAAACCATTTGATCCTAGCAGGCTTTGAGGACATTTGTGGTTTTAGAGGCTGCGATTCTGTAGCGGCTACTTCTAGGGTTGCTAGAGATCCAATTCCAATATCCTGGGCTATTTACTGCACTATCACCTGCATAACTGGAAAAAACTAATCTAACATTGCAGCTGCTAGGGCTTGTTCTTCCCTCTCTCCCCTTCTCTGTCTCGTGGTTGGGTGTTTTTTTTTTTTTTTAAGCTGTAGCTAGGTGTTTACAATTGGTAGAAATTTTTTTTTTTAATTTGGTAAATAATGTTTCTCACGTGTAATTTTTGTTTGTAATTTTTTAATTAAAAATATGTCACATTATTAAAACAAAATGCCAAGTCATTGTTCCATTGGCCACATAAGTAACACCGTTAATGGCAGTTAGTAAAAGGACTTATATTGCTCATTTTGAAAACTTGAAGGACCAATTGCGCATGCTTCAAACTTGAGGGACCAATTGCGCACACAGGGTAAACTTGAGGGACCAATATTGTAGTTTCGCCAAGAATTAACTAGACAGAGGTAAGACTACACCACCTCTTTTCTACAATAGATGTTAAATTCAGATCATTTTTCATGAAAGAAAAAAATAACAAAAGACATATGTCATTGAAGTTTCTATTAGATAAAATCATAAAATTATAAATCTTTTCTACAATAGATGTTAAATTCAGATCATTTTTCATGCATATACATACACATGTAGCATACAACCCACAGGGCTTAAACTTTAAGTTTAAACTTAAACTTGGTAGGGTGAAACTCACTCAAGTTTCAATATCTTCTTCCATGCTTTCAAGTACAAAAATTAAATTCTCATGTGAGTCTCTCTACTTCAAATTTTTAAATGTTTAATAATTTAGATTGTTCTTAATTATTAAATAGTTTTTAAATATTAAATTCAAGGATTTTCCATTTAAATATATGTGATTAATTGAGCCTTAAAGTTCAATGTATTATTGAAAATCATTTTATATATATTTTTTAGGTACCTCTATCATCTTCCATTCAATTATATATATATATATATATATATTTATATATATATATAAATATTTATGATACCTTAGTCACACAAAACATGCATTCATTATGTAACTTAAAAGTAAAATATTCATTTATTTTTATTATTTATTTTAAGTAAATTAATAAAATAATTATTTACATATGAATTTTGATTAAGCCGTGCATCGCACGGGCTTAATGCTAGTTATAATAATAATAAGTATTGCTAAATTAAATTTCAAAAATAATAAAATTCATTAAAAAAAAAAAAAAAAAAAAAAAAAAACAGGAAAATGCCAAGAGTGGAACATAATTTAATAATATTTTTTAAATAAGATATAACGTAATTTAATTAAAATATTCCACTTACACTAAAAATTAATTGGTATTTGAGCTTTGATAATTAAAAGTCCAAATATTCTATCCTACTTTTCGTGCTCCATTCTATATTTTACAAATAAAAACTTGACACATGTCCACTTATTTAATTAAATTCCAAATTTTTACTTTTCTCTTTTAAGATACCTAAAATAAATAATAAATAAAAAGCCCAACAGATTGGTCACATCTTGATCCACCATAGGCCAAAATTGCTGATAAAACAGTGGAGGCATACCATTAGGGTCTGGCGCCTTTAAAGGAGCTATTTGTTTAAGTGCTTCCAAGACTTCCCACTCATGAAAAGTACCTACCAGATTGGCATTCATGGATTCAGTCGCCACCTTAGGTGATAAGGATAAAATTGCAACACTCCCTGACGGTATGGCATGAAGCTACATTCGAATTAAGCTCGTCAGTTTCACCTTTTTTTCCATTAACAGGTGACAGCGGAAAAACAAGTTAGGGTTGACGGGGTCAGTTTGTTGATGGTGGAAAGCTGACGGCTCCAGGCTGAAGGGCTTGCACAAAGCTGACGGTTCCAGCATAACTTTGCCTTGTTTTCCACGAATAGGTATATAAGGAAATATCGTGCGCATCACGCTCAGTATTAGGTTCCTATAAGGAAAGGATCCTGTAAAATACGCTCCAAAGAGACTCCTAAAAGGAAAAGACTTCTAGTCCAACAAGGAGAGGTCAACACTCTACTACTATAAAAGCCCCAATATCCTCACAAACCAAGGTACGCATAATTTACCCTCTCTAGCACTCTAGAGTTGTGAGAATAGTTCTAATTTGACCTTCGGAGGGTATTTGGCCGACACCACACCGGTGCTCTCTGCTAGGTCTTCTCTTTTTTTGTGTAGGTATTCTCTCGAGCGTGTGAAGGCTGTGTAGCTCACTGGTGATTTTTTACGGCATCATCAGTTGGCGCCGTCTATGGGAAAGGATAAGGCTTTGACGAATTTGTTTTCAGATTCGAAAGCCATAGCAAACGCTTCCCGGACAAAAGAGTTGCATGGTGCTGACTCGCTCGATGGCAACCACGAACAACGTTCAAGGAGACGAAGCTCGCACAACGGCCCTCGAGAGGCAGGTTCAGACCTTGGCCACCACAGTGGAATGTCTAACTAAGGAGAACCACGATCTGGAGGAGCAGTTACGCCAGAAAAACGCAGGTCATGGCACCCAAGAGCAGGACCAAGAAGGCACCAGTGCCGATAGAAGGGAACAAGAAAGGCCGGAGGGCAGTAACGTTCCGAGTAGACCAGAGCGACAAAATTTGAGCATGCCATCCCTCACGGATGCAACCCCTCCACATATCGCCGCTGAGATGCAGGCGATGAAAGAGCAGATGGAGGTTATGATGAACGCCTGTCCAGCGATCTTGACGATCTGGTCAACCGTACCGACTCGCCATTCACTGCGGCCGTCAACTCCTTCCCTCTACCACATAAGTTTCGCATGCCACAGATCGGCAGTTACGACGGAGTCAAGGACCCTCTAGATCACCTAGAGACCTTCAAGACCTTGATGCAACTTCAAGGAGTGGCGGATGAAATCATGTGTAGGGCCTTCCCCACAACACTGAAGGGTGCAGCACGAATTTGGTTCAGCCGGTTGACGCCCAACTCCATCAGCACTTTCAAGGAGCTAAGTGCTCAATTTACTGCGTACTTCATCGGGGGACATAGGTATAAAAAGTCCACGGCTTGCTTGATGAGCATCAAGTAGCGAGAGGACGAAACGCTAAGATCCTACATATCCCATTTCAATAAGGAAGCTCTCTCGATCGACGAAGCCGACGACAAGATACTTGTGGTGGTCTTCACGAATGTGCGGAAGGGTAAGTTTTTGTTCTCCATGTACAAAAATGACCTGAAGACCATGTCAGAAGTACTTTACAAGGCCACTAAGTACATGAATGCTGAAGACGCGCTGCTGGCCCGAAAGGAAAAGCCCAAGAAAAGGGAGAGGCAGGAAGACACACAGCAAGACCAAGGGCGTAAGAAGGCAAGAACAGGAGACCGAAGGGATGAAAGGCGTTCTAAAATCCCGGGAGGAAGGTTTACAAGCTTCACCCCACTAACAGTCCCAATAGACCAAGTCCTAATGCAAATCAAGGACGAGGAGGCCTTGACCTATCCTAGAAAGCTTAAGGGAGATCCTACAAGCGATCAAAGGACAAATATTGCCGCTTCCATCGTGATCACGGTCATGACATAGCCGACTGCTACGACTTAAAGCAGCAGATTGAGGCCCTTATCAGACAAGGGAAATTGCAAAAGTTCGTCAGCAAAGATAGAGCAGATCCACCCCCTCAACAGCAGCATCCCTGACGGGATAATGAACGTCGGGACATAAGGATGATCGTAGAAGGAACAGCAACTACTGGGTCGTCCAAAAAGGCCCGCAAAACTTACCTTAGGATGGTCCAGAATGTTCAAATGACGGGTTCTGTACCAAAGATAGCACGGAGAGAGAGCCCCATTATCAGGTTCTCAGAAGAAGATGCACGGCGTCTACATCACCCGCACGACGATGCGCTTGTCGTCAGCATAAGAGTAGGAGACTACAACTTACACCGGGTGTTAGTCGATAATGGCAGCTCGGCAGATATCCTGTACTACCCGGCATTCCAGTAGATGAGAATTGACAGGGAACGACTGATTCCAACGAACGCTCTGTTAGTCGGTTTTGGAGGAACAAGGGTGTTCCCCCTAGGCGCGGTCACATTATCTGTAATAGTAGGCGACTACCCTTAGCAGATCACCAAGGACGTAACGTTCCTACTAGTCGACTGCTCGTCCGCGTACAACGCTATCCTGGGACGACCCACCCTGAATTCGTGGAAAGCTGTAACCTCAACCTACCACCTAATGATTAAGTTTTCGAACTGACTATGGAGTAGGAGAGTTACGCGGAAATCAAGTGGCCGCCCGCGAATGCTACGTGGCCATGATGGAAATGGATGACCACCTCCAAGCCATGAATATAGAAGAACACCGAATGGAGACAGAGCCTGTAGAGAAGCTTGAAGAGATACTTCTTGACGATTCCAAACCAAACCGAACAACCAAGATTGGAACCCTTGCTAGTCCCACAGTCCGCCAGGCGATCACGACCTTTCTTAGAAATAATCGGGACGTATTCGCTTGGAGCCACGAAGACATGCCAGGGATAGACCCTTCAGTCATGGTGCACAGGCTGAATGTGTCGCCCTCTTTTCCACCCATCCGACAAAAGAAGCGGGTGTTCGCCCCTGAGCGGGATCAGGCCATAGCGGAAGAGGTCCGCAAACTACAGGAGGTAAGCTTCATTAAGGAGGTTTATTACCCCAACTGGTTGGCAAACGTAGTGATGGTTAAGAAAGCTAGCGGTAAGTGGAGGATGTGCGTGGACTTCACCGACCTGAACAAAGCATGCCCCAAAGATAGCTATCCTCTCCCGCGGGTCGACGTTCTGGTAGACTCTACGGCTCAACATCAGCTACTAAGCTTCATGGACATTTTCTCGGGTTACAACAAAATCCGAATGCATGAAGATGACCAAGAGAAAACTTCGTTCGTGACTAGCCAAGACCTATTCTATTATACAGTGATGCCATTCGGTCTAAAGAACGCGGGCGCAACGTATCAGAGGCTTATGAACAAGATGTTCTCGCAACAAATCGGGAGAAATGTCCAAGTCTACGTTGACGACATGCTAGTAAAAAGTCGAAAGGAGGAAGATCACTTGGAAGACCTTAGTGAAACATTCAACACCCTTCGCTCTTATAACATAAAGCTCAATCTAGGAAAGTGCGCCTTCGGAGTAACAGCAGGAAAATTCCTAGGATTCATGGTTTCTCAAAGGGGCATCGAGGCTAACCTAGACAAGATCCGGGCCATAATAGAGATGGCACCCCCAAGAAATGTAAGGGAAGTATAAAGCCTTAACGACAAAATAGCAGCGCTGAATAGGTTCATGTCAAGGGCCACAGACAAATGTTTACCCTTCTTCCGCACGTTGAAGAAGTCTTTCGAGTGGACTGACGAGTGTCAGCGAGCATTCGAGGAGTTAAAAGCTTATCTCTCTTCCCCGCCGCTGCTAAGCCCTTCGCAGGCCGGTTAAGAGCTTTTCCTCTATCTAGCCGTCTCTTCCGCCGCCGTCAGCGTCGCCTTAGTAAGAGAAGAAGGAAGAGTGCAGAAACCCATGTATTACGCTAGCCGGGCGCTCCGCGGCGCCGAAGAAAGATACCCACCCACGGAGAAACTCGCTTTCGCATTAGTTACGGCAGCCCGCAAACTCAAACCATACTTTCAAGCCCACACGGTGATCGTTCTAACCGACAAGCCCTTGCGGTGGGCAATGAGCAACCCTGAAGCTGCTGGTCGGCTGACGCTATGGGCCATAGAATTGAGCGAGTTTGACATCCAGTACCGCCCACGAACCGCCATCAAAGGACAGATCGTCGCAGACTTCATAGCTAAATTCACCAGTGACGAGGACAAGGGGGCAAAAGAACCTCCTCGATGGAGCATACATACAGACGGATCATCTAACAGGCAAGCTAGAGGGGCAGGCGTCGTATTATTGTCACCCGAAGGAGACACAGTTAAATGTATGGTACGTCTCGACTTCCCCACCACCAACAATGAAGCGGAGTATGAGGCACTAGTAGCAGGCCTCGACCTCGCCAAAGCAGCGGGGGCCGCAAACGTAGTCATTTACTGCGACTCTCAGGTCGTTACTAACCAAGTGAATGGAGACTACGAGTGCAAGGGCGAAAGGATAAAGAAATACATGGATCAAGTAAGGAGAAGAGTAGACGACCTAAAAGCCAAAATCATCCAAATCCCCAGAGGAGAGAATGAGCAAGCCGACCGACTTTCCAAAGCCGCTTCAGCAGAACATATGATCACCCCTGGTAATGTGCTCTCTTTCGTTCAGCTTTCTCCACTAATAGATTTCGACGACGTGCAGGAGATAGGTTCTAAAAATAACTGGACCACACCGATAGCTTCATACTTGAAGGACAGCATCTTGCCAGACGGGAAGGAGGCCGTAAGAAAGCTAAAGGTTCGGGCAGCAAGGTTCGTCTTGATAAAAGACGTCTTGAATAAAAGAGGCTTCTCCCATCCATATCTAAGATGCTTAGGTACTGAAGAGGCGGACTACATCATGAGAGAGGTGCACGAAGGGGTCTGCGGAAACCATTCAGGGTCAAGATCATTGGTACATAAGCTAGTGTGAGCGGGGTACTATTGGCCCACCATGCAAAAAGACGCCGAGGCTTATGTCAAGGCCTGCGACAAGTGCCAAAGGTTCAGCAATGTTATTAGACAACCAACCGAAGAGTTGACCCCGATGACGGCCCCATGGCCGTTTGCTCAGTGGGGACTAGACATCATGGGACCATTCCCTACAGCAGTACGACAGCCGAAATTCTTGGTAGTGGGCATTGATTACTTTACGAAATGGGTGGAAGTTGAAGCCTTGGCCACCATTACGGAAAAGAACGTACGGAGTTTCATATGGAGATGCATCGTGTGCAGGTTTGGCATCCCTAGAGTCCTAGTCTTAGACAACGGAAAGCAATTTGACAACGACTCCTTCCGGGACTTCTGCTCCCAGTTAGGGATCAAAAACCACTACTCCTCCCCCGCCCACCCTCAAGCTAATGGGCAAGTCGAAGTCACGAACCGATCCTTGCTCAAGATCATCAAGATTCGACTCGAGGGGGCAAAGGGTATATGGCCTGAAGAGTTGCCAAGTATATTATGGGCATACAGGACCACGGCAAGAACGTCCACAGGAAAGACACCATTCCGGCTAACCTATGGGAGCGAGGCAGTCATCCCAGCCGAGGTCGGACTCACAAGCTATAGAGTGCATAACCATGACGAAAGCAACAACGACGAGGCCATGCGTCTACAACTTGACCTAGTAGATGAAGTCAGGGCGACGGTAGAACAAAGGCTAGCACGATACCAGGACCGCATGGCTAAGCACTACAACTCCCGGGTTCGACACAGAGACTTCTAGGTTGGAGATCTCGTTCTAAGGAAGGTCATGGGCGCTGCAAGAGACCCTACCCAAGGAAAGCTCGGCCCTAACTGGGAAGGACCCTACCAAATCACGGCATGGCAGAGGAAGGGCACTTACCACCTAGAAACGTTAGATGGACGGGAGCTGCCACATCCATGGAACACCGAGCACTTGCGAAAATACTACCAGTAGAAGACAGCATCAAAGAATGCTACTCCTCATTCCCAGTTTATTTTCTTTTAGTCATTTATCCTAGTTTACTTTTGCCTACAAGTACTTTTTAAAGTCCAAAGGACTGAAATTTATTTTTTGGAACAATTTTCTACCTATGCATTCACAATAATAAGAGGAGTTTATTCAGAAATAACTGACGTGTTTGTTATAGGGACTGAATTAGTTGATCCACAAAGTAGACGAGTCTACTAACAAGTCCATTAAGGTGGACGAAGCTATAAAGCTGACGGACTTATCAAAAAGATAAATCCGCGAAGTCCATTAAGGTGGACGAAGCTATAAAGCTGACGGACTTATCAAAAAGATAAATCTGCGAAGTCCATTAAGGTGGACGAAGCTATAAAGCTGACGGACTTATCAAAAAGATAAATCCGCGAAGTCCATTAAGGTGGACGAAACTATAAAGCTGACGGATATATCAATCCGCGACGTCCATTAAGGTGGACGAAGCTATAAAGGTGACGGACTTATCAAAAAGATAAATCCGCGAAGTCCATTAAGGTGGACGAAGCTATAAAGCTGACGGATATATCAATCCGCGACGTCCATTAAGGTGGACGAAGCTATAAAGCTGACGAACTTATCAAAAAGATTAATCCACAAAGTCCATTAAGGTGGACGAAACTATAAAGATGACGGACTTATCGAAAAGATAAATCCGCGAAGTCCATTAAGGTGGACGAAGCTATAAAGCTGACGGACTTATCAAAAAGATAAATCCGCGAAATCCATTAAGGTAGACGAAGCTATAAGCTGACGGACTTATAAAAATAATGAGTTCGTCGTAGACAAGGCTATAAAGCTGACGGACCTACAAAAAGATAAGTCCATAACACGAACGATGCTATAAGCTGACGGACTTATAAAAATAATGAGTTCGTCGCATGAAACGTAGAAGAGGCTATAAAGCTGACGGGATCGAAAATAACGGGTTCGTCACGGCCATAAACGAGCTCAAAATCATAATATAAGTTGATTACCCATAAGGCAAAGAAAGCCAATAAACTGACAGGCTTATCATGCCCTTAAAAAGGACGTCAACAATAGAATCTCCGGGTTTGCAAGAATAATACAGATTATAGACCAACAAACTCATTTTGAAACATTCTACAACAAATAAAAGCAACAAGAACAACATACCACAAATAAAAGTAGAACGTTTACGAAATACAAGCTCTGAAGCAAAGGGGCATTCAAACATTGTCTACATATTAAAGTGTTACAAAAAATAGGGACGGGACTAAGCAAGGGGAATATCTTTAGAGGTCCCGTCACCTTTATCCTTAACAGAAGGATTTTTTGCGACCAAGGCTTCGACAGACTGGTTGGAAGTAGAGACGGGAGGATTGGCAGCAGGTTGGGCTAAAATGACGGCACCATCATCTTTACGAGGAAGATTGGACTTAGGGGAGTCATCATCATCAACAACGACGTCAACAACAGGCGTCGTCGGCTCAGGATCATCCATTGTAATCCCAAATAAGTCCAACTTCGGGGAAGCTGACGCAACTTGTTTGAGGCAATCTTCGAACCCAGTACCATAATAATCGGCACAAGAGTCAATAAATGATTGCGACTCCTTAAATTTTTTGACAGCGTCAGTCCCAGCCGTCACCACTTGTTCGCGCAAAGCCGTCACTTCTTCCTGAAGTTTCTCTTTTTGACGCTCTGCCTCTCCCAATTTCTCTCCCTGGGCCTTCAACTTGCGGTTCAGATCGCGTCCAACAAATTAGAGTTGTGCTTCTTAACCCGGGTGACGACGTCCTCCTTGACAACACACCGGTCCTGAAGTGCCTTAACATGTACCAAGGCCTATAAAGGATACGGTCGTCAGCTAACGAACAAGGAATAAGCAAAGTAAGACCAACCAAGCAAATATGCATACCCGAGTTAAGTCAAAAAGAGCTGACGCCTCTAATTCCTCCGTCCCTAGCTGAGCACAGGGATCTATGTCCGTCGGCTTTATAAGAGACTCTATCTCCTCGACGGCGTAATCCTTGTGAGTAAGTAAGCAGCGGGGACCTTCAGTGACGGGACCAGAGGAAGTCATCATCCCCTTCCCCGCCCCACGAAATGGCTTGGAAGGTGACTTTTTCTTGGCTAGCGCCTCCCCGGTAGTGACGGCTATCTTTTTAGGCGAACGCTCATCCTTCCCGTCACTCTTTCTTTCCGCCGAAGCTTTGGCGACGGTCTTAGGAGTTGACGAGAAAGTCCCGTCTCTTTCTTTAGCCGCCTTCTCTTCCTCTTTCTTACGGGCAGCAGCAGCCCTCACCCTTTGCTTAGCAGCCTCCATTTCTACAAAATTGATGTATGATTAGCGGATTAGACAGAAGGAATGAATTGACAAGGAAAATACAGACAACTTACGCCGACGGGAAAGAGTGTCTAATCTGCGAGCTTCCTCCGTCGGTTCTGGACCTCCACAATAGACGTACAAAGCGTCGAGTGTTATAAGGTCCCGGCACTTCCGCTTGTCCAAAGGAATCTCTATTACACAGCGAATGAAGTCTTCTTGCTCCTCTGAAATATAAGGGCGAATGCTAGCTGAAAATAAGGGAAATAGACGGCATTAGAAACTTGGAATGGGCAAACGAAGAAAAAAGCAGACGGGATTAACCTGAGTCCTTGACAAAAGCCCAAGTATTGTCAAAATAACCACAGGGCATCGTCTCCCATTCCTCCTGACGACACACCCAATCCGTCCCCTTAACAAAAAAGTATCTACATTTCCAGTTTCTGTTAGAATCCGGCACATCAGACACTAGTCTCAAGTCCCTCTCTCGAACGGCGAAATGATACGTCCCCCTAAAGGAGACAAGGTGTTAGGGTCTGTAGCAATAGAAGAACTCGTCCAACGAAAGCTGACGGTTCCCTCCACTCAATTGACCCCATAGAATCTCAGCACCTATAAAGATCCTCCAGGCATTCGGAGCAATCTGGCTGACGGACAATCCCAGAAAATCAGCCAACTGACGGTGTAAAGCCGTCAATGGTAGTCTAAGCCCTACAGCAAACATAGCGTCGTACATACCAACCTCTGCCGTCCTCCCTGTATAGCATTGCTCGTCTTCCCTAGGAAGGCGGAGAGGGATATGGTCGGGGATTTGGTAACGGGTACGCAATTCCTTAAAGACCCTGTCACTCATGTTTAGTAGGAACTTATTGACGGCCCAATCCTCGAGAAGAATGAAGGGACGGTTGCCTCTGGGACTTTCCTGAGTCCCTTCACAGGATTCCCCGTCACCTTCATCTCCACCTCCGTCACTACCTCCTTCTTCTTGCTCATCATTACCCTCCTCACTCACTACTCCTTCCTCACCTTCCTCCTCATAATTTTCAACCTCCTCGTCAGGAGATTGGGCTGACATTTCTCTTTCTGATGACCAGGAAGAACCCTCGGACTCATGACCTGAACCAAACACCTCGTTATAGTCCGCTCCTTCGCGGACTAACGAGTTCTCACCTGACGCGTCACTTGACATCTGACTACCTACAGGTGACGGAGTCATTCTAAGAACCTAAGATGACGGTCTCATTAGAGAACCAACTGAATAAAAATATATGTAGAAAAAAAAAAAGGGGAACTTACAAGTATGGCTTTTGAAATGGCAGGTTCAAATGCGACGGCAATAGCGCAATTGACGAAGTCAACAAACCCACAGGGTAAAAGCTGACGAGGCTTCTCTCAGGTAGTCAGCGTGGATGAAATAGGAGGAATGAGGGGAAGAAATGAGTTATATATAAGAGGGGAAATGCACGGAAAACGAAGCGACGCCTTCGCTCAAAGGCTGAACCAACCGGGATGCGCCACGTATTCGAACATTTAATGTTGGCGGCTCGAGGAGTTGCCCCTAAATAGCCTTTTTTATTTCCTGGCCAAGGAGGAGATTAGCAATGAAAATCAAACTCCATAATCCGTCAGCTTAGACCGACGGCATTATGGAGTAGGGGGCAGCTGATAAGGATAAAATTGCAACACTCCCTGACGGTATGGCATGAAGCTACGTTCGAATTAAGCTCGTCAGTTTCACCTTTTTTCCATTAACAGGTGACAGCAGAAAAACAAGTTAGGGTTGACGGGGTCAGTTCGTTGACGGTGGAAAGCTGACGGCTCCAGGCTGAAGGGCTTGCACAAAGCTGACGGTTCCAGCATAACTTTGCCTTGTTTTCCACGAATAGGTATATAAGGAAATATCGTGCGCATCACGCTCAGTATTAGGTTCCTATAAGGAAAGGATCCCGTAAAATACGCTCCAAAGAGACTCCTAAAAGGAAAAGACTTCTAGTCCAACAAGGAGAGGTCAATACTCTACTACTATAAAAGCCCCAATATCCTCACAAACCAAGGTACGCATAATTTACCCTCTCTAGCACTCTAGAGTTGTGAGAATAGTTCTAATTTGACCTTCAGAGGATATTTGGCCGGCACCACACCGGTGCTCTCTGCTAAATCTTCTCTTTTTTTGTGTAGGTATTCTCTCGAGCGTGTGAAGGCTGTGTAGCTCACTGGTGATTTTTTATGGCATCATCATTAGGAATAGTGTGGAGAGCTTCTTGGACCCGAGGAGGATTTGAGGAGGAAAACAACTCAGTATAGTATCGAATGAAGCTCTGTCCAATGTCCACCGTTTGGTCCAGCCATCTCCCACTTGAATCCTGAATTCCCATGATTGTATTCCTTTGAAATCTCTTGGTGGCTTTGCTATGGAAATACTTTGTGTTATTGTCACCTTTGCTCAACCATAAAACTCTTGATCTCTGGTTCCACATTTTGATTTCTCGATCAAGTAAAACATTTATCTCCGCCTTTAAAATCCAAATTAAGAAATTATTTCCACTCACCATTGCTGCTGCTGCTTCAGCTGATACCAATTGTTCCTTTTTTTTCTTCCAATTCTCTTCTAACATTTCCAAAGCAATTGTGATTCCACCAGTTAGATCTCTTTCACACATAGCCACTCTTTTTAAGATTTAGCTGTCAGTATTCGATCCCCTTGTGTTGGTCCAGGTTGCTTCAACTGTTTCTCCACATCTCAAATCAAAAAGCCACATCTCTTCAAACCTAAATACTTTCCTCCTTGTTGGGATCTCCAAACCAGATAGATTAGAAGATAGGGGCAAATGGTCTAAGGTGTTGCAGGGAAGGTGGTGTACTTTAACTCCTGGAAACTTCAAAAACCAACTATTGTTTACCAAGCCCCTATAAAGTCTTAGCATTCTAATCATACTTTCAGATTAATTTTGCAACAGGTCAGCTCTTTTTATAAAATCCGTTTGGCCAACTAAGTGTTATCCAAAAAGCTTGAAATTAAATATAAATAAGCCCTTATAAGTCTAGTACGTACCACCAAAATTTCGGCTCAAAATCATTTTTTGATAATTTATTAAAAATCACATAGTGCAACTTACTCAAATCTGTTAGGGACAGATTTAAAGTCCCAAAAGAAATTACTATAATTTTAATACTATTCCAAAAGCATTGAGACTTGATTAACCTTAAAGCTACATGTGTTAGCATGTATAACAACTAAGAAATATTGCTGAAAATATAATTCTTGCGCAAGAAATTGTTCACAGTTTCAGAACTAAGAGAAAGAAAAAAGGCTGCATTGGTTTGAAAATTGATTTTCAAAAATGATAGGCCACAAACTGATTGACCCCTTGTGATTGAAATTAATTAATTAATTAGTCAAATTATTAATTAATCAATTTATCATGCAAAGCGCGTGGTAGCACAAACAAATCATCAAACAACTAAATACGCAACAGAAAATAAATGATACGGTGATTTGTTTACGAATGAGTAAAACCTAACGGCAGAAACCCCACCGAGTGATTTTCAAGTCACCACTCCTAAAACTCCACTATTATCACAACAAGCGGTTACAAGTAAAGGAATCCCAAGTACCTTACTAACCTACAGTTGAACCCTTACCCCAATACCCAATTGGACTTGTTCTATAGTGACAGTTCCCCCTTTTGATGCACAGCTCCCAAGTACGTGACTAACCAATACGCGGATCCCAGTACGCGACTTCAATCACCAACTATGAAGGTTGTTGGTTGCAAAGTTCTTCAGTTCATCCACACGATGAAGATCAAGAAGATGCTTGGTTACAAAACCCTATGATGCTCATACACAACAACTTTTTCAAGAGAAAGAGATGAACTAGGGCAAGAACTTCGTCTCCGGTTACAAATTGCTTAAAAAAAGTTTGCTCGATGCTTGTGCAACTTGTTCACCATTTGACAGCCCTTAAAACAATCCTTTTATATGTCTAGGGTTAGGAGAAAAGAAAGCTCAGAGACACATTCACGGATCCCAAGAAAAATATATCTGAAATTCTGTTTTCATAAACCTCGACAGATAGAAGTTGTCGAGCATCTGTCGAGCTATCTGTCGAGTCACGAGGCTGAAACAGCTTCTTAAACCTCGACACATGCTAGCTGTCGAGCTTTAATAACTCTGCACTTTCAGCTTGTTTTCTTGAACAGACTTGAAGGCTTCAACACTTGATCTTGAAACATGGTTTCTTGAAGTATTAAACACATCCTAAATCTACCCAAATACAAGTAAAGTGCGTTTTGTCAAAGGATAAGCCAATTACATAAAATCATGACATATATTCTTAACATGTGAAACACATGTGTCCTAACAAAAAAGCATATGATAGAATGGAGTGGAGTTTCCTGTTGACTACACTTAAGGCCTTTGGGTTTTGTGAGAGATTTATCTCCTTAATTCAACAATGTCTATCCACAGTCAGCTACACCTTATTGATTAATGGGAGTCTTGAAGCAAAAATCAACCCATCTAGGGGTTTGAGATAGGGGGATCCCCTACCTCCCTATCTCTTCATCATTGGCTGCGAGGTCTTAGCAAGGCTAATCAGTAGAGAGGAGAATAAGGGTAATATTAGAGGGGTGCACTTAGCGAATGGAGCTCCAGCTATCACAAAGCTCTTCTATGCCGATGATGTGATGCTATTTTGCAATGCCAAGCTGTCAGAAATAAGAACTCTGTTGAATTGTCTGGATTGCTATGGCAAATGGTCTGGGCAAATTATAAGTGTTGAGAAGTCCGGCATTTTTAGTTCGAAAGGAGTCCATCCTGATTTTCTTAGACAAGTTAAAGACCAGTTGGGATTTAAAAAGCTACGGCATGGAACTAAGTACTTAGGGGTGCCATTATTCTTATCAAATAACAAGGCCAGAGATTTTGCCTATGTTAAGGAGAAGGTAGATGCAAGATTGGCTAGTTGGAAGAGTAAAAGCCTATCTTGGGCAGGTAGAGCTACTTTGATTAAATCTGTTGCCCAAACCATCCCTAACTATACTATGTCCACCTTTTTGCTCCCAAGTAAAATTAATGACAAGTTAGATGCGGCTGTGAGACATTTTTGGTGGAAGCCAAAAGAGGATTCTAATAAGTTTTTCACTCCTATGGCATGGGATGATTTGTGTAGGCCGAAAGATGAAGATGGGCTTGATTTTAAAAAGTTTGAGAAGTTGAATCAAGCTTTAGTTTCCAAATTGGGATGGTGGATTCTGTCAAAGAAAAATTGTTTTTGTGTGAAGCAATTGGTTGCTAAGTACAAGGTTAGAGCTAATTGGCTTAGAGCTCCAAAAGCCTCTAATGCATCTTGGGTTTGGAAGAGTATCGAAAGGGTGAAGGATATAATCAAGTTGGGAGCGTGTAAATTAGTAGGTTCTGGGAATACTATTTTAGTTTGGGAAGATCCTTGGTTACCTGACAAGTCAAGTTTTATTTCAACACCAAGGGCTCAAGTAAATAATTCTTGTTTGGTAGTTTCCCAACTTCTAAATTCTTCGGGTTCAGGTTGGAATGATATTTTATTAAATGAATTGTTCAACCATGAGTCTATTGTAGCTATTAAAAACATCCCAATTTGGTCTTTTGGTCTGGAAGATAGATGGACTTGGACCAAATCTGAAAATGGGCAGTTCTCAGTGAAATCTTGTTATCGTCTCATTACTGAAAGAGGCAATTCATCTAGCAGTGTGTCTCTTACAAGGAAAATATGGAAGGCAAGCATTCATGAGAGGCTAAAGATGCACCTTTGGAGAATAGCATTCAATCTTCTTCCCACTAAGGACAAGTTGAGTGAATTTTCACCCTCCTCTAACACTAGCTACCCTTTTTGTAATGTTGAGACAGAGTCAGCCCTACACCTATTTACTCAATGCCACATTGCTAGAGCTATATGGTTTGGCAGTTGTTGGAACATTAGAATTGATAGATGGCATGTTCAATCTCCATCCCATTTGATTAAGTTACTTATTGATCCTCCTCCATCTCTCCAGCTGGATAAAGAGCAAAGAAATAAATTCCTGCTATTTGGAGCTCTAACTTTAGATATGATTTGGATGTGGAGAAAAAAAGAAATTAATGAGAGATCTCTTCCAGTGGAGGGTCAAGTTAACAGAAGCATTCAGAAGCTGTTTTTGGAGCATTGGCGGCCCAAAGTTCTAGTGTTGGCAAGTGTCCCAACTAGAAACAATGCCAGGTGGTGTTGTCCAAGCCAAGGTATGCTAAAATTGAATTGTGATGCAGCAGTAGGGGATCTATCATCATGTATAGCTATTGTAGCCAGAGATTGGAGAGGGAAGTTGGTGTTTGCAATTTCAAAGAAAGTTAACACCAACATCCCTGTTCAAGCAGAGGCTAATGCCATTCTATTGGCTGTCCACATTGCTTTAAATTTCTCTTTTTGTAATTGCATTATAGAGAGTGATTGTAAAGTTTGTATAGATGCCATTAGAGCTGGTGGGAAGTTAATTCCTTGGAGACTTTTGAATTTTGTGGACTCAGTTAAGAATGTAATTAGTGACTATGGCCATGTATTTTTTAACTGGGTTCATAGGGAGGCTAATCAGGCTGCGCATGTGCTAGCCAAGTGGTCCCTTAACCAGTCTTTTTTTGGTTCTTTTGATATGGGATTTGGCCCTCCAAGTTTTGTTGATGTTATCTTGGCTGAGACATCCCAGGCTTTTGTATTCGATGTGGTTTAATAAGATTTTTATTTAGCAAAAAAAAAAAACTAAGAATGTAACCCATAACCTCATATAATAGTCATCACAACAAAAGTCAAAAAATTCAATCTCATAACTCATATAGGTAATTTACCAAACACTTGGCATGCAACAAACACATACCCACATTCACATATGTCAAAGTCATTCAAACGCAAAGGAAACACTATAAAATCAACTCATGCAACAACAAAACCCATATGGTTGCTCTAGGAAACCAACCCTCAAATACCCATGGTAAAAACCAAATCATCCCATCAATGCAAAAACCCACCAATGAACTGAAATTTTCGGATTTAAACAAAACACTTGCTACCCAAATCCTCATAACCCTCTAATTTTCCATTACTCACCAAACCCATCAAGTATATACCATAAACATCATAAAATAACAAAACCCAAAGGATTTCATAGAAAAAATTGAGAGAAAACTTAGATTTTTACGTTGGGTCTTTTGCACTTCAAAATCTCATGGAGTTTTGGCTACTAGGAGAATCAATGGAGACATAATCCTCCCTAACAGGGAGACTTCGACTAGAGGGGAGAAAGAAATGAGGAAGGAGATGGGAGCTTTGAGGTGCAGTCATCATTGGGGAAGAAGAAGAGTGAATAAGAGATAGGAAGGAGAGAGTAGCTGTGAGAATGAAGAGGGGGGGTGTTTCACGTGTGGTGATAGATGGGGGAGATTCTGGACCACACATAACAAATATATCTTGTTAGCAATTTTACAAAAATGACCTCACTAAAAATATACACATATATTTAAAGAAAAACTTAGGCCTTGTTTGGATTTTACAAAACTCATAACCCAAAAACTGTAAGCCCCACATATATAAACATTGTTTGGCTGAGAATTGGGTCAGTTCACTCAGTTAACAAAACTGAGTTTTTGGAAATGTGAGTTAACAAATTTGGAAACAAGAAAAGCTTGTTTTCAAGTTATGAAATATGAGTTTTGTGGCAATATTGTAATTTCATTCACTAAATGGGACCCACTGCAGTGTCTTGTCTAATTACTTTGACTCTCTTTCTTTTCTTTTCTTTTTTTTCTTTTTTTTTGCTGAAACTCTCTTTCTTTTTTTTGGTTCTTTTTCTTTCTTTCTTTCTTGAGTTTCTTCTTCTCTTCACGTCTGCTTCTCTGTTTCTTCTTTTCTTTCTTTTTTCTTTCTTTCTTCTTCTCCGACCCACTGCTCAGTTCTTTCTTTCTTATGAAATATGATTGCCATACCATATTTCTCTCTCTGTTTCCCAGATGAATTGGTGTCTTATTGCAGCAATTGAAGCTCAAATTATCAAACTTTTTTTCCAAATGCAAACAAAAACAGACTGATTCTGTAAAAAAAAAAATGAAGTAGAAAGCAAAAGATTAAGTGGGTATTATGTGAAAATGAATAAATAACGGTGTATTTGAAGAATGATAGTGATTGTGCAATGGAACAGAGTGAGCAAAAAAAAAATGGAATTCAGGGGATGAGATTACCTGAGTTTTCACTTTTCAGTTGATGGATCGAAAATGGGTCGGATCCACGGAAGGTGACAAAAACCTCAGTGGATCGGTGCTATGCTCTAACGTGATTGGTGGGTTTGAGGTGTTTGAGAGGGGAAAGTGAAAGGGGAAATGAGTTTGCACTGTACAGTGAAAGAGGAAAGTGCTTGGCCAAAACAATTTTGTTCAATCCGCGGGTAACCTGTACTGCATAATGGTCAGCCCACGGGTCCACAAAAAGTTGAGTTTTTGTGAGTTTTTAGGCAAAAATCAGAACCGGGTTTAGTTGCCAAACAAGGTAAAAGTGTTTTGGGGATTTTTAAGTTATGAGTAATGAGTGATGGGGTGGTAAGTGATGGGATTTGAGTGATGAGTAATGAGTTAACTATCACTCAGCAACCAAACAAGGCCTTAGGGTGTTACAATTACAGAGAAACAAAAGGCTAAGAACAATAAGTTCAGATCCAAATTCCATAGCATTTCAAAGAAAGAACGAAATATCACTGACAGAAATGAGATAAGAGAGAGAGAGAGAAACGTGACTGTAAGATCAAAAAGTGGGTGACTTTAGCTCAAACAAACACTGTAAAACATAAATTTCAAGAGCAAATGAGAACTTGAAATTGATTGAGAAAAAAGAGATTTTGAGACATACCCAGATGCTGAATAGACTAGAATCTGAGTGGGTCTTGGTGTTTGAGGCAGAGAAAGATTGAGAGACAGAGCAAGGGCTTCGGTCTGCGCTGGGCAGGGGCTTCAGTCGGCACTGATGAGAAAGTAGCAACGACAGAAATGGGAAAGGAGGAGAAAGAAAAAAGAGAAGAAAAAAAAAAGAAGAAAGAAAATATTAAAATATTCTAATCAGTGCGATCACAACATAAAATAATATTATTATTATTTACCTTTTAGCTAAAACTGATAAGCCAAAATTTTTTGCTTTGCCTCCACCAATATAGCCTAAGTTTTGTAATTAGTGGTGCCAAAATTAGTAATATGACTTTTTAGCATCACCAATAATAATACTCTTAGAGTATCCACAATAGTGGTGTTAAAAATAGCTTTTTAGCACTATCATATACAAAAAGAGTGCTGCAATGGTGGTGGTATAGGTAAATTTTTTACCTACATTGCTACAGTGCACAGCCATATAAAATTAATTTTTTATTCGACCTCTTATTAAAATATTATTTATTTGTTTCTTTTTTTTTTCTATTTCTTTTACTCAACCCGTCTCAACTCTCAACTCTCTCACAATTCTCACCTCTCTCTCTCTCTCAACTCTCACCTTTGCCAAGAGTCTCACCGCCGCCGGCCCACCCAAAGCTCAACGTCACCGGCCCACTCCCCCGACCCACGCTGCTAACCCACGCGGTTGACCCACTCCATTGACCCACACCGCAGACCCATCTCGCCCACGCTGCCAACCCACGCCACCTAAGTCCCAAGTGGACCCAAGCCCCAAGTCCGAAGCTGACCCACACCGCAGACCCATTTCGCTCACGCTGCCGACCCACACCGCCCAAGTCCCAAGCCCCAAGTTCGAAGCTAACCCACGCCAACCCGTCTCGCCTTCTCTTCTGTCTGACCCATCTCGGCCTCTCCAATCCAGCTCGGCCTCTCTTCTCTGTTTGGGTACCGATTTCTTAAAGCTTGCTTGCTGATCAGGTGAGTTGTCTCTGTCTTCTTCATCATGTAATGCTTGCAGTTTTTGATTTAGGTAATTGGAATGATAAATTTTTCATGTCAGTTGAGAATTTTCTGTTTGTAGGGAATTTATATTTATTGATTCTAATGATAAATTTGCAGAGAATTTGAATGTATTGGGAATTTTTTGTTTGCAAGGAATTTATGTTTTTGTTTTTAATGTATTGGTGTAAATGTTAGTTTGGGAATTTTCTGTGTGCAGGGAAGGCTACATTTTTTTGGTTTCTATTTTTGCTTCTTGCTGATTTTCTGTTTATTGATTCTAATTTATTACAATAAATGTCATGTTGGAAATTGTTTTGGGAATTTTCTGGTTGCAGGGAAGTTTATGTTTGCTGTTTCTAATGTATTGATGTAAATGTTAGTTTGGAAATTTTCTGTGTACAGGGAAGTTTACATTTTTTTTTTCTAATTTATTATAGTATTGGTCTTTACTTTCAGTTTGATTGGAAGTATATATTGTTGTTTCTAATTTTATGGAGTCACAACGAGACATACCATATTACACGGGTATCATAAACGGAGATATTGATATTGACTCACAACTTTTGGGAACATCTCAAAATAATTCTATGTCAGTTTTTAATTCTCCACCTCAAGTTAAGAATGCCTCTTCTATGAAAGGAAAACGGGGCACTAACTTTAGTATAGAGGAAGATCAAGTCCTAGTGTCAGCATGGCTCAATACTAGTGTTGATGCCATACACAATAATGAACAAACACTTAATACATTTCGTCAAAAAGTTTGGGAATACTTCACGCAGTACAATACATTTGGTACCACACGTACTGCTATCTCCTTGATAAGTTGTTGGGCAACGATTAATAAGGAGACACATAAGTTTTGTGGGTGCATGGCTAAAGTTAATGCACGTCATCAAAGTGGTATAACCAAACAAGATAAGGTATAAATTATATTGCAATAGTGTTAACATACCCATTCACCAATAGTTTGAAGATACTAATCATGTTATATTTCTTTTAATTTTTTTAGATTACCAATGCGAAGGCTTTGTATAAAGAGACCTTCAAGAAACCCTTTCATCTTGAACATTGTTGGCTCATGTTGAAGGACCAACCAAAGTGGGCCAATCCTAATGAAAGATCGAGAACATCCATGCCTCCAACTCCGAATTCAACATCTATTGGCGAGGGGGATTGTGGGTCCGGACCTGGTGACACTTCCAATTTTGAGAGGGCAATTGGTAGGAAGGCCGAAAAGGCCAACCGAAAGAACAAAGCCACCAGAAAAGATGTAGGGAAATATTTGACCAAGAAAATGAAATTTATTGAGGAATCACAAGAACAAGAAAAAGAGAGTCTTCGTATCAAAGCGGAGAAGTTGCACTTGGGAGAGTTGAGGGATAAGGAGAGAACTCGATTGGAAGAGGAAAAAAATTTTATTGAGAGGGAAAAACTTAGGATTGAAAAGGAAAGAGGTGAAGAAAAACTTAGGATTGAGAAGGAAAGAGTCATGATTGAGAGGAAAAAATTTGAGATGCAACATATGTTAGAGGAGGAGAGAATCATGATGAAAGATACAAGTGTCTTGACCGGAGCACAAAAAGCTTTTTATGAACAACTCCAAGAGGAAATCATGGCAAGACAAAGTTCACGTAATTAATGGGTTTGATTGCATTTTGGATGTAGCTTAGGCCTTTATGTATTTTGTAATGTTAGGAAAAGGTTGGCACATTTAGATGATGCTTTGGTATAACCTTTTTTTTTTTAATTTTATGTAGCTCATGATAGGCCTTCATGTATTTTGGTAATAGCTTATGATAGGCCTTCATGTATTTTGGTAGTGGCTTATGATAGGCCTTTATGTATTTTGGTAGTATCTTATGAGAGGCCTTCATGTATTTTAGTAGTGGCTTATGTCACTTAACTTTAATCTTAAACTAGATGTATGTATAAATCTTTAAATTTATTGTTCACCTTGTTTGTGTTGTGACTTGTACGTGTGTGCTTGTGGGTGTAATGATTGCTTATGGCACTAAAAGCATGGATTGGTTATGTTTCTTGCATCTATAGTAATAATTGCTTTCCAATTGTCTTGAAGGTTGCATCCATGGATCGCTCTTTGTTTCGCAAGTTGCTTCTTGATGACTCAGATGAGAATGAGATAATCGAAGAAGTTTTCATGGAAACATCACAACATAAACGTTGTCACTATATCAATGAGAGGCTTTTTCTTGACTACTTTGCTCCCACACCAATATATCCGCCCGCTTTATTTCGTAGGAGATTTCGGATGAAGCGTTCTCTTTTTCTCTATATTCAATCTAAGATAGAAGCTCATGACTCTTACTTTGTCCAAAAAAGAGATAGTGCCAACAAACTTGGTTTATCTTCATTACAAAAGATAATTGTTGCACTTAGAATGCTTGCGTATGGAATATCGGGTGATTTGATAGATGAACACGTGTAGATTGGAGAAACTACTACATTACAAAGTTTGAAAAAATTTGTTACTGTGGTAATTGATGTTTTCTCTGAGGAATACTTGAGAAAGCCAAACAATGAAGACATTGCTAGACAGTTAGCTTACGGCGAACGCCGAGGTTTTCCAGGTATGTTAGATTCAATTGATTGCATATATTGGAAGTGGAAAAATTGTCCAGCTGCATGGAAAGGTCAATATTGTGGTCATATTCGTGAGCCTACTATTATTTTGGAGGTAGTAGCATTATATGATCTTTGGATATGACATGCATTTTTTGGGTTACCTGGGTCAAATAATGACATTAATACTCAATCAATGGTCATGACTACACAATTGGATATTACCTTGCTGATGGCATATATCCAAAGTAGACAACATTTGTGAAAACAATCCCAGCTCCACAAGGACAAAAGCAAAAGTTATTTGCAGCAGCCCAAGAGGCATATAGGAAGGATGTTGAGCGTGCATTTGGAATGCTTCAAGCACATTTCGCAATTGTTCGTGGACTTGTACGATTTTTCCATCTTGAAACACTCCAAAAGATCATGAAAGCGTGCATAATTCTCCATAACATGATTGTTGAAGATGAGCGAGATGATAGTGGTAGACTTGGATTATGAACAAATTGATGGAGTGGATAATCCTCCTATACAAGTGTCACGTGAACAAAGTGATGGCTTTATGGCATACATTCAGAGTTATGGATGCATTAGAGACTGAGAAATTCATTCTCAATTTCAGTTGGACCTCGTTGAACATTTATGGCAATTGCAAGGCAAGTCGTAGGAACTTTTTTTTTTTTATATGTTGAGAAGCATGAGTCATAGGAGCTTATGCGAGTGTGTGAGTTTTATTGTAATTTGGTTTGAGTTATGTATGTGAGTAATCTATGGACTATATTGTTCCAGCTATAATATGTGTTCCATTTTATATGTTTTCTTATAAGGTTCCTCCATTTCATAGTTCACATTGTTCCAAAATTGCTTCCGGACAATTGAGACAATTGTTTTAGTCAAAAAAAAAAAATTGTATATATATAATTTGGGGTTAAAAAAAATAATGTTGTTATACTAGATGATTATTTGCTATCATGATGATTGAGAAATTTTTTTAGTCAAAAGATAAATTTGTGTATATATATATATATATATATATAATTTGGGGTTAAAAAAAATATTATTGTTACACTAGATGATTATTTGCTATCATGATGATTGAGAAATTGTTTTAGTAAAAAAAAATTGTATAAGTATAATTTGGGGTTAAAAAAATTACTTGTTACACTAGACGATTATTTGCTATCATTTGGCGGCGGTGGCGGAGGTAGCGGCGACAGTAGCGGCGGTGGCAGCGACAACAGCAGCGGTAGCAGTTGCAATGGTTGTGATTGTTGTTTATTGTAGTGGATATATTATTTTATTGTAGTAGATATATTATTTTATTGTGATGTTTTATATTATTTTATTGTGTTAAAAACTAAAATAGATCCACTGATGCTGGATATTTTGTAAAGTGGGTAGGTAAAATAGATAAAGTAACTTTTTGTGGTACTAAATAGCTAAAAAACTAGCTCCACCAAGGTGGATGCTCTTATTAGGGGTGTGTTCGGTTCGATTCGGTCGGTTTTTTTAGTTTTGGCCAACCGAAACCGAAATTTTCGGTTTGTGAAATTCTCAACCGAAACCGACCGAAATAATTGGAAATCAATCAGTTTCAGTGGTATTTCGGTTTTGTCGGTTTCGGTCAGTTTTCGGTTAAGCACAGGGCTATCAATTTTTCCAAAACTCTAAGTCAACATCACAGTCCCAAAAAGAAAATAACAACTCAACAGAAAATAACAACTCAACATCACATTGGTTTATTGATTTTTAAATAAGAAAATAACAACTCAACATCACAGACTCACAGTCACAAATTCACAAAAAATAGCATTGATTCAGTTTAACTTAATTAATTTAAGTTAATTAGTTTAATTTTAGTTAGTTAATCTAACTTATCTAATGGGCAGTGGGCTTCTTTCAAAAAAAAAAAAGGCAGTGGGCTTGAGTAAGCCCAGTTACAAACTTTATATTATATATTTAATATAAAATATAATATAATAATATATTTCAGTTCGGTTCGGTCGGTTCGGTTCATTAAAATTTGCAACTGAAAACCGAACCAAAATATTCAGTTTTTTATATAATAAAACCGAAACCAAACTGAACCGAAATCGAACCGAAATTTTTGCATCGGTTTGAAGCGGTTTTTTCGGTTCCTCGGTTTTTTGCACGCCCCTAGCTCTTAAAGTCTCAAAATTTTGGTTGCTAAAATCAAAAAGGGTTGAACTGCAGCACTTTTTACTTCTTTCTTTTTTTTTTTTCCAGTTTTATTGTAGTTATATGTCATATTTTTGCAACTTTTAGGTTGTGTAGCCAGCTTTATAGAGAGAAAAAAAAAATTAAAATAAGTTGTGGGGTTATTTTTATGTCTTTTTTTTCTTTTTGTTTAATTTTTTTTATCAAATGGGACCCACATTAGTGCAACATTAAGAAGCACCACACGGTGCTTGTTAACATTTGCTTTATGTCATATTTTTCCAATTTTTAAGTTGTGAAACCAGCTTTATAGAGAGAGAAAAAAAAAAGTCATGGGCTAGTTTTATGTACTTATTTTCTTTTTGTTTAATCTTTTTATCAAACGGACCCACGTTAGTGCAACATTAAGATGCAGTTAACGGGCACCATAAGTTGCCCGTTAACACGTTAATACAACCGAATCAAAAATTTTGGAGACTTTAACACGCAGAAGGTGTATAGACAAGTTTACCTCATAGGCTCTTCTATTTTTTGAGTAAGGGTTAATTTAGAGCATTTATTATAATTTGGGATTACTACATTTTTCAATCAATAAAAAACCTAGGGGGTGTGATGAGTATTATGCGTTAGCAGGTGAGTATTATGTGAGTATTATTCCTTTTCTATTGTGAACTTTGTAATGACATAAAAATATATACTAGTCATAGAGTGTCACAATTATCTTTTTTTTTTTTTAAGATTTATCATTTTTTTAAATAAAAAAAAATCCTAAAAGGCAGTCACTAAGTACTAGAAGGTAGTTAGTTATTGCACATCCATATCAAAATACCTCTATGCTAGAGACTCTCATGTTGTAAACTCTAAAAATTTTTTATTCAATTTTTTTAAATGGAAGTTATTTAATCATAAAAAATAGGCACTTAGTACACCTCCAAAACTAAAGTTTAGGATGTTACATCCATTATAATTTGGGATAACTACATTTTCTAATCACAAAAATATCTAGGGGTATGATGAAATAAAAAAAAAATTATTTCATCCAAAACGCATTATTATATTATAGTTACTAAAATAGTGATATCGTCTTTTTTAAAATTGTATTAAAATGTAAGTTTATCAAAAATAAATAAATAAATAAATGTAAAGGTGTAATGGGGATTCTTAAAATAAATAAATAAACAAATAAAAAATAAGACAGATGTTAAGGGATGGAAGAGGAGGAATCTTTTTTTTTTTTTTTTTTGAGATTCAAAAGAGGAGGAATCAGTTTAATTAATTTGTACTAAGATGTTATGTTCAACTTGGATTTCACGTCCTCTACCTCTTCCTCTCTTACCTATTTTGATGAAATAGATATTAGAAAGTGGTCGAGTGCACTTTATGTGGTTTTCTTCGAGGGAAACCGGGCCTCCTTTAGAATTTAATTGGAATAAACTGATCTGCCTCTTCCATTTCATACTTCTGAATATAAATACGCATTACAAGATAATGATAAACTTACTACCAACCTATATCGGATAGCTATCATAGCTCATCCTTTATTTGAAACCCTTGCTAAGATAATACTTAGCTTATTGGAACTTGAAATCAAACTAATCTAAACAAGGAGTGATATCAGGAAACGTCATTTATATCTCTTTAGCAACGGCTACGGGAATCTTCTTGTCAACGTGGCCATGCAAGTCTTCATCCTTAGCAACGTGGTTATCTGAGGATGCTTGTAACAATTCCGCCCCCTTAAATTCACCCTTGTCCTCAAGGGTCAATGTAGGAAACTGCTGACGCAAGTCTTCAAGATTTTCCCACGTGGCTTCACTCGGTGCCAATGAATGAGAATTTCTGTGCTTCCTTTCTTCTTCCTTTGTTCCAATACCGCTTGTGGCCTCGGAATGAGAGAATCATCTTCCTTTTGTGTTGATGGCAACTCAGTCTGCACTTCTACTCCCTGTCCAAGTTTCTTCTTAAGGAATGATACGTGAAAAGTTGGATGAATGCGAGACTCTTGGGGTAGTTCGAGCTTGTAGGCAACGGATCCAACTTTTTGTAACACCTTGTATGGGCCGTAGTATCTTGGTGATAATTTGAGATTTCTTCGCACAGATAGGGACATTTGCCGATACGGTTGAAGCCGTAGGTATACCCAATCGCCTTCCTCAAAAGATCTTTCAATGTGGTGCTTATCATAAACCTTTTTCATACGGGCCTGGGACTCTTTCAGTTGGTCTTGTAGTTCTTCGATGACTTGGTCTCTTGCTCTTAACTCCTGATCAACTGCCTCTACTTTAGTGGTTCCTGGGACATAAGACAATAGTGTAGGGGGAGATCTACCATACACAATCTCAAAAGGTGTTTTCTTTGTAGAAGAGTGGAGACTTGTGTTGTAACAAAATTCTGCCCATGAAACCCAACGAACCCATTATTTTGGCTTGGAACTTGTGAAACACCTCAGGTACATGTCCACAGTACGGTTGACCACTTCAGTTTGGCCATCCGTTTGTGGGTGGTATGATGAACTGAAGTTGAAGGCTGTGCCATTCAATCTGAACAACTCCTTCCAAAACAAACTGGTAAATGTAGGGTCCCTATCACATACTATGGATTGTGGCATTCCATGCAACCTAAACACATGATCAAAAAACACTTGGGCAACACTAGTAGCAGTGTACGGGTGAGAGATTGGAATAAAATGAGCATATTTAGATAGTCTATCAACAACTACTAAGATAGTGGACTTTCCTTTTGATATTGAAAGACCTTCTACAAAGTACATAGATATGTCGGACCAAACCTCAGTAGGAATTGGGAGAGGTTGGAGTAGACCGGTTGGAGCTAAGTTCTCTGTCTTGTGTCGTTGACAGGTGTCACATTGCTTGATGAACTCCTTAACTTGTTGCCTCATGCCCTTCCAATAAAAAATGGAACGAACTCGATGTAGAGTCTTGTGATACCCTTCATAAGTACTGGAGTGAATTTCATTGATAATGGTTGCAATAAGCGGAGATTCTTCCCTTAGGAAAATTTTTTCCTTAAAGAAAAGTATTCCTTCACGAAATTGCCACGGGCCCACAGCTTCACCTTCTTGGCATAACTTGGCAAGCCTTTGGAGTTGTGGTTGAATCTGGACCTCCTCTCTTATTGATTCTAGCCACCTTGGTACCGGTTGGGAGATAGCAACAAGTTCTCCTTTCTCTTCACGTCTTAATAACGCATTAGCTACCAAATTCTCACTCCCTCGTTTATATTCAATGACAAAGTCGTACCCCATTAGTTTGGTTAGCCACTTTTGTTGGGCCTCGGTAGTGATCTTTTGCTCCCAAAGATATTTTAAGCTTCTTTGATCTGTTCGGATAATGAACTTCCGTCCCATGAGGCATGGTCTCCATTTCTGCACCGCTAGCACCAAGGCGAGCATTTCTTTATCGTAAGCTGAGAGGGCCAACTTCCTTCCATCAAGGGCTTGACTAAAGAATGCAACCGGTCTTTGTTCTTGCATGAGAACTCCACCAATACCAGTGTTTGAGGCATCACACTCTACTACAAATGGTTTAGTGAAGTCTGGAAGTGTCAACACTGGAGATTGAGTCATTACTAAACGCCATTTCGGCTTCTGGATTCCAAATGAATGAATCTTTCTTTAACATATTTGTGAGAGGCCGTGCTATCTTCCCATAATCTTGGACAAATTTACGATAGTACCCGGTCAATCCCAAAAAACCTCGAAGAGCTTTAAGTGAAGTTGGTTTGGGCCAATCTACCATTGATGCTACCTTGTCTGGGTCCACTGCTACTCCTTCCTTGGAAATCACATGACCAAGGTATTTAACCTGCACTTGGCCGAATTGACACTTCTCCCTTTTCACATATAGCTTGTGGTGTCTAAGAGTCGATAGCACCGTCTTGACATGTCGCAAATGCTCTTCCCAACTTTTGCTGTAAATTAAGATGTCATCAAAGAATACCAAAACAAACTTGTGCAAGTATTCTTTGGAAACTTCATTCATAAGGGATTGGAAGGTAGATGGGGCATTAGTAAGTCCAAAAGGCATTACCCGAAACTCATAGTGGCCTTGATGGGTTCTAAATGCCGTTTTTGAAATGTCACTTAGATGCATGCGGATTTGATGGTACCCTGATCGTAAGTCTAGCTTAGAAAAATAACATGCTCCATGTAATTCATTCAACAATTCATCAATTACTGAAATTGGGAACTTGTCCTTCACATTAATTTGTTTCAAGGCCCGATAATCGACACAAAACCTCCAGGAACCATCACTTTTCCTTACTAGTATAACTGGTGATAAGTAGGGACTATTGCTTGGCCGTATCACCCCAGATGCTAGCATATCTGAAACCAGACGTTCAATCTCTGTCTTCTGGATGTGTGGATAGCGATAAGGCCTCACACACACTGGTCCCTTACCAGGGATCAAGGGAATCTTGTGGTCATGTGACCTAGTTGGTGGCAATTGCTTGGGTTCTGCAAATAAGTCCCCGAATGAGGCCAAAATCTTTTGTAGCAACTCGTCCTCCTTGGTCCCATGTGTTAGATCTTGGGCTGTTGATCCACAAGTGTAAGAGCATATAATTGCAATAAGACACCTTGCTTCCTTTTCTTGAGCTCACGCCTCATGTCCTCTTCATCCACGAATTTGCTAGAAGGAGTGGACATCCCTTGTAGCGTCACTTCCTTGCCCTCCATGCTAAACTTCATTTGCATCTTCGAGAAATCCCATAAAATTGGGCCTAAAGTCATCAACCATTGTGCACCTAAGACCGCATCATAACCTTCTAGGGGTAAGATGTAGAAATCCACGGTGATAGTGATCCCTTGAAGAACCACTCGTATCCCTAAGCATTTCCCCAAGCTGGTTAATCTCTCTCCACTAGCCACTGTGACTTGGAGTCGCCCATCATTCTTGGGTTGCAACCTCAACCTTCTTGCCACTCTTTCACTAAAGAAATTGTGGGTACTGCCTTAGTCCACCAGGATTGTTATCATCTTTTTACCCATATGACCTTGCACCCGCATAGTTTGAGGAGCTTGAGTCCCAGCAATGGCATGCAAGGAGATGCCCGACGGTTTCATTTTCCTCCTCTCCTTTTTCTTCAATCTCTTCAACCTCCTTCCCATCATCCTCTTCATCATCAGACCAACTCTCTTCAATTAAAAAGAGCTTCTTGCAACGATGGCCAAGCCCAAACTTTTCATCACAGTTGTAACACAACCCTTTGTCCCTTCTATCTTTGAGTTTGACTAGAGTGAGTCTTCTAATGGCAGGATTTTGATGGAAAAATGCATGTGCGCAGCGAAAAAATAACGGATCTACTTCATTCGCAATTGATAACATGCACTATATAAATTTTAGAATACAAGAACAAGAGAGTGTACCTTGGTGTGGTGAATTTCAAAACAAAAATTGTAAGCACTTGGGAATACTTCTAATTTTCACTCTAATTCTACTAACGCCCAAGATGTGCGGTCTCTCAATCAGTTATATGAAATGTTCAAGAGAGAATTCAAGAGTGTCCAACACTCACTTACATCATTTCATGTAAATTGTTCTATATAAAAATTCTGTATGTTTCTCTCCTTATAACTGATTATCTAATTGGGCTAGCCTTTTGAACTTTTCCAATTGGGCTCTAATATGTGGCTTGGAGTGAGACCAAAAGGGACCAATAAGACACTAGTTCCAATAGGCCTTGGGCTTTTCTGTCAATTCTTAACAAGTCCAAAGTTACCATTAACTATATTTAATACTACTATATAAATATAGTTGCACTCTAGGCCTTATCTATAAATTATATCCCAAGACTTTATTGTGCATGCAACCCCTTCATAAAATATTCGTAGTAATACAAAATCATGAATATAGACTGCCACTTTGTAAATTACTACATCTTAATCCTTGAGTACCCGGTTTAATCTTTTTAAGTTATTTACCATATATTTATAAAATCCAATTTCATAAATATATACTTAAGTCTTACTAAAGTGATTAGGCCTAACTTTCTGAATAACAAACCCATTAAACTTATCTCAAGAGAATATTTTGTATCTTCGCTAAGAGACTATGAATTCCATCTTGAAAATATATGTTTCATTAACACTAAATGTGGCTGCCCAACATACTGAGGTTTTGACCGTTACTTTAAATCTCACTCCTGATATATCAAAGCAACCTACATCTCATGATCAGGTCCATTATTCTCTCAGGATTAAGAGTCCATGCAAATATAAGTCGTGAGATTTATTATTCAATTAACAGTCGTTAGGAGAATAATAAATCTCACAGCGGTCCAGTTCAATATGTCTTAACTCTTAAAACATATCAACATATCATCTAGAAGTCTCCACTTCCATGATCAAGACAAATCATCGTAATTGATATGTTATAGTCTTCGCAGATGAAACGCCCAATTTTATCACCGACTACGAACTACAATTCTGAGTTTACAAAGAACTTGTGACTTATATCTTCTGTGACTAAATCACATAAATTACATACTATGCATCTCATGGACTATATAATAATGTCTGAATATTCATGTTACCATTATTTCAGATAATAATAAAACAACTTTATTAAACACAATATTAAGTCATACATAATGTCATACTTAATATTATACATAGCATCATACAATAGAATTTAAGGGCACTAATCCTAACATATTTGTGGGCCGTTGCACATTCAAGGGTGATGACATGGGTGTCTTCTTTGCATCTGGTGTGAATGTTCGTTGTTGAGACTGCAGTCAAGCTTCATAAAGACGTGCTAGGCCAATGGCTGAAAAGAGCGTTGTTGGGCGTGATCCTTGCACTTCGACTCGAATGCCTTCCTTCAGCCCACTTACAAAACAACTGACTTGTTGTGAGGGGGTCAATCTTTCTGTGCAACTAAGTAACCTCTCAAATTGACCTTGGTACTCCCGAACTGAGTTAGTTTGCTTCAACTTTGTGAGATCACCAAAGAAGTCTTCATATTGGGTGGGACCATACCGCGCATTTAAGCCTTTCTTAAGGCAATTCCACGTGATTGCCTGCTCTTCCTCCTTCAACAATTGATACCACAATTGGGCTTCACCCTCTAAATGGTATACTGCGAGTGGCACACGTTCTTCTTCCGGGGTTTGCTGAAACTCAAAGAACTGCTCAACTCGGAATATCCAACTAATGGGATCTTTATTGCCGTTGAAGTGTGGGAAGTCCAACTTGGCAAGCTTGGTGACGGTTGATGAAGTTGTATGACTCATTCCTTCTTCGGTACTGAAATTGTTTCGCCTGAACCCACTTCGATTTGAGGAACCTTCACCGTGGTCAGAATTCTAGTTCGGTACAAGCTAGTCCAACCGAGAGTTTAAACTAGAAAACATTTCTTGCATTTGCTTCATTGCGTTATCATGCTTAGAGTTTAATGCTCCAAGCTCGGCTTCAATGTGGCTGATACGTTGCTCCTCCATCACTGGCTCTGATACCAAGTTGTTATGTTAAACTTGGATTTCACGTCCTCTACCTCTTTCTCTCTTACCTATTTTGATGAAATAGATATTAGAAAGTGGTTGAGTGCGCTTTAAGTGGTTTTCTTCGAGGGAAACCAGGCCTCTTTTAGAATTTAATTGGAATAAACTGATCTGCCTCTTCCATTTCATACTTTTGAATATAAATACGCATTACAAGATAATGATAAACTTACTACCAACCTATATCGGATAGCTATCATAACTCATCCTTTATTTGAAACCCTTGCTAAGATAATGCTTAGCTTATTGGAACTTGAAATCAAACTAATCTAAACAAGGAGTGATATCAGGAAACGTCATCTATATCTCTTTAGCAACGTGGCTGGCTACGAAAATCTTCTTGTCAACGTGGCCATGCAAGTCTTCATCCTTAGCAACGTGGTTATCTGAGGATGCTTGTAACATAAGATGCTTTAAAATGAGATGAAACCAGTTTGGCATAAACCTTTGCCAGTTTCTTCATCAAAGCAACAATCTTGTCTGCCCCATATTTCCAAACCATCTTTCCGAAACTTCAAACACTACTTCTTCACCACTATGAAGATGAAAGCCACCATCTTTTGGGGTTAAATGGCCTACAGTGGCAAGAAGTCCAGGCCATATGTGTCCCATCTGCAAAACAAAGTTAACAACAAGCAACGATGTAAGTTTTTCAATTATACTATACATATTTGAAGGGTTTTAAAGACTGCCATGTTGTGAGAGAAAAGAGTGTACCTGTGAAGGAAAGGGAGTAGAGAATGTAGAAGAAGAATTTAACCAAGGAAGTTGGCATTTTGTTCTTAATTTGTTTTGGATAGGAACTGATTGCTTGCACTTTTGTGTTTTGAGAAAGTGATCGTAATAGGGAGAGTGAGAGTGGTGATGTGGGTTCTTTCTTTTTCGCCACCATGAAATGATACATCCGTAGAAAAAAGCAAACTGCATGTTGTTTTAAAAAATTAATTACATTTCTAACTGGGAGCAGATTATTATTATTTTTTTTTAACATATTTAGATAAAGGGAGCAGTTTTTTTTTTTTTTTTTTTTTTTCATAAAAAGTATAGACTTATTAAAGATTAAAAAAAAGGTGAAATTTTGAAAACATGGGTTTAGGTAGTTGGAGCATTTCAAAAATCTTGGATAGAGAGTGTTCCTATTTTGATGGCAATATTTTAGTGCAAGTTATATATGTATTTTTACCCAACTATCCTTTAGTTTTGTCTCTACTTAAACTTAGAAGTGTTGGGGGTATTTTGGAACAAAAAAAATTTGGTCCAAATAGGGGAAGCCCCTTAAATACTAGTACTAGCCTCTGAGCACGCGTGTGAGGTTTTTTTTTTTTTTTTTTTTTGGGAAAAAGTTAATAATTTGCATCCATTATAATTTGGAATTACTATATTTTCCAATCACAAAAAAAACCTAGGAGTGTGATGAAAAAATTATTTCACCCATAAACGCTTAACACTCATCACACCCCTAGGTTTTTTTGTGATTGAAAAATATATTAATCCCAAATTATAATGGATGCAAATTATTAACTTAAAAAAAAAAAAAAAAAAAATAGAAGAGCCTCTGAGCACGCGCATAATAAGTGCGTGCTTAATGGCTAGTAATTTTTTAAAGAAATGTTTCCATACACCAATAAGTAGAAAATAGCATAAAACATTTGCAGGATCTGATGTAATGATAACATCTTCCTCTTCTCTTGCATATTTAACTCTGTGTTTATGAAATAAAATAAACATAACTAACTCTATGTCTTCCATTAATATGGGGATTTTCACACCTTATCAGCATAATCACTTAAATGTAAAACTTGTCCTCAATATATGAAAGATTTAAAATAATAATAATAAAAAAAACATTAAAAGGAGAAAGAAACAATAAATCACAATTCAATCTTGGATTTTGTCATGATTTTATTTATTTATTTAATCCCATGTGTTATACAGACAAAAATATTAACTCCATGAGAACTCCATAAATCTTTAACAAAATAAATTTGTTTACTATGAGGCTGTAGAATTTTTAGGTGCTATAACTAAGAGGTATAGTGTTGCAAATAACACCTACAATGGGAACTTAGTAGAAATAGAAGTTATTTTGATTTAGATAAGAATTTAAACTCTTTTTTTGGAAACTATGAAACATTCAAATATTTTGCAGCTTAAATGACTTCCATAACCAAGTTAATACAAAAATTAGAAGAAAGCACGTATATTAAAAAAAAAACTTCAAATTTTCGAAAGTTCATGCCTTAAACTGTGAGCATGACCAAACAAATTTTGTTGGAAATCATTCTTTTGCATTTCTGGAAAAGAAAATTGTGACATGTCCAAAAGATAGTGAACCCCATTTTGCAGATTAAATGACTTCCATAACCAAGTTAATACAAAAATTAGAAGTAAGCACGTATATTAAAAAAAAAAACTTCAAATTTTCAAAAGTTCATGCCTTAAACTGAGCATGGCCAAACAAATTTTGTTGGAAATCATTCTTTTGCATTTCAGAAAAGAAAATTGTGACATGTCCAAAAGATAGTGAACCCCAAATCTTCCCGCCAACATATATATAAAAAAATAAAAATAAAAAAATAAAAAAAGAGGACGATGTCCAAAAGATAGTGAACCCCAAATCTTCCTGCCAACCAAAAAAAAAAATTTTTTAAATCAGAAGATGCATTAGGAAATAACAAAATGGATTCCAATATTTGTAATTGATCTCCGAAGGATAACAATTACGCAATCATTGAATTAAGAATATGAATTATTTTGAGAGATCAATATAATCAAAAGTAGCAATAGCATAATCAATGAGGCATTGTACATAGTGCAAATCTAAAGTCCTTACTAAATTGTTTCTACCAAGAATTTAGGAAGATACCTGTTTACACAACAAATGGTCTGAGTCTTGATTGCATTTGTCAATCTCAATTCCAGACACCGTCAAATGTGTCCTTGACATCAAATCCATTGAAGTCATCAATTAGTTGCTAATTAAAACAAATAAAGAAATAAAGGGATTTCTTTATGATTTAAGAAATAAAATTTAAAAAAAAAATATATCAAAAAGTGATGACTGAGTCACTGACCAACTATCCAAGTAAACTTTGTCATGAACCAAATCCATCAAGGGTGCCAAGGAAACCCCATGTCATTGGTTACAATGCGCAAAGTACTTGCACACTGAAGTGTGACAGTATCGCTTGTGAAAAATACCATCATCCAAAGAGACACCAAGCACGCCATGGTGCACCAGTAGGCTACAAATGCGGTTAATCATGGCTGGTGCATCCGGGTTTGTAGTGGGCATTTGGGCCACAAATACCCTACATTATTAGGATATTCAATTAATAGTTTATAGCATAGTAGTCTAAAACTGTAAAATTATATATGGAAAGCAAAGGGGGGCATACGGCATACCTATAAACGTGTTTAAAATTGAGGCTTCCAAAATTGTGATTGATCAAAATACCTGGATTGCGTGCTCTAGAATCATCCACGTCTCCTTTGGGTAGCTTGGATCCACCACGGTGTTCTTGAATGTCACCAAGCTCTTCTTCATCTCAGCACTCAATGAAGGATTGGAGTTTTGGATTGATGTTAACAAAAACTGTATGAGATTTTAGAAAAAATAAAATAAAGAAAAGAAAGCAACGTGATATATGTTAGAGAGTTGGAGATGGGAAGTAATTTGATAACATCATGTTAGAAATATTGAATAATTATATTGTATTTCTTACTGAAGGAATATACATGAGTGCCTTTATATAGGAGGCATATGAGTGCAGTACAAGTATACAAGAATGTGTGTTATTAAAGTAATCTAGTTGGGCCTAAAGCCCACAACACTATACACGTTAACAGCCCCCCTCAAACTCAAGGTGGATGTGAGACCAACTTAAGGTTGTCAACCAAAGTAAGAAGACGTCCCTTAGGATGTGACTTGGTGAAGATATCTGCAAGTTGATCTTTAGAGGAGACTGAGATCAGCTTGAGAGCATCATGGACAAGATGATAACGGATAAAATGACAATCGATCTCGATGTGTTTAGTCCGTTCATGGAAGACATCATTGTGAGCAATATGAATGGCACTCTAGTTGTCACAATAAAGAGGAGTGGCAGAGGATGTGGACACACCTAAGTCTTTGAGAAGCCATCGTAGCCAAAGGAGCTCAGATGTGGTATCAGCAAGGACACGATATTCTGCTTCAGTACTGGAGCGGGCCACATGAGTTTGTTTTTTGCTTCGCCAAGAAATCAAAGAAGAACCAAGAAGAAAGCAATAACCAATGGTGGACCTACGATAAGTGGGATCTCTTGCCCAATCAGCATCAGAAAATGCACGAAGAACAAGAGGAGACTAAGCAGAGTAGAAAAGGCCATGGAAGAGAGTGCCCTTTAGGTATCGAAGAATGCGCAAAACAGCTGCATAGTGAGTCGATCGTGGAGCAGACAGATACTGGCTCACCTGGTGAACAGCATAGGAAATGTCTGGATGAGTGACAGTGAGATAAACTAAGCTGCCAACTAAGCGTCTGTAAAGAGAGGGATTAGATAATGGTTTCCCTCCTGTGGGAGTCAGATGCGCATTAAGCTCAACTGGAGTGTCAACAGTCTTGCTATCAGTGAGTCCAACTCGAGACAAGAGTTTAGAGGCATATTTAGCTTGAGTAATATAAAGTCCATCTGTAGAATGAGTGATTTCAAGACCTAAGAAGTAACTGAGATGTCCAAGATCTTTCATCTCAAACTGCTGACTGAGAAAATCCTTGAGTTCTTGAATGCCATTAAGGTCATCACCAGTTATGATCATATCATCCACATACAGGAGAAGTAAAATAGTGCCTTTGTCAGTGCGACGAAAAAATAAGGCAGAATCATAATGACTGGCCATGTAACCCAAGCGAGAAATGGTGGAGCTGAATTTGGCAAACCAAGCTCGTGGAGCTTGTTTAAGGCCATAAAGTGCACGTCGAAAGTGACAAACTTTGTTTGATTCAACAGAGAGACCAGGAGGAGGTTGCATATAAACTTCTTCACTTAAATCCCCATTAAGGAATACATTTTTGACATCCATTTGAAAAAGGTCTCATTTACTGGCAGCAGTAACAGCTAAGAGGGCACGAACAGATGAGATGCGAGCAACCGGAGCAAAAGTCTCTTCATAATCAATCCCATACTCCTGTGTAAAACCTTTTGTAACAAGACGAGTTTTGTAGCGCTCAATGGACCCATCAGAGCGAGTCTTAATCTTGTAGATCCACTTACAACCAATCACAGATTTCCCAAGGGGGAGAGTCACCAAGTCCCAAGTATGGTTTTTAGATAATGTATCAAATCATAACTAGTTAATAACTGCTTAATGATAATGGGGAAATTTAAAATTGTTGGGCAGAAGTTTGGAGTTGTGTGTGACTAAAATGTGGGCATACGTCTTTTTTTTTTTTTTTTTTTTTTTTTTTTGTTAATAAGAGCAGATGTGTTTTTTTTTTTTTTTTTTTTTGGTGATAAGTATGGCAGATGTGTTTTTAAAAAGAAACCGTGTGTTTGTTTTATTATTATTATTTTTTTATAAATGAATAAAGTAATTTGAAAATTATCAAGATAGTGGTCTTGTTTTGTAGGCAGTGTTTTAGTGAGAGTTAAAGATGTATTTTTATCAAGTTTTGCCCCTACTTACACCTAGAGTGAGAGGTATTTTGGAACTAAAAAAAAAGCCGGTCTAAATAGGAGAAACCCCTTAAATAATAGTATAGATGTGGTAGATATTTAGATAGGCTTTTTTCCTATGTGGCAACACGGCCCTATGTGGCAACACGGCTTTAACTGCAAGGAAAGACTTCTGCTTTTATATATAGTATATGATATATATCTATAAATATATATATATATAGATGATATGATATGATTTTTTGAAACTGCAATACTTATTAATTTAACTAGTCGTTAACCCGCGCGATGCTCGGGATAGTTAAATAAAAATTAAAAGTATTTATTTTGCTTAAAGGTCTATAACTTGACTTATAAAAAATGTATAATTTGAAAATGAATGAAATATAAGTAATTTTTTATTCAATATAATGGTTTAGAAAAATATCTTCTTCTTTTTTTTTCGTATCATTGGTTCCACATAACAAATAATGGTGTGGGCTATTCTATGGTGATGACTTCACACAATACTCAACTACAAATTAAATCTACTATCCACCACCAATCTAATCTATGTTATCTTGATAATAAATCTACAAATTGCATTCTCATACCCTCCATCATTTAGAAGGTAACTGGATTAATGATTGTATGTAATAATTTTACAATATAAAATTATTATGATAGATGATTAAAATAATTAAAATAAGATCTAATGTTAAGGAAATTTTTTGAAATAGAATTTTAAATTTCTTAAAACTTAGTTAATAGAGTTTCTATTTTACGTAAAAGTGAAGATAACCATGGGCCCAATTTTTATTTTATAGCATAGAATGTTACAGTTAGCTCCGTACCATGTATAACACGTTAGTCCATTATGAAAGTTCTAAATAATATCCTAATACCTATCTATATGAGTTTTTTTTAATGATGCAATAAATGATGAAGTTTAATAGAAGTCATTTAAGATCCAACGTATCCAATAATTTAAAAAAAAATTAATTAATTTCAAAAGTCTTTTAATTGTAAATTTTTTTAATCATAAAATAGACTCTATCTAAACTCTAAAGGCAAGCATTCGGAATAATCACATCATTGATACCATATCATGATGGTTGCAAATAACAATATTATTATTCATGATTAATAGATGAACAATTAAATTGTGAATTAGCAATTTAACAATTCAAATACCAAGTTTAAACTACAACAACACATACACAGAAGACTCCAAATATTGGAACATACTTCTATTTTCATTATTCAATCAAAACCAAAGTTTCAAAGATAATTCCAATTCTATTAAAACCAATACATACATACACATGAACGTAAAGAATTCCAAAAGTAAAAGCCTTTGCCTAATACAATCACCTTTTTTTTTCTTTTTCTTTTTTCCAGATTATGCGTTCTTTAGTTCTTTTTCCTTTTATGTTTCCTCAAACTTTTTCTAATTGACCAAAATATCTCTCATATATGTTAACATTAAACCTGATAAGAAAACTTTACATATCTTTTGTTTTGAAGGCGCTCTAAGAACCAAAATCAATGCAAGAGACTGTACAAAAGAAAATGCCCAAACCAAAATAGCCCTCTCTCACAAATTCAAAGATTAAGGGTTGCACCTAAAACAAAGAGAAATTTACATTGTTGATCAATACATTCAAGAGAGATATTTATCTGTGACTCAAACTAACAAACCAAAACCAAATACAAATTTCCATAGAGCATAAATCAAAGAGAAGACTACCAAACGTATTTGCAGCACACACAAACCAAAAACAAAAGTCGTCGCACTACCAAGAGATCTCTCATCTAAGGCAAAGCCGCATTGCTTTATATATAGGGGAAATTACACTTTGTCTACCTGTGGTTTGCCCGAAAAACACTTTGCCTACCTGTGGTTTAAAAATTGACATTTTACCCACTTGAGGTTAGCTCCATTTGTATCCCGTTACCCACCTCTGTTAAAAATATGAAAAATTTTGTATTTTTGTTACCCTTTTATGTCTCTTTCTTCTCAAAACATAAAAAACTAAAAAATCAAAAGAAATGAAGATCTAAAAGCTAGGTTTTGTAAAAATTAAAACCTAACTTTTACATCTTCTTTTCATGTATCAAAACCTAGCTTTTAGAAGTATGTGTCATTCTTTGGACCCTAAACTTAATTCTTCCAAAACCCTAAATTTTCAACTTCAACTTCTCTTGAGCTCACCAAAAGCACACATAGATTGAATGTATGTTAAATATACCAGTTTTTCGTCGAAATTGGTTTTGGTGCAACAGGAAGGCCAGGATCCATCATTGTAGTCAGGCCAAAGTCCATCTATCACAGAAAATTTTATAATAAGAGATTTATGTAAAAGAATCAAAATTAATCTGCGATTGATTTATGCTGATATCAAAATATGTATGTACACTCACGGATTGTGAATTCAGTGGGAGCGTTAGAGCTGAAACAGTAGAAATAGAAATACAAGATGATATCACTGTAAATAATATATTTTTCATTATTCGAATTCGAATTAAAAATTGAAAAGAGAGAAAGAGAAAATTAATTAATACCAGCGGCAGCAGGTGTTGGAGGAACAGCAATGACCTTGTTGTTCCCCTTTTATATATATATATATATATATATATATAGACACACACACACTTAAGAGTGAGTCCTAACAGAAGTCTCTCTCTTTTTCTTAATCCTAAAGTTTTTTTTTTATGTGAGTCGTTTTTACTAAACAAAAATAATTTTATTTAAATATTATGCTGACGTGAAAAACTATGGGAGATTCAAAGGCTTCGGTTTTATATATATATATAGATAATATGTAACATATATAAACATATTTTTTGCTTTGAATTTTCAACTAAAGGGTACAACTACAAATACAATACAAACCAAAAACTAAAGCCTTAGCTCCGATCTCTCTCTGCAACGCCTCTCAAAGCGACACGCAGAGAGAGAGCGAGATTTTTTGCTTGAACATTTGTGTGTAACTGTGTATATCTTTGACATTTGAGTCTAAAGGTTTATTACGAATTTCAGTCGATAACGAAAACCCAACCCTTCCCTCCCCCCCCCCCCTCTCTCTCTCTCTCTCTCTCTCTCTATCTCTGTTCATAGTCTCTGCCACCTCAATTCTCTCCCTCTAAAGCTTGGTCCATTTTTTTTTTCATCTGGGTTTTTGTAATTCTTTTGTCCAATATGCATGTTTAATTTATTTTTTTCTTGATTAGTGATACTATGCACTATAAATTTGGTTTGCAGTTGTGGATTACTTTGTGGGTTTTGTTTTTTAGAGAGAGATTTAACAAAGCAATGTACTATATTGCTTTGCTATATTAATTCTTGGGTATGATACTATGGTCTTCCTCATTGTTGTGCCATTAGCTGAGAAGATAATTTACTTTCTTGGTGTTATATATTTATTTGTTCTTTAAAGTGCACTCCACATGCTTGATTTAATGTCTGAGTTGAATTTTATGGGTAATTTAAATAGGTTGGATAAAGTTCTTGCATTGGGTTCAGCTTCTATCTGCAGATAGCCATTTGAATGATGGGAATATGAGGTGTTTCTCTTTTGAAAGCCCATTTAGTAGGTGAGGAGGAAGTTTGCCTAGGAAGGACTATTGTAACAGTAGATGATTAACAGGTTGTGAGATGTAATGATAGTGTTGGGCTATTGGGGAAACACCACTTTTGGAACTTAAAAATCTTTAAGAAATGGTTTTTCTTTTTTCCTTTTTTTTCTTTTTTGCTCAAGCAAGCTAAGATCAGTGGTGGCTCTAGGAATTTTTCTCAGGGTGTTCCTTATGAAGCATAAATTACACAATCTAATAAAAAGAGAAATTCATATATTGACAATAACAACAATCAAAAAACATGCAAATACATAAAGTTTACAATTGCCTTCTACAAGTTTTCATATTTTGAAATCGTTGCATGATAGTCTCATTATCAATGTTACAAGCTACATCTCTTTCAATATACACAACCAAGCAATCATTCATCCACTGATCTCCCATTCGATTGCGAAGTTCATTCTTTATATATTTCATTGCTGAAAAACTTCTTTCTACTATTGCAGTAGCGATAGGAATGGTCAAAACTAACTTCACAAGCAAATATACTAATGGATAAGTCTCATGCTTCCCTGTGTTCACTAACTTTTCAGCAAGTTCACTAACTCCTTGAAGCTCTAAATACAAGTCATTGCTACGCATATCAAAAATGTAATTCTGAAGTTGAGAGTCAAGTTCCAAGATATCTGTCCCAAGAAAACCAAATGGATAGAATTTTGCTAGATGTATCAATTTTTCCTTATCAAAAGCCACAAATGAATTACTTGGATTCAAGCAAGCCATACAAAGTAGCAAATCGATATTTGCCTCTGAAAAACGGTTGTTAAGCTCTTGAAGTTGCATATCTATGACTGTGTAGAATAGCTCAACATGATAATGATGTAAATTTGTATTTTGTTGGGTGTTGCGTCACGGCCTCCCACTAACTACAAATATTTCATCCATGTTCAAGATAGGAATATCATGTGTGGTACAAAATGAAGACACTTCAGTCAATAAAGATATCCATTCATCATCTCTCATCACTTGCAATCGTTGCTTAGACACTTTAACAAGATCCATAGCATTTACTATATCTTGATTTTTTTTTTTTTTTTTTTTTTTTTGCAATGTTATTGACAACTCATTTGTGATCCCTAAAATGTTTTTCATCAAGTGTAGAGCAAAGACAAATTCAAAAGATAGAATTGACCTTATAATAGATCGAGCTTCAACTTTTTGGTCGGAGAGGCCATCTTCTTCAATAATCTCAAGTACATCAACAACAGCAGAGAATATCAAAATCAAGTTGAGAATAGTCTCATAATATGATCCCCAACGTGTATCACCAGGACGTTTAAGATTTGTCTCTTGATTCAAACCTTGCCCACTTCTACGTACACCATTCTTTAATTCTTCTTTAATTTTGGCAAATTGTGCATCTCGAAGAGCATCTCGTCTCTTACAAGAGCCTCCAACAACAGTTTCTAAATTACTAACCACATAAAAAAATTCAGCAATGTTAATGTGATTTTTAGCAACGGAGACAAGTGTCAATTGAAGTTGATGAGCAAACAATGGACATAAAATGCCAACTTATTCTCTTTCAAAATTAAAGTTTTGAGACCATTGATATCATCTTGCATATTACTAGCCCCGTCATAACCTTGCCCACGTAGTTTCAATAAACTCAAATTATGTTCACAAAGTAAACATTCAATAGCATATTTGAGTGACAAAGTGGTGGTACTTTCTATATGTACAATACCAAGAAACCGCTCTATAATAATTCTTTTTTTGTTCACATAATGAAGAACGAGGGCCATTTGCTCTTTCACTGAGATATCACGTGACTCATCAACTAATATTAAAAAGAACCCATTGTCAAGATCCTTGATGATGGCTTTCGATGTTTCATGTGCAATTGCATTCACAATGTCTTTTTGAATTTCATGGTGGGTAAGCTTGCAATTTTTCGAAGCTTTTTGCAACACTTCATTGATAGATTCATTGTGATCCCCCAAAAATTGTAGAAGCTCAAAGAAATTTCCTTTATCACTTGAACCTTGAGATTCATCGTGACCACGGAAAACTAATCCCTAGCATAAAAAGGAATCTTATGCAATCAACTATTGCATTTAATTGAACTCGATATTCAATTTTATCTTGATTTGATTGCTTAACCAAAACACTTTGAATGTGTTGCTTTTCCTTCATTAGATCTTCACTCTTCTTGACAGCTTGGTTATGAGCATTATTAACTCTTCCACCATGAGAATTTAACTTCTCTTTCTGATTCCAAAGTTTGAATCCCTTTGTTACAAAAGTCTCACCTCTTCCTTGCTTACCAACATCTTATCCAAATAGGTAGCAATATAAACAAAATACTGCATCCTTGTCTATACTATATTCCAACCACTTTCTATCTACATACCATTCGGATCTAAATCGACGAGGCTTTCCAGAAAAATCTGTTAGAGGGTAATCATGGTTTTGGAAAACAGGTTGACAAGGGCCTTTTTGTAAATAATATCTTCTTATTTCATCATGATTATTAGGATGATAAGATGATATCTTTTCTCGTAGCCTAGGATCTGAAGGAAGATTTTCTAAGTTAAAGTCAACACAAATTCGCTTAGAAGACGAAGATGAATCTTGCACAGGAGATGAATCTTGGGTACATAGTTTTCTTATCAAATATTTGTCCATAATTCTAGCAAAAAAATAAATAATAAACTATAAGTTCATTTGAAATATTAATAAAATCATTAATTATTGTTGTTTAGTTGTTTCATTAATTTGTTTGTCTTTTATAAACTATAATTTGTTATATTGTTGTTTCATTAATTATAAAATTATTAATTGTTATTTAGCCTAATATAATTTAATTTGTTTGTCTATTATAATGTATTGGTTAATTATTTTTTTAATTATTTTTTTTTAGTTGCTTCATTATTTTTCTTTACTAACTATTAGCACAAACCCCACTATGCACTAGCACACACCTCATGTGCATAACCCACTGCATGCCAGGTGCCTAAGTCCTAACATAATTTAATTTTGTCTTTTATTGGAAAGTTAGGCTAACTGCCTCTGCATGCCTTTACTTCCCCCAATTTAAATATCCCACCCCGGCCCCATGGCCCTTATCCACCCCCCACTCAACAAACAAGCCCGCTCCCAGTCACAAGAGCCAATAAGATAAATTCACAAATCACAATACACTAAAAGACAAACTCAGTAACTCACCAACACCAACTAATAAAGTCAAAACATGGGCAAGTAATTAAATAAAGTTATAAAGTAAAGCTAAGCCAAACCAATTATAGTTTAAACATCAAAGAGAAAGAGAGAGAATTAGATAAAGAAAAAGAGAGAGTCTCATTTCAATCTTCAAATAAAGAGAGAGAGAGACAGAGAGTCTCAAACCACAGCAAACCCATTAACCCAAAGATGTAAGAGAGAAAAAGAGAGAGAAGTAAAGTGTAAAGATGAAATACCTTGAGGGAGCAGGAAGGCCTGAGGGGTGGCACCGTCGAGCAACACGTTGAGGCGAGGAAGGAATCGAGGCCAAGCGTGACCGATCTCCAATCTGATCAAATCGATCTCCGATGCCCGATGTGCTCTGGAGCTCGAGTTTGAAGCCCAATGCGATGACTGATGTGCTCTGTTGCTCGAGTTTAAGGCAGAGGCGGAGGCACCGTCGCGCCAATGTGCTTAGTCCGTTGGTCGAGGTTGTTGTCGTTGATGAGGTTTTTTTTTTTTTTTTTTTTTTTTCTTTAGGTTAGGTTTTTTATTTCAGTTTTTGCTTTACCATTTTATGAATCGGCAGACGCATATTGGGTTTTGGTTTTTTTTTTTTTTTTTTTTTTAGAATCTGTTGGGTTTGCTTTACCATTTGTTGTTTTTTTTTTCTTTAGATTGTGTTTGCTTTACCATCTGCTGTTTAGGATTGATGTTGGGTTTTTTTTTCCTGGGTGGGCTTACTTTGTTACAAAATTTTTTTTTTTTCCAGATTTTAGTTCAAAAATTTTTTTTGGGCTTTTTTTTTTTTGCTTGAAAGTTAAACAAATAAATTATTTTATTTTATTTTCTTTGAGGGTGTTCCTAATTTTTTTTAAAGGGTAAATAAATAAAAATTTTTAAATTATTATATATAAAAAAAATATAAAATTTTAGGTCATGGTGGTCCTAGGACCACCTTGGACTGAACGTGGCGCCGCCACTGGCTAGGATTCATAGACACGGACACGAACATGGGTAGGGGTACGATATGACGATATGACGACATGAGCAATTTTTGAAAAATTATAACATGATATGGCAGATAGGACACGGGTACGACACCCCAAACTAAGTATCCGTGCATCCTAGAAGTAGTGGTTATTATATCATCTTCCCTATAAATAGGATTAAGCTTCAACTTGGGTTGATGATTTATGTGAATAGTGTAGACATAGTAGCATGTTCCCCTTCCATTTATCTCATGTTCACTTTGTTTTTTCCTTTACCTTTTTGTAAACTTACAATTTTCTATCTTAAATGGGGTACAGGTTTTCTTTTCTGGAATCAAACTAGCAGTGTTGGGTAAGAAATAAAAGTTTTGAGAATCAGGTTCAACTAATTCAAGAACCCAAAATAAGGTTTGCTCTAAATTTCTTATGCAATTTTCAAATTAAATACGGCCTCTTATTTGAAGATGAGAGTTGAAACTTTCAACCTATAAATTAGTTTCTCGGGTTCCACCACATTCATTTTCCATTCACCAATTATCATAATCTAGTTTGCTTATTGCAATATGAGGACATAATGATGGGCCTATATCATAATCTAGTTGGGCCTATATTCATTAACTAATTTGAAGAAGTTTGTTGTCCATCTTCCATATCATTACCAGTTTACCACTGTATCCTTGCACATAATGATGATGATTTGAACCTTTTTCACTAATCTCATATAAAAAGGATTGTTCAAAGTGTCTACATGTAAGAATTTTTGGAGTCACAATTGCTTAGGCTTAATTTTAAGAAGTCACTATATTAAGAGCAATTATATGTTTATATTGTGTAGTAATTCTTTTGTCTTCTATAATTATTAGTACTTATCAAGGCAAATGTAAGAGCACTTTTATGGTAATGGATTTAACTCTATATGAATTGCATTCATTTAGCCTAAGTTTTTTGTTATCATTTTCAAGTCATAGAACCTTCAAGTAAACTAAATAGTTTTAATATTTATTTAAATATACCATGCATCGCATAGGTTAGCAACTAGTACATATATATAATTGTTCCCAGTGGCTGAAAATTTAGGGAATATAATTGTTCATAAATTATCCTCAGCAAGAGAACAAATTAGAGATATTATACATTTATCCATGCAAGGTTAATCCTTTTTAAGCTTTTTTTTTATTTCAATATAAAGCATGGATTTGTAAATGAGTTCAAGCCTATCTTTAAGGTTTGATTTCAAAACAGGACAAGCTTAAACATAATAACGTATTTATAAACAAGCTCTTAAATATGAAGGTTGATTGAAGTATATATAATATAATATTAGGCTTCCTCTCTCTTTCCTATTCCTGTGGAGGTGGCTAACCATATTGAGAAGCTTCAGAGTAATTTCTTATGGAGTGGGATTGGTGAGGAACCTAATTTCCACCTGGTTAACTGGGCTTAGGTTTGTGAACCATTGCAGTTTGGGGGTTTGGGAGTTCGTAATTTGAGAATATTTAACCAAGAATTGTTAGGAGAATGGTTGTGGAGATATGGGATTGAGAGAGATCGTCTTTGGAGGAGGGTTATAAAGGTGAAGTATAGGTGTGAATGGGGTAGCTGGTGTACATGTGGAGAGGAGAAGACTCTTGAAAGAATATGGAATAGGTTTCTTTAGAGAGTATTTTGATGTTTGTTATTTGTTTAAGTGAGAGAGCACCATTATCGTTAGGTGTATTAGAGTTTTGGGATTGTGAGTCTTGTTTGTGAGTTTGTAAGTTCGTATTGAGAGTTTGCTTTAGGTTTAATGGGAATTTGGGCTAGCTTATGTTTGTAAGAGGTTTTGAGAATATTTGTATTTGTGCGGTTTTGTGAGTGTTGCAAATAGGCCCTTAAAGTTATAAATTGCTGTCAAATTAAAGATAATTTCCATCAAATAGCCTTCCTAAGTTCCCTCCAAAACACTCTAAATTCACTTAAAGCCCCTAACTCAAAGAAAGGTCTTGAGAGGAGTATCTAGTCACAAGCCTAACCCCTATCAGATATAATTGTATAACATGAATAGCACATCAACAAAACATAAATGTCTTTCTTTTGGGGAAAATGTTCAAAGGCACACCTAAAGCGACGTCCAAGAGGAATTTGCCAATCCTTGTAATCCACAACCATATTTGCTTGAGATGCCTGAAATATATTTTGCAAAATCAATCATAAAAGTTGTATAGGAAAACAAATTAATACACTAAAAAAATCACAGGAATGTTTAATCTCAAACCACATGGCAATCCACTATCAAATATCAACACTCTAGTGCAGACACCAAGATGCACCAGGATTAGTGCTAATTTGAATTTCAGATTTTGAAATTTCATTGATATAATTTGAATTACTTTCCTTATCAATGTACTGATTGAAAGCCTATTTAAAAAGTTTCAAGTAAACATGTAAGGCAGATTGGTGAATGAAATTTTGTATTAGAAAATTTGCAATTGCTGGGTGCTGATTCCTAGCAACTTGGGTGCTGATTCTAAAGTTTTTCTGCTTGGTGTTGATTCCAAACCCTAAGTGCTAATTATTAGGTATATCTTTTACATTTTTTTCATTCCCCCTTTTATCTTCCTTTTTGATACTGTCTGGCATAAATCACTCTCATTCAATATGCAGTTGTCAATGTAGAATCAGCAAGTGATAATAATAAATCAGAAGTAGGTCCGATTTTAAAAGGGTAAATAGTTTTGGAATTCATATTACTTTGCAGCAGTTTATTGAAGATGTGATTCTAAAATGCTAAATAGTTTTTCCAGGACCTCTAGAAAGAAGTGTGGTGAAGGTAGTGATGATGGTGTTGTACATCCATATTTGGAGGGTGAGACAGGTCAGCCCCTTGCTCAAGGCAAATGCATTTTCTGTTTTGGAACGTAGGGGTCTAATAGCCCCTTCAAGCAAAAGGAGATTCGAGCTACGGTGATCAGAAATAGAATCTGTTTGCTGGATTTAATAGAAACTAGAGTAAAACAGATGAATGCTTTGACAGCAAAGAAAATGCTGTAGGGGGATGGGAAAATATTGGTACTTACACTTGGCATGGGGCTGGTAAAATATGAGTGTTTGAGGTTCAGTGTGATTAGCATGTCACATCAGTGTATACTGCTACGTGGAGAGTTTATGTCATATATATCTTTCATATATGGTTCCGACTCTGACCTACTGACGGGAAAACTTTGAAAAGGTATGATTGGCTTAAAAAATAAGGTGCAGGATGGTGCTTGGTTCACAACAGGTGACTTCAACAGTATTCAAGAGGAGGGTGAAAGATTTTATGGAGAGGCTAATGGGTATGAAATTGATTTGGATTCTTGATTACACCAGTCAGATTTGGTTGATCATCCTTACACTAGTTGTTTTTATGCTTGGAGTAACAAAAGGGAGGCTAATGAGTACATTGCAAAAACGTTGGATGGAGTAGTAGTAAATGAGAAGTGCTTGCATTAGTTTGAGCAATCTAGGTGAGGTTCCACGTCATCAAAAATAAAAGAAAGAGAAAAAAGAAGTGGAGTTTCTAGTTCTAGGAGTCTCTGATAATTCTGCAATGCTTGAGCAGATTATGCCTAGGGTGCCAATGAGCTATGCTCTACTGGCACTTCCTTCTTCCATAATAATTGGTTGGAGGGTGGTCCTAGGTTTAAGACCCACTGGGTGTGTATGTAACTTACAAATCAAGAAACAAAACATTTATGCCTAGGGTGAGTTAGGTCCAAAGCCCTTTAAAGTTTTAACCATTCGGCTGATCATGTAGATAGTGGAATGTGCGTGAAAGATGGAGGTTAGGGGGACACCTATGTATCAGGAATACCAGAAAATGATGGCTCTTAAAGGTAGATTGAAACGATTTAAGGGTGAACATTTGGTTGTTTATGTAATAGGCTAAAGCAAGCTAAACTGGGGTTAAAGGAGGTTCAAAGGTTTATATGCTCTGCAACTCAGGTCAGCAAAACTACACTGATAGAAAGAGAGCTTGCTTAATTTGTAATCTTCACTAAGGCATTCTGCGGAGGCATTCTTTAGGTAGAAATCAAGAATATATTAGTTAAAGCTTGGAGATCAGAATACAGCTTTTTTTCCGTAGGGTGACAAAATTTTAGACTGGCAAAAATCAGATTAAGTGTCTAGCGGATGATCAAGGGGATAGGGTTGATAGCATTGGTGGGAGCAAGGGCGTAGTAGAAATTTTTTACAAGAACTTGTTGGGATCTAGTAGCAGAGAGCCAATCAATGATATATATGGTCAGGTGGTGTAGGCTTAGAATTTTCAGATAAAAGAGAACTAGAAATTAATGTTGCAGAATGATGTCTCTGAAGAGGAAATTAGGAAGGCCATTTTTTCACTTGGCAGTGGCAAGGCTCCTAGGCTGGACAGGTTTACTTCTCATTTTTTCAAAGCTTCTTAGAAAATTGTGAGTAGGAATAGACTTTGCTAAAAAAGGATTTCAAACAGCAAACTCTACAATCATTACATTACATTGGTTCCCAAAATTGTAAATCGTTCTAAGATAGACGAGTTCAGACCTATTTCATGTTGCAATGTCCTCTATTAATGTATATCTAAAATATTTGCAGAGAGATTGAAGGCTTTCCTTGATGGCTTTCTGAGTTCTAGTGCCTTTCTGCCAAGTAGGAGGATAGTTGATAATGTTTTGTTAGTACATGAATTGGTCAGGAATTATCATAGAGACAATGGAGTAGCTAGATGTGCAATCAAAGTGGATTTGATGAAGCTTATGATTTGGTAGAATGGGACTTTGTAGTGGGTATTTTGAGAGAAATTGGAGTTCCAATGAATTTTAGAAGGTGGATTAAGACCTGTAACATTACCCCTATGTTCTCAGTAGTTATCAATGACATCCTTGTGGGTTAAAGGAAAGAAAGGCTTGAGGCCCGGAGATCCTATCTCACCCTTTTTTAATAAATAAGAAAGATATGTATTGAAAAAGCTATTTCATGCAAAAGAAGCATGAAGCAGTCCAAAAAGTACAAGGAGAAAAGAAGAAGTACAAAAAAAGAAAAGATTAATTACAAAGGCAAAGAGAACTAAGGAACAAAGGGAGAGAATCACCTAGATGTGAGCCCCGAAGCCTGAAACCAGTCAAAAAGATAACCACTAAAAGAAGCAAGCAATTGATCTCGCCCTTTGATATGAGCATGGAGGTTTCCTCAATAATGATGCAAGTTGCTGCCAAGAAGTGAATGAGTTTTTTTTTTCATCCTAAATATGAGAAGATTTATTATACTTATCTTTGTTTTTCTGATGATTTAATTATCTTTGGTGGAGAAAAGGTGGAGACTGAATTACCCAAACGATGCTAAATCAGTTCAAGCACTTATCAAGCCAGTCAGTAAATTGTAGTAAAACTGAGGTTTTCATGGCAGGCATCAATGAGGAAATTAAGCAAGAAATTGTAATTGAGTTGGATTTTAAGGAAGGTAAACTTCCTGTTAGGTATTTGGGGATCCACTAATATCTGGGAAACTCAGTGAAAACGATTATTTGCCTCTTGTGGAGAAGATCACTGCAAGGATAAATTCTTGGAATGCTATCGTTTGCTGAGAGATTGCAATTATTTCAAACTGTTTTGTTCAGTTTTCAGGTCTATTGGTCAAGTATTTTTATCTTAACAAAGAAAGTCATAAATCCAGTTGAACATAAGCTTAATGCTTTCTTACAAAAGAATAAAGATGCTAAGATTAAGGGAGCGGAAGTGGCTTGGGAGGTGCTGGCCAGACCTAAACAAGAAGGAGGTCTAGGACTCAAGAAGCTGTCAGATTGGAACAAAACAAAAATTTTGAGGCACATTTGGGATATATTTGCAATTGCTGGATCCATTTCGGTGGTGTGAGTACAGAATTATATTTTCAGGGGAAAAAAAAACCTATGAGATATTAAAATTCCTCAAGATTGCTCTTGGAGGTGGAGGAAGCTACTTCAAGCCAGGGCTGGTGCCAGGAATTTCTTAATATTTATAGTTGGTAACAAGGAAAGCCTCCATGTTTGGCATGATTATTGGGCATTCCGATGGTCCTCTAATGCAAAAATATGGTAAGAGGATTATCTATGATTTGGGTAGCTTCATAGATGCTAGGTTATCTACCATGATCAGGGATGGTGAATGGTGCTGGCCCTACCAGATCAGGCCAGCCAGTTTTAATTCAATCTAAAGCTTGTTCATATGACCATCCTGAGCAAAATGAAGTCTTCCCCTAAAAAAGACTTTCAACTGCCTCTAAGTCTGTAAGGCAATAAGTTTAAATTATAAACCAATTTGATTGGCTGATCTCAGCTTATTATCACTTTGACACGTGTGCAAAAACACAGCAAATTATGCAAAATCAAATTTATTCAAAGAGCTTGTGATTAAACCTTAAGAGGTAACAAAATTGGCTAGAGAACACACCTTTTATATATATATATATATATATATATATATATATATATATATAAGAAGTCATTAAAGATGACATAAAGTTGCCACCCCTTTGCCCTAGCCATATCAAAACCCTTGGCACATCATTACATGGAAATTCTTTTTTTTTTTTTATTATAGATTTTTGTTCACCACTGTTGCACAAGAATATCAAGATTCAAGAAGATGTCAGAAAAAACTTACTTTATTCTTCAAAAACTCTGGATTTGTCGATAGGGACTGAACCAAGGCAGTTCTATCCTGTTGTCATGAATTGACAAAAGTAAGAAGGGGGAAAAAAACACCCTCTTCTACATATACATATGGAGTAATGAGTACAATAAAGAATTGAAGTATGGACTTTAGGTTTTAATGGTGACATGTGGACAAGTATATGATGGCATACCTTAACCCAAAGTGCTGAACAATCGAAATTTGTTAGAAACCATTTATGTGCATTCATGTTAAATGAGTCAGCTTCTTCAACACCATCAATGTATTGGCGGTACTCTGGACATATACAGGCACTTCCAGCATATGCAGCGTCTACATGAAACCACATCCCATTGCTCTATGTAAAGAGAAGATGCATTGCAATCATTGTAAGATTGTTCAAATCTTAAAAATGTGTTAATTACATATCATAAAATTATATAATACATAAAACATTTTTTTCAGTAAGAACAGAAAATTTGATTATTCCTTTTATTTTCTCTCCTGCTTTGTGAGAAGAATGTCAAACAGTTGAGAAAGAAAATCTTGAAGCTCTCTCTCCTTTCTTTTCTTAAAATGACAAAGTGGTCATCAAGTTCTAAATACATTTTTTTTTGGATAAAAGGTTGGAAGTTCTAAATAATTTTAAATAATGCACTTGTAAAAAACTATTTCTATCTCTACTAATATTAGGAAAATTTGGTCCATTTTAATACATAATGCATTAATGAACTGTCTTATGACAAACCATTTCAATCTCTTCTATTTTTAGGAAACTTGGTCAATTCTATACATAATACACATTTGAATTTTCTAAAAGGAAAAAATCCTGCTAACTCATTCAATGCCATAAAAGGTTTGGGACACCAAGAGTCCAAGACACATCCATCCTGAATGGGGTGGGTTTCCCAGCCACACCAAGTGGTTAGGCTGGGAATTGGGGTTGATTTTATAATCCAAGCCAGGTTCAGGGTGTGGGAAGGATTTGGCCTCCCTGCCCTACCCAGCGCACAAATTTCCTTGAACATTATGTTATGGTTTCAATTAAGCCATTTCTTATTTCTTTTAATACCTCCCGCCCCTTTCTCTCCCACGCATACATACACACATTTGTGGTTAGACAGTTTGTCTCCCCTCCCTTTTGCTTTTCTGAAAAAGTTTTATTTACTAAAGAATTATAAAAAGACAAGAAAAAGGGGACGACACCTCAAATCATCAACATTAGATCTGTATATGAAACTGATATAGTGTGCAAAGCAGATCTCTTGGTTTTCTCATCAGTTCAGTCAAATATGTTACCTTAGCAATCTTTCCAAGAGCAAGCAAAGGATCAACAGCTGTTGATGAAGTAGTACCAACCTACAAGTATAAATGGAAAGCTTCTTTAGTTAATTTTAACTTCTAACATTACTTTATTTCAGAGTTCAAATGTTCCTATTCACCCCCTCCACTCCCCCCCCCCCCCCCCCCAAAAACACTCCCACCCCTGCAGAATTAAAAAATAATAATAAAATTTATATAAAAAAAAAAAAAGGCAAAAACCATAAAAGGATTTAGGCTCGTGCTCACCATTACACAGGGTTTACCATGTTAATAATCAGTTAGCAACTAGACATCATTGTCACCATTATTATTACTATTATTAGGCATCCTTGAGATTCAAGACAATATTTCTTGCACTTAAGAAATTTTCTTTTAAAAAGAAAAAAAAAATGAAACTCTAATTATGACATGTTCTAATGAGTAAATCCTGCATCCTCAGCAAATAACATGAAGAAAATTTTTGATCATGAATATGACTGGTAATTTCTTTCATTACCAGTCTGGAAAGAAAAATGAAAATCAAAAACCTAATAAAGAATATGTCAGCTTCCGACCAACATTTATAGATGTTTTGAGTACCATTTCAAAGTCATTCAAGTTAATATCATAAATTTCACTAAGTCAAACAGCAATCTTGACAAAATCGTAACTTTTCTTAAATATCCAAACCTCTAAGAAGTGTCTAAGCTTGTGCACATTTAAAATTAGTACAACAAAATTTAAAAGAAAATTTAAGTCACGAATATGGCCAAAAGTAGTCATGCAAAATTATAATTTCAATTGGCAGCTCAGATTTGACCAACCATAAAAAAGAATACTCAACTTTTAATAGAGTAATAATTTGGATCATGTTGAAGGTGCCAAAAGGAGGAGAGGGGGTTCAAAAGATGGTGTTAAGAAAACACAGAGTATTCTAACCGGTTAGTAACTCAGTCGGATCATTGAAAAGAAAAATAAAATGATGATAGAAACAGAAGGAAACAAGCTAACATCTAAACTCCTTAGTTTCTTACTGTAGCACATAAGAAAAAGGGGACTAAACCGATGGCAACATCATGTGCAATCGCTTCACAAAGAATATCAGGCGAAAGGGCATAGTTAGTTGAAAATTCCGTTTTTAGCAACCTGCAATTCTCTGGATGGATTCCTGCTATCTGCGATTAAACAATAAACATTTATTATTAACCAATATACTGGCACTACTTAAAATTAACATGAACTTGCATATTGGAAAAATCAGGTCTGAGTATGAGTAGGTGCAGGTCCATTGCTTCTGACATTTGGTATAGGCTTTTCTGATTGAAAAGGATCAAGAAGTCTATTTTGAACAGAACTCTGTTGTGTGTTTGATCTGTGGTTTGTTATTTGCGTTTTTGATAATCCAATAGATACAATGGTGGAGGGGGGACTTGAACCCTGGACTTCTCCATTGGAAAGTCCAAGAGGGGCCAGTTGAGCTACAAGACTCTTGACACTTATTCTTTGCTTGTTTTTGCTGTAGCTCTGTTTTCAAAGTTTTGTTGTTCTGCAGCTGAAGCTGTTGTTGTACTCTTTATGCACACTGCCGTTTGTAGTAGTTATTGTGTTTGTTGAAGAAAAATTGTTTCTTTCACAAAAAAATAATAATATAAACTTCATAACCATAACCAAGCAACATAAGATGAAATTACTAATATGAACACACCCATAATAATTGTAACTTAAAAGTTATAACTGTCTTAACGATGTCTCAAGGCTATGCCTCAAGCACCTCTGAGAAACATTGAGAATTTGATATAGAACTGCATCTTCTTGGTTTCCATCATGTGCTTAAGGTAATCATACAAAACCACTTGGTGATTTGAAGGGAAAGAAGAGTATCACAATTAGCAGTTTGATTTGGTAGATAAAAACACTAAAGAAATTTATTCTTGTGCTAATAATTTATTTTTTTGTTCAGGTTTTCTACCATTATTCACAGCCACATACTGAGTACAATTTGCTTTCATATCTATTCTATTCACAGCCACATACTGAGTACCATATGTGAGACTCCGTACAGAGAGGAGGGAAAGTCTGCTCAGAAATGAATTAGCATTGAAGCACTGACAGATACAGAGGTTCCAAAGAGATGAAACAAAAGAATTTGGCAGCAAAACCCAGAGGTTGGGGAAGTTAGTTAATACCAGCACCAAGTATTTTAAGAGCTTAAATAAAATTGTATGATAATGGCAAGAGAAGCATCTTTGGATGCTCGGCACTCAGCACCCTTTGAGGTGCCTAAGGTTTGAACCCCACCAGCCCCCCTCCCCCTATTCACCTAGGAAAAAAAAAAAAAAAAAACTCGGCAAGGGCAAAAAGAAAAGGCACAAAAGGAATAAATGGAACAAAAGCTGTTGAAGGTGAATCATCTTTATATAAACAAAATAAGCCTACTAATAGATGCATATATTAAGAGCCACACAATGTAAACTTGGTTATACAACATTGACCATCCTGAAAATTTTATCAGTGAGTTTATGTTACAGATCTTAGCATATGAATTCATGATTCACACAAGTATCAGGAAGCATCCTTTAAAATAATTCAAAACTATGAAAAAGGAAACTACAATTAAAATAATAAAAAATTAATTGTTTAGATACTTATGCATGTTTATAAAGATACCTGGCAGGCTTTCTGTAATGCAGAATGTGTTTGATCAGATGCATAAACCACAATTTTTTCAAGGGCATTTTTGCCAAGCCTCCTTAAAACCTTGTCACGAGCAGCCAATAGCACAACTAAAACAGCTTCACTTGCCGTGCCCTGTATCACTCCACCACCTTGTCCTACAATAAAATTTGCAACATAACTCTGTAAACTTCAGACACTGGAAAACAATCCAATCCCAAAATATCAGAAACCTTGTATGCCCAAGCTTAAGGTTTAAATTTAACTTCCAAAAGCAGTCCAAATTCAATCTATAATAGAGTTCTGGACCTTAATCCAATTCATTACAATATTTGTACACCGTATCATCAGACTGTAAAAACATATTTTGACCCAAAAAAAAAACATATATCCTGCAAATTCAAAGATTCTTTAATTTAGTTCATTCACTTAAGGTTGGTGTATTCCTAATTGCAAGGTATGCTCATCTACCCAAGCATTAAAGAAATAGTATGTGGTTGAGATTGCTGAGATGATACAATATGTGTCGTATGGTTTCCACTACTACCAAATATTAATTGCATATAGCTCTTTTTTTCTTTTTTTGAAGGAAGAAATGTTTAAGTTCTCTGTCAACATCAGGAGGCCCCAGTGTTTCTCACTTGTCTATATCAAGCAGAATAGACACAAAACTTTGACTAGAGAAATAAAGAAGAAGAAGCAGGAGCAAAAGGAGCTACACCTTCAGTGTATTAACCCTTACCTGCTGAAAGGAACTCATCAGGCAGTTTAAGCAATTTAGCAAGCCAATCCAATACAATCATTTCAAGCTCTGTTGCTGCAGGAGAAGTTATCCAACTGAAACCCACAATGTTAAGACCAGCACTGAGCATTTCTCCTAAGAATCCGGCGATGCTGCTATTTGAGGGATAATATGCAAAATAGTTCGGGCTTTGCCAATGGGTTACTCCAGGTAATATCTTTGCCTGAACATCTGGAACCACACAAAAAAAAAAAAAAAAAAAAAAAAAAAGGGGGACATGAAATATGTTTTTATCAAAACAGAGAAGGGGGGGGGGGGGGGGGGGGGGTGGAATAAAAATTGAATTATAGATTAGACAGTTTAGCAAGACTCAATTGCATTCAACCAAAAATATAAGAATAAGTGAAGCACATAATCATGCTAGAAATTTATTTTCAAATTACTAGTATTTTATTATCCATGGAGTAATAGGGAAAAAAAAAAAACTAGTTGAGAAATGTCACCATTAAATATATCATCCAATGATTCTGGATGATTAGGTGCAGAATCTGGTAACATGTTACGAAGATAGCCAGGCTGCACAGAAAGAACCCATTCTTGATACCAAAGGAAGAAGTTCTATTGAAGAGCAAAATAAATTAGGCTGCAATATATAAAAGACAGAAGAAATAAAAGAGACACATCGCCAAGAGCCTTGTAGCTCAGTGGTATTGACTTGTCTCCTTTATAAAGAGAACTAGAGTTTAAATCCCCCTCCCCCATTTGTTGTAAGTTGTAACTATCAAAGGGTGAATGCTAGGCAAGCAAGACTATAACCCCCTTCCAAAAGAATCCAAATGATGAGCATTAAGGTTAAGGCCTTTGGAAATGACGCATACCAATATCTGTGGACCTATGTCATATACCAGCATTGGAGGTCAAAGGTACATCAAGGTCTTTCTTGATCATTATACCATCAAAAGTCAAAACTGGGCTTTCTATGCGGAAGTCTAAAAAAGATGAATCTCTAGAAAAATTGAACTATTTTATGATAGGGCAAGAATACACACACACATTTGAAACCAGCTCATTGGCACCAATTTCTAATGCTCGGACACTGAGAAACAGAAATCAATATGCCTTTCGAAAATGCTGGTTTTTCTTTATACATAGACATCACTAGTATAAATTCAAAGACACAAGTGTACGTAGAGAAATAGAGATTGCCAAAACCTGAACTTGGCTGAGAACAGGGAAATTCTCAATGGTTTTGTAGTAATCAGCAATGAAATCCACCATCTTATGTGCATGTTCTCTGAATTGCTCAGCATCCATTGGCTTCAAGTCACCATCCCTGATGAAGTGTAAAAGGCGAGACCCACATAACAAAATGATACAAACAAACATTAAAAAAATGCAATAAGCAAGACCCAGAAACGGAATTATCAAATAAACACACTCAGAACACAGAAACAAAAACCAACTAATGAAATTTTCATTTGGTGCTACATAGACAAAACAAACAAACTAAACCCAGAAATAAATAATTAGACAATACTCATGACTTACATTGTTAGTTTTGGGAGGGAAGCAAAGCAAGTGAGATGTAGATGAAGAAGAGTTTGAAGAACAAAGCAGGTTTTAGAAGGGTCAGCGAGAGCGAAGTTTATGAATATCAATCATACAAACAATCAAACAGGGCAGTAGGCTCAGCGTGGTAACTAATATTCGCTCTGGTTTCACCTGTGTGGACGTGGACAAAAAATCTTGCTCGTTTTTAACAACTGTTTAGCGTTGGTTCCACGAGGATTTTTTTGTCATTTTCATTATCCACCAGGACGGCAGGACCACCTCAAACTTGATGTAATATGAAAATAAACAGTCAAGTGCTAATTATGAACACATATACCATCCACAACTTTTATATATATAATAATATATACTATACTATATTATCAGACGTAATAAGTTAAAATTCTCTCAAAAAAAATATATATATATATATATATATACACTACAGTACTACACTCACCCATATGCGTTCTATACAAAGGCATCTTATTATATACAGGTTATTTTCTTGAGGAACACGACATAATTATTCAATCAGAATAATTATAATTTATATATACCATCCAAAAGGCAAGCAGCTTTTGTTGGCCCCAATGTCATTATGAAATTGGAAACCTTTATTTGAATGTGTAAAGTTTCGTCTATTTCCATCCTCCTTAATTACTAAACATAAGAAAGGGATAACCCTTTAAAGGTTTTTTTTTTTTTTTTTTTTTTTTTTGGGGGGGGGGGGCTTTAATCCCATGTTACTAAGAAAAAAAGTTAGATGTTTGCTTTAATTTAAATTTATAATAAGCCTTTAAAGGTTTTTTTTTTTTTTTTTTTTTGGCTTTCTCCCCGAAAAAGTTAGATGTTGGCTTTATAAATTTCTAAATTACCTTAAAAGATAGACTAATCTTTTTGATATTTCATCAAAATTTAAAAAAATTAAAAAAAAAAATCTGTTTGAAATGGTCTTAAAACTTAGCATTAGGTGTGCTAAAACTCCCAAAATGCTATTTTAACATATCAAAGAATAAAAAAGCCCTCTATTGGATGTGCTACTAGAGCAAAAATTTGCAAATTTGTTTTAGCATTGCTACAGAGATCTACTTGTTTATTTATTTATTTATTTTTTCCGTTTAACTCTCTCCTCTCTTTCTCTTCCCTCTCTTCTCTCCTCTCTCGTCAACTAAGACTACTCCTCCCCCCCCCCCCCCCCAACCACCACCAGCCAAAATGACAATGCACCTCACTTCTTCAACCACTGCTCTACCTCTCTTTCCTCCTCCTCCTCATCATCATCATCAAACAGTGTCATTCCTTCCTCCATTACCACCCAACGCTTAGACTACATTCTCCAATTACTTGGCTGCAAACTCTCAATTGATATCGTCTTCTCCTTTTCTCTCCCCGAATTCAACCCCAATTTGAGTTTATTGGGCTTTTTTGGGTTTTTTTTTTTTTGGTGTGGCTATGAAGAGCTATTTTTAAGGTTATTTTAACGGGTTAGTATGCTAAAATAACATATGGAATGTAGGGTATATATATATTTTTTTAAACTAATGTAGAGTATATTGTTAAATGATGTGCTAAATTAGGTTTTTTTTTTTTAGCACACTGGATGATAATGCGGTATTCATCTACTCTTCTCATTCTCCTAATTACTTTTGTTGCTCTTAAAGGTACAAACTTTATTCAAAGTGGTATTTATTCGTTAGACAAAGTCCCTACATTGGAAGTTATCACCATTCAAAGGGAAGAATGTAATGTGTGATGAAACACTAGTGCAATGGTGTTGATCATCCCACACTGCTTACATCTCTTGCTTATAATTATATATCAATGATAAGCTATAGTCGGGATGATTTTATTTGTATCAATATTTTGATACATTCTAACTCTTGTATACTACGAATTACTAATAGGATATTTTGAAAGGCTTCCGATTTACTATCTTTTGAGTGATCAGCATCAGTCTTAAGTCTTAAGTCTTAAGTTAGTCATGTGCCTGGAATATAGTCCACACCCATGCCAAAATCGATTAACTTCATTCACACACAAAAATCTGAATCTTGACCTGCACTGGAAATTTTGCTAATTAAATGCCTAAAGATTTCCCCTCATGAACTTATTATTAAGATGAATCGCCAAATAGCTCTCACCATGCAATTATTATTATTTTAAAAAAAAAAATTCTTTAAAAACTTGAATAATATTTTCTATTTTATTTATTTATCATTTTTTAAATTATTAATAAAATTGTTAAGGCATTAAGAGATAACTGAGATTATGTGTTTAGTGGCTCTGAGGGGTTTAATATGATGAAACATGAAGTTAAAGAGACTCCTTTTGTCTAGAGATATGGAGTTTATGAGTGGCAGAAATGAACTAAATAAGAGAGGACTAATGTTAAATCCTGAAGTTTGGAAACTAAAATAAAAGTTAAGAATTTTGGCTTTTTACAATACCTTAACTCTCTGAAAAATGTATAACTACAATTAAAAAAGTCCTTGTGAAAAAAACAATAATAATAATTACAATCAAAACTCTCTTTACTCCATCTTACACTTATTCTCTCTCTTTGGGGCTTCTTTACCCCTCTAGTTGTTTGGGTTGATTTGCGAGCACCCTGAAAATAGTCACAACAAAATTTTGTTTTGGGCAAATAGGAATAACAAACTAATAAAAAATAGAATTGAAAAACATTATGATTATTTATTTAATTCATACCTTTAAAAACAAAGTTAGGCATAACAAAAGAAAAAAAGGCAACATTTGCACAAACATTACATGAGTGAAAAAAACAACAGCATTACAATCAATCATAAGTTAAGTATGGAAATCCCAATACATTCTAACCAAAATTAGTTGACTATCATCTAAATGATATTATTTCGAATTCTTACATCATGTGAAATTTCAATTTTCATAAAATAACTTACTAACATGTTTAAGTTTAAGATACAACTATGGTTGAAATTAGAATGTATCATCACAAATTGTTATTGTACATAGAGGGGTTGCTTAAGATAGAACTATATATGCCCATTACTCTCATTTATCATTGTAATTGGAAGTTAATTAAACCAACTCATCAAACATAAACTCTCAATATGGTTGCCCAATATTTGGAAGAGAAGGAAACCAAAAAGAAACACTTATTTGCTCTCTTGTTCTGTAGTTAACAGCGTTAGACGTTTGTACACCAAAACATTAAACATAAACTGTCAGAATGGTTGCTCAGTAATTGGAAGAGAAGAAAATGAAATCGCAAAAGTACCAAAGATGACAATATATATACATGTACCAACCCAATATGACGCATTTCTTTGAAATTTGGAAGACTCCTCTGTGTGGGGTTCATAAGGGACTTGAAAAGGTAGTTTCAAAGAAAAGACCTTATATGATTTTTAAAAAAAAAAATTTGCCCTACAAAAGAATGCATAAGCAATAGATTGATACCTCAAATTTTTAGTATATACTTTCTAGAAAATTTTGTCCTTAAAACATGCATGTATTCTTTTTTAAAAAAAAAAAGCATGTATAGGTAGGCAGAGATTGAAGAAAACCAAACTCAAATAAAGCACATAAGACGCATAGATTAATAGTGAAATTTTAGAATATCAATTATTCAACACTTTGTTGAATATAGTTAGTCATCATTTCTTCATAACATAATCATACAAATGTTTTATGTGTGTGTATATGTATATACACACATGATTTAAAGTAAATTACAAATCCACCATGAGGTTTTGGAGCTGATCTGAGCATCGTATCACTTCGACAGTTTGACATGTATGCAACGATTGGGGACAAAACTTAAATTAAAAAAAAGGACCCATTTAAGGATGAAATAAAAGTTGCCACCCTTAGACCCATGTCAAAGTCCTCGGCATCATCATTGCATGGACAATTCAAATTTTATATGGTGCTTCTGTTCACAATTGCACAAGAATATCAAGCTGATGTGAGAAAAAAACTTACTTTGTTCTTCAGAAACTCGTGATTTGTAGACAAACCAAGTCATTTCAATCCTGTTGGAATGTATTGACAAAAGAAAAAAAAAAAAAAAAAAAACACCTTCAAAATCAATTACCAACATGAAAATGTACACAAAAAAGGACTTCTGCATATAGAGATAACATAACGGGCACTATTAAAAAAAAAAAAACGAACTTCAGCATTTAATGGTAACATGTGCACAAGTATATGATATAATATCTTGACCCAAAGTCCTGAACAATCAAAATTTGTAAGAATGATTTATGTGCATTCATGTTAAATGAGTCAAGTTCTTCAACACCATCAATGTAGTGGTGTTACTCTTGTACATATACAAACACTTCCAGCATATGCAGCATCTACATGAAACCACATCCAATCACTCTATCTTAAGAGAAGATGCATTGCAAGCATTGTAAGATTGTCCAAATCTTCAAATGCGTTAATTACATAAAATAAAATAAAAATATCTCACGAGGCAGTCTTGAGGCTCTTTTAACACTGATAACAATAAAACACAAACTCCTCCATAACAAGTAAAACATTGGAAAGAGTCTATTTGGTGTTTCTCAAAAGAGAACATAAAGAATTAATTAATTAATTTTTTTTTTTTTATAAGAGACATACATATTACGTAAATGAATTGCCTTCTAACAAACCATTTCTGTCTCTTCTAATTTTTCTTCTTTTTTGAAAACTTGGTAAATTCTAATACATAATATCTAATCCACATTGAATTTTCAAAAAGGAGAAGCATCTTGCTAACTTTTTCAATGCCGTAATTGAAAGACACATTCACCCTGCATGTTTTCCCCTGCCCCACCAAGTGGATAGGTTGGGGACAGTGGTTGATTTTATAATCAAGCCAATTTCGAGTCATGGACACAAAGGATGAGTTAGGCATCAGCTTTAAGTTAAGTTTTAGCTTTTAACTTTTATGTACAATTTTTTAAAACATCATTTTTCCCCCTTTTTTTTTCACTTTTTCAAATTGTTTCAAGGTACAAGTATATTTCAGCACACTTTCATCAAAAAGTTTTCAGCAAAAAGCTAGATAAACTGTTCCCAAACGGACACTAAAGGCCTTTCTTGATCATTTGCATAAACCACATCTTTTCAAGGCCTTTTTTGCCAAGCCTCCTTAAATTATTGTCAAGAGCAGCCAATAGAAAAACTAAAACAGCTTCACTTGTCATGCCCTGTATCATTCCACCACCTTGTCCTACACCAAGATTTGCAACATAATTTTGTATGCTTCATAAACTGAAAAACAATCCAATTCCAAAATATCAAAACTACCCTTGTATGCCTAAGTTTGAGGTTTATATTAACTTCCAAAAGCAGTCCATATTCAATCTAAAAAAAGAGTTCAAGACCTCAATCCAACTCATTACAATATCTGTACACCATATCATCAGCAGGTAAAAAACCTATTTTGACTTCTAACCACTCCATTAAAAAAAGCATATATCCTGCAAATTTAAAGATCCTTTAATTTAGCTCATACACCTAAGGTCAGTGTATATTCCTAATTCTGATATTTGTTCAGAGATATCATATTATTTCAGCAATCTCCATAACCCAAGATTTAATAAATTACATTCTATTTCATTCCATTCCAATACTCCCAAATATTCAGCATATAAAGCTATAAAAATAAATAAATAAATAAATAAACTCTTTATAAGTTCAGTATTGGGAGACACAAAACTTTGACTTGAGAAATAAAGAAGAAGAAGCTACACCTTTACACTGTATTAACCCTTACCTGCTGAAAGGAAATCATCAGGCAATTATCCAGGACAATTGTTTCACGCTCTGTGCTGCAGGAGAAGTTATCCAACTGAAACATACAATGTAAAGACCAGCACTGAGCATTTCTCCTAAGAATCTAGTGATGCTGCTATTAGACGGATAATATGCAAAAAACATAGTTCATGCTCTGACAATGGGTTACTCCAGGTAATATCTTTGCCTGAACATCTAGAAGCACACAAAATTTGTACATGACACATGTTTTTACCGAAACATACCTGCCCGGGCAGGGGATTGAAGGAAAAATTGAATTTTAGAGTAGACAATTTAGCAAGACTCAATTGCATTTGACGAAAAAAAAAAAAGAATAAAAAGAAACTTACATAATCATTCTATAAATTACTTTTCTATTAGTCATGCACTAATAGAAAAACAAAAAACTAGTTAATGTCACTATAAAATTTATTTTCCAATGATTCTGGATGATATTAAGCACAGAACTGGTAACATTTTACAAAGATAACCAGGCTGCACAGAAAGACCCCGTTCTTAATACCAAGGAAAGAAGTTCTATGAATTAAAAAGTAAATTAGGTTGCAATACATAAAAGACAACAGAAATCAAAGAAACCAAACATTTACATCTTTTTTTTTTTAAATCTGGTTCAAAACTGAGCAAATAAAAAAAAAAAAGTGGGCCTTAACCTCCACCCAGTTCTTAAGGAGAGAGGAGGTTTCATTTGAAAAATAGGTCATTGTCACCTCTTTCCAATACTCAAGTGGAGAAACAGAAATCAGTATGCCTTTAAAAAATGTTGGTCTTTCTACATAGAAATCACTAGTATAAATTCATAGACATAAGAGAGAGAGAGAGAGAGAGAGAGAGAGAGAGAGAGAGAGTATTATCCCCAATCATAATACTTACGCTTGGCAAACAGAAAAATCCCCAATCATATGTTCGATATTACACAAAGTTTCCCATGTTATTAATCAGTTAGCAACTAGACATCAACCGCAGCATTAATGCATTATTATCACTACTATTACACATCTTTAACATTCAAGGCAATATTTCTTCCACTTAAGAAGTTTTCTTTTCAAAGGAAATCAAAAAAGATTCTAAGTATGATGAGTTCCAATGAGTAAACCCTGTATCCTCGGCAAATAACATGAATAACAATTCTGGTCATGAATATGAGTGGTGATTTCTTTCGTTACCAGCCTCCGATCAACAGATTCAACACACATAGATGTTTTGAGTACCATGTCAAACTCATTTAAGCTGATAGCATACAATGTCACTAACTCAACCAGCAATTGTGACAAAATCATAACTTACCTTAAATATATAAACCTCTAAAACATTGTCTAAGCTTGTGCAAAATTTAAAATTGGTACCCAACAAATTATTGCAAGAAAATTTAAGTCACATATATGGCCACAAGTAATCAGGCATATCAATTGGCAGCTCAGATTTCAACAATCATAAATAAATAAGAAAAAAGGAAACAGTCAATTATTAATAGAGTAATAATTTGGATCATGTTAAAGCTGCCAAAAGGAGGAGACAGGGATCAAAAGATATTATGATGATGATAAAAACAGAAGGAAACAAGCTAACATCAAAACTCTTCTATTTCTTAAAGTAGCAGATAAGAAAGAGGGATTAAACTGATGGCAACTTCATGTGCAATCATTTCACAAAGAACATCAGGCGAAAGGACATATAGTTAGTTTATAATTCCGTTTTTAGCCACCTGCAATTTTTCCAGCTGGATTCCTCCTATCCGTCATTAAACAATAAGCATTTAATCATAACACAATGTATTAACAGTACTTAAAATACATAAATTTGCATATTGTCAGACTGATCATTCACATCTAAAAATTTTATTCACTTGAAAAAATATTTACTAGATATCTAACTGAAACAAAAACAAAGAGATACATAACAATCATATGCAATCTACTTCTTCAAACTCTATCTCATATTTCCCGTAAAGATACAGTAATTTTTGAATGTAACAGACCCTTGTTCCTTCTTAAACTCTTCTAGCTTTTGGCGAAGGCGATAAAGAATTTCAGGTAACACACGTCTTGGGTTTTCCCGTAACTCATCACCTTTGACATTACAGTGTGTCTCAATGCATTTAATATGCTTTGTATTAAAGTAGTAGTCTTCTACTATGATAGGCTCCTCCAATGACTTACCCTGTATCTCATTCATTAACCACTCTGCACACTCTATTGTTGATCTTATAGGTGTTAGGAACCTATCCCGATCATATTTCAGGTCCTCAAAATCCTCACAAACTTTCTGCTCCTCGCTTTTTTTGATTCTTTTTATAGAGTAATCCAAATTGGCACACACCAAAGTGCCATTTGAAATCCGGTAACTAGGTGTAGCTTTTGTACACTTAGAGAGGTCAGGTTCATGGTCTTCATCATCCTTAGTTATAAGCTTTTGCCTCTGTTGGCCTTTATGAGATGGTTTTGCTTTTTCACCACTACCACCACCACCAGCAGACATATGAGAGCCTTTACACTTTTTTCGCATCAAGTCCAATGAATTCTCACATAATGCTGGAACAGCATGAGCAGGAGCGAGAAATCCACAAAAATTATCATCCCTCACATACTTGTGCCACTGTTGGCCTTTACGAGACGATTTCACTTCATCACCAATACCACAACCAGTAGACAAATGAGACCCTTTACGCTTTTTTTGGCCTGAGCCCAATGAACTCTCACATAATACACCAGCAGCAGGAGCAGGAAACCCACCCAAATTCTCACAATATTTGATAAAACTATGCAATTCATCCACGAAACCCAGAGGACAGCTTCCAAGAACACTATCAAGCCCTATATGTCCAGAAGTGTAGCAGTGAATACGCTCCAAAAAGTAGTTGTAATGATAATCCGACCCACGTAAACAGCTTTGAATCTTCTTGAACAGAGAATTTCCTTGCTGGGACAAAGCTTGCAAGTCAAAAGAACATGACTTATTGGTTGTGGTTTCATTAGGAACCGAATTTGAAACAAAGCTGAAGAATTCATGGAACAGATCAGGGTGGTCCTTGAAAAGATTGTGGATCCTTTTACAAAGCCGACTCATATCCTGTTGCCCTTTACCCTTACCCTTATGGTATGAAATGAGCAAAACCAAGAACGACTCATAAATGCTATCGTCATCTGCAAACCGAGTTCGAACCTTATTAATCAACGAACTTGCTTTCGGAAGCCAGAAATCCAATTCGTTTTTCATGTTTGATTAGCAATGATATCACCAACAGGTCAGTTAAAATCACAAAAGAGGAGAAAAAAAAAAAAGGAAGTCTTAGAGCACAAGGAAAGAGAGAGAGTCTCAGAAAGTGAAAGACAGATTGCAAATGATAGGATATGAGAATTAGGGTTAGAGGTAATACTGAAATATATAAAAGAAATTTGGAAGTCTTGGAGCCCAAGGAAAGAGAGTGAGAGTCAGTATTTTTTTTTTTTTTTTTGAAACTGAAACCGAACTTTCATTAAACTGAAATTGGAAAACAACAGAGCACAGCAAACAAGAAAGAAAGAAAAAAATCAATAACAGAGCTAACACTTAGCTCTATCCAGCAGTAACACATGCTGTATGACAGGCGGCTCAATTCCTTTCCATTGCTGAGAAGAACCCGAAGTTTTAGCTAACTTAGCCAGCTCATGCGCGGCTCTGTTGTAGTCCCTTTTCAGATGTCGCACTTTCCAGCTCCTAAAAGACCGAAGCAGCTCCAAAGAACCTTGGATGACCATCCCAATCTCACCATTGCAATTGCTCTCATTAATAGCAGTAACCACCCCACAAGAGTCAGACTCCACAATAATTCGATGAAGCTCCATCTCCAAAGCCAAACGAATCCCAACATCCACTGCAAAAGCTTCCGTAACAGCCGCCCCATAATCCCCATTCAGCACCCTACAGGCCGCAGCAACAACCATCCCTCTACTATCTCGAATAACCACACCAACAGAGGACTTACATCCAATCCCAGCCGTAGCACCATCAACATTTATCTTATAAACATCCGGAGGAGGCGCTGCCCATCCAACATCTGGTGCTTGTTGTTGTTGAACCCGACAATACAAAACAGCATTTTTGTAGTCTTCCTGTGTACGCACCGCCAGGTTCCAGATTTGAGAATGGGGACTGCTTTTAGACTCATGAACCACTTGATTTCTATTAAACCAAATAGCCCACGCAGTAACAAAGAGAGTCTCAAGGTCATTTGGAGAGCCAGCATCTAATATTTCCAAGGCTAGGTCCACAAAGCTCCTGTTCACAGCCAATAGATTTATTGGACAATCCTGCCAATTCCACCATACCTCACAAAGCTTATTACAATAAATTAAGGCATGGCTAGAGCTTTCAACAGCCTTCTCACAGAGAGGACAATCAGCCCCCACATTTAGACCTCTCTTTGCCAAATTTAGCCTAGTGGGCAGCCCATCCAAACAAGCCTTCCATGCAAAAATTCTGACTTTGGCAGGGAGCTTAAGTTGCCAAACCGTCTTCCATAAGCGAGTCCTAGAATCCCCACTTGAACACTCACCCTCCTCATAATTTTCCACAATAGGAAGCGCAACATAATATGCACTCCTAACAGTGAAGACTCCTCTTTTGTTTCCCAGCCAAATTATGTTATCTTCCGGCAAATTATAGCTGAGGGGAATGTTAAGGATGGTTTCAGCCTCAAAGGGAAGAAAAAACCTTTTAACCATCTCCACTTTCCAGTGCCTTGTTTCTTCATCGATTAGCGATGACACCATTGGAAAATCACCAATATCTTGTAGGGGGGAACATACTTTATAAGTAGTGGGATTAGGCAGCCACTTGTCTTCCCAAATATGTATCATCTTCCCATTTCCAACCCTCCATCTCATACCCTTCCGAATAACCTCCAGGCTATTATAAATGCTTCTCCATGCATAAGAAGGGCAGCAACCAAGCTTTGCACCCAAAATATCACTGAAGGGGAAGTACTTGGCCTTGTAAATTCTTGCAATCAACGAGTTTGGGTTCGTCATAATACGCCATGCCTGCTTCGCAAGCATAGCTAAATTGAAGGCTTGTAGGTTGCGAAAACCCATACCACCATCTGATTTTGATTTGCACATTTTCCTCCAGCTGACCCAAGCCATTTTTGCCTCTTGATCTCTTTGACCCCACCAGAAATTCCTCTCCATTCTTTCTAGTTCTTCACAGAGTCCTTTTGGTAGTTGGAAACAACTCATAGTATAAGTAGGGATTGCCTGCGTGACTGCTTTAATCAGAATTTCCTTTCCCCCCACAGAAAGCATTTTTTCTTTCCACCCAGAGAGTTTTTTTCCAACCTTCTCCTTAATTTCTGCAAAAACCCGATTCTTTGACTTGCCTATAACTGATGGGAGCCCAAGATATTTTCCTTGCCTTAATTCTTGCATTGGCCCTAGAATCTCCAGGACTTCTCCTCTTGTTTCATCCGGGGTATTCTTGCTAAAGGTCACCGAGGACTTATCCATATTGATCTTTTGCCCCGATGCTGCCTCAAAAAGCTTCAAAATTTCAACAAACCTGCTGACCTCCCCCCTCTCAGCCTTACTGAAAAACAGGCTGTCATCCGCAAAGAATAAATGTGTGACTTTAGGGCAGCCCCTACAAATGGACACTCCATTGAGAAGATTCCTATTACTTGCGTCAGATATAAGAGCAGAGAGAGCTTCCATACAGAGAAGGAAAAGATAGGAAGATAATGGATCGCCTTGTCGAAGTCCTCTAGTTGGAGAAATTCGACCATGAGCTTCCCCATTAATCAATACCGAGTATGTAACTGTTGTTATACATTTCATCACCCATCCAACCCATTTCTCGTGGAAACCCAACCTCCTCATCACCTTCTCAATGAAAATCCACTCTACCCTGTCATAAGCCTTGCTCATATCAAGCTTGACTGCCATGAAGCTATCTTTCCCACTCTTTTTGTGATCCAAATAGTGCATTAACTCGAAGGCAATAAGCACATTGTCTGTGATTAACCTCTCAGGTAGAAAGGCGCTTTGATTTTCAGATATTATCTGAGGCAGCACAGTCTTAAGGCGATTTGCAAGCACTTTAGAGATCAATTTATATGCAACATTACTGAGACTGATTGGGCGAAAATCCTTCATCCTGTTAGGCATTTTAACTTTTGGCACCAATGTTATATAAGTATTATTAATATCAGATAAAGAAGCATTTGAATTTAGAACATTTAACACCATATTAGTAACATCAAACCCAACAATGTCCCAATATTTCTGGTAAAAAATGGCAGACATACCATCTGGCCCAGGTGCTTTAGTTGGATGCATTTGCCGAAGAGCTGTTCTGACTTCCTCCTCGGTAAAATCCTTGGTAAGATCACCATTCATCTCCTCTGACACCTTGGCCTGAATTAAGTTTGTTACCTCTTCCAAGCGGGACGGGTATGTGGAGGTATAAATATCTTCAAAGTAACCAATTACAGTCCTGACTATTTCCTCCTTGCTATCACACCAAACACCTTCATCATTCCACAACCCAACAATAGTATTCTTCCTTCTTCGTTCAGGGGCACGATGATGAAAATATTTTGTATTACGATCGCCCTCACCCAGCCATTGCACTCTTGATCTCTGCTGCCACCAAACCTCCTCATCATCTAACAAGAGATTAATCTCTTTTCTTAGCTTATTAATTTCAGCCCCATTTTGAAGTGCTGTGTCATCTCTTAACAGCTCACCAAGCCTTTCTTTCTTCTCTTGAATCTTTTTCGGAATCTGCTTGAAAACAGAGTTCCCCCACTTAGCAAGGCTGTTTGCACAAACTTTAAGCCCTTCACTAAAACTACTTGGATCATGGAAATTACTATTAGCATTCCAAACCTCCTCAATCAGCTCCTTGCAATCAGCCCGTCTTGTCCATATAGCCTCAAAGAAAAATCTACGTTTTCCACGCATTTGAAAGGAGTTAGAATCAGCAAGTAACAGGGGGCAGTGATCAGACGTGGTTTCCTCCAAATGCCGAACTCTTATATTTGAGAAATGCTCTATCCACTCTGTAGTTGCAAGAGCCCTGCCCAACCTCAAATAGACTCTATCATTTCCTTCCTGTTGATTGCACCAAGTAAACTCAAAACCCGAGAAACCCAAATCTTTAAACCCACACTTGTGAATAATATTTCGGAACGCAACCATCTGATGTTGGGGTCTCGGAGCTCCCCCTAATTTTTCATCAACTGAGATGATTTCATTAAAATCGCCAAAACATAACCAAGGCAAATTAAATTGACTGTTAAGAGTATCAAGATACCTCCATGATTCTTTCCTCCGATGTGTCTCCGGATGCCCATAAAAGCCAGTCAGTCTCCATTTGAATCCGGACCCTTCTCGATAACCACTGCATCAATGTGGTGCCTTGAAAAACTCTTGATCTCCAAATTTACATCCTTCCTCCAAAACATCGCTAAACCTCCTCCTTTCCCTTGCCTTTGGACATACAAACCATTAACAAAACCCAGCTTCATCTTAATCCTTTTCATTCCAGCTATCTTCATTTTCGTTTCCGACAAAAACACCACTTCGGGATCCCAACGCCGCACAAGGTTGCGCAGCGCTCCAACTGCACGGGGGGTCCCAAGCCCCCGGCAGTTCCAGCCAAAGGCTATCATGGCTCTCGGCGGTGCTGCTCAGCAGTCACCGCCGTTCCTTGAGTATTTTTCCTTGGCTTTCTCTTTAGCTTTCTATTTTCCTCTGCTTCTAAAATTTCTAACTCTCCCGCTCTCTTAAGTCCACTACTTTTTTCCTGGCCCAACACAGCCTCCTCTTTAAATAAACCTTTCTCCCTTGCACGCCTCTTCCAACTCCCTATGGTCTTGGGCTCCCCATTTTTATCCTTACAGCCCACATCTAAAAAGCCATCCTCCTTAAACTCTGAAAAATCCATTCCGGGTTTAATTGGGCTTGTAACCTCCATTTTCTCTAACATGAGCCCATTTTGGAAGCCCACACCCGGTTGGTCCAAGCCTGGCGCGTCACCCACACTTCCTTTAGTTTCAAAATTTAAAAATTTCCTTGTAGGTCGTGTAAGCTCAGACGTATCAGCATCAAGAGGACTTACCGCTGAGTTGTCCCATCCGCCAGAGAGACAAGCCGCCTGACTTCCTGACTGTCCATCACTGCTTACATCACCCTGCCCGATCTGTTTCTCTGCATCCCTGGCTCCATCATTCTGCCTACTCCTTCCGCCACTGCCAACCATGCCATTCTCCTCCGTTGATGGTTGTGCCACCGTCCGTCCCCAAGCACTTGGCTGATAGTGCACTTCCTTTCTCAATTTCATCCTCTCCGGCCCACCTTTAGAGCTGCCGTTAGCCCTTATCCATTCGCCATATTGGTACTCCGCCGCTTGCCCCGGTCCCAGTGCTTCGCAATGCCTATCATCATGGCCCAATATTCCGCACCTGTAGCACACTGTTGGGAGTCTTTCGTACTTGAAGGTAACCCACACCTTCTCTCCTTCCCCATTCAGCAAATATCCACCTCTTCGTAATGGCTTGTTCAGAGGTATTTCCACCCTGATCCTCATATACTTCGCCTGATCTAACTGCCAAGATCTCTTATCAACTTCAATAAACTTGCCTATCTTATTCCCAACATCTCTACCCGTTTCCTCTATCATAAGCTCAAATGGGAGGCCCCAAACTTGAACCCAAAAAGGTGAGTGAGAGAAGCTAATGTTCGCAGCTGTTAATCCCTTTCTCCACCGGCATAACAATAGAAGATTGTTATCAAAATTCCACGGTCCATTCTTCTCCACCCATTCCATTTGGTATTTAGAGTTGAACTTAAAATGGAGGATATCATTCCCAACCTCCACTATCCTAAGATCTGATCCTAACTTCCATACCGATCGTAAAGTGCTTTTTAAAGCCCTTTGGTTTTACTGACGATCAGACAATAGTTTTCCGAATAAGCTGAGATGACACTCTTCCAGCCACTCAGCTCTGCTAGGAGTTGATAGTTGAATACTCTCTTCCTCCTCCTTGGTAAGCTGCAAGTTCTGTAACCCATCCAAAATGGCCTGTTCCATAGACTAAGATTACACCTTGATCCTACACTGACAGAATAAGTGACAGAATAAGTGAACACTCAAAAAGAAAGAAAGCCCACAGTTGCGCAAAAACTATGGGAGAAAACACTCCTATTTGAGAGAGACCACAACTCCCTTACACGAGAGAGAGAGAAACTCCTACAGGGTAGAGTTTTTTAAAGACCCATGTTATTTGGGGGTATCTTATTTCTGGTCTTTATGTTTTTAATGGATTCAATATGGTACTTGTTTTTCAAAAATTTCATTTTGATCTTACTAATGAAAAGGTCCATTTGAGAATTTTTTTTAAAAAAAAAAAATCTAAAATAATGAATTTAAAATGAATAAAAGAAATCGCCATCTTTTCTTGCACTTTCTTGGCGGCAACCAAACACAAGATTAGAGAGAAAACCGTACCTTGTGGTCATTGATACGAAGGAACAAAAGCAAAAGGTCTCATCTCCTCTCTTCTCCTCTGTTCTTGGCATTGCAAGGTAAGCCCTATTAGAAATTGTATTGTATAATAGTCTTTGTATTTTTTTTTCTTTTTTGTACATCTTATTCTAGACCATTACCATATTCTCCATCTTCAACCAACAGTCTCTATATTCGATTTCGGGCTTGGAGGAGTTCTTCAATTGTTGGACTGATTGTGGAAGATTTATGGTCTCTGAGTTTTCTGACAACTCGAAGAACAGGTTTTGTTTCGTCTTCAACCCCTTCCCTCTTATTTTTCTTAAACCTTGCTGACCTATATACACGTTCAAGATATCATTTTTTTGTGAGCATTTCTTCAATCTGCTTCTTGGCTACATTGTTAAGCATCATATTTTGGGTGCAAACAGAGGATTTCATTTTCCTTTATGGAACTTTGGATTTTACTCCACAAAAAAAAAAAAAAAAGCATTTTCTTTTCAATCTGGGTTCTCCAAATTTGATCTGGTTCTTTACCCAAAATCCTGGTTTTTGATTCTTACTTTATTTCATTTATAATTCTCTTTCATATCCACTTCTTTCCTTGCGGGTTATGTTAATTCTTGTGAAATTCAGCTGGAGCTGGATTTTAGCCATTTTGAAGATCACCCTTTTGATTAATTGCCAAAGAGAATGCTTGGTGCTGTTTCGCCAAGATATGGTTGGAATGGGGGGTGAGATTAATCTCGACACCTATTTCTTCACTCAGCAAACTATGACTAGTACATATGTGATTTTGGGCCAGCATGTTCTTGATGCTTGAAGGTCCTAGTGTGGAGAGAAGCACGTGGGTTTTTTTTTCTTGAGATTTGAAGCATGACCATTCGGTTTTTAACTCATTTCTATAGCAGTTCTTGATCACAACATGGTTTCGAGCTTCAATTCTTTTGGCTTGGCTCTTGTGGTCAGTTTTATGAGATTGTGACATCAAGCTGTCCTCCACATTGGTATGGTGATTTGGAAAGAGATTCTCATCTTTTCGCTGTGCATTTTCCTGCACTTACTGCATCTGTTGTGAGGCTCACAGGGGCTGGTGATTGCTTGGTTGGTGGGACGCTTGCTTCTCTTTCTGCAACTGTGGATGTTGCACTTTGTTTTTGCTATGGTGGATTACTCAGTTTGCAGCTGGGTTTCATTGGTTTCTGTTGCCATTGATATTGGCATCTCTTCTAAGAATTTGATGCTAGATTTTAGACTTATGGGTTACTACCTCACTGCATTTGAAAGGTTCTGTCAATCCATGTCTAGTACTCTAGGCACTCTACTCTGTTTTGGAGCTATGGTGCTCGTCTATTTTAGAGCCGTGGTGCACATCATATTTTTGGAGCTGTGGGGCTCGCCTTTACGCAGCAAGTTCTGCATCGTTTCTGGTTTTAGTAGCAAGTTCTGCATTGTTTCCGGTTTCTGCAGCAAGTTCTGTGTTGCTTCTGGCTTTGTTTCCGGTTTTGTTGTTCTCCATTGATGTGTTGGTTTTTGCCGGCAATACTTTGTCAGGTCTATTGTTCTCCAGCCATCGTTGGTGTTTTTGCGGCCATCATTCTAGTTTCCGTCATTGCCCTTTTTCGGCATCTTTTGTCTGTGATCAGTGACGCCTCTCACCATCACCTTCGCGTTGCACTTGATCATGGCATCTTGGATTTCACATTGAGCCTTTTACTTCTGCTATGCAGGATTTCTTCTTCATCAAGGTTCATATGTGTGTACACTCCATCTTGACTCTTGAGGGGGCCTATTAGAAATTGTATTGTAGATTAGTCTTTGTATTTTGTACATTGTATTTTAGTCTACACATTTTCCATATTTTCCACATGTGATTTTTTTAAATTAGTTAGGAATTGCTACCTATTAAAAAAAATTAGTTAGGAATTACCCAATTAGTTAGTTTGTTAGTGATATTTTCTTAGGCTACCACTTGTATATATTAGAGTGCTTTGATGTAATTTACACACATTGATAATACAAGAAGTTATTTATTTTACTCTCTATATTTTGACAAGTCCTAAGCTCAAGTTTTAGCTACACCAAACTAAAGCATGTATTAATTATTATGGTTGATGATCAGGCATTCAAGGTTCTAATTACGTCTAATTGCAATTTTTTTTCTTTTTCTTTTTTGTGTAAAACTGAAAAACCCTAATAAAAATTATGTCTTTTTTTTTTTTTTTTTTTTTAATTTTTTGTTGTCTATTCTCTGTATGTCTGTGTTTTTCTTTTTAGAATTTAAAAATGGATGAGACTATGAAGCAATTCCAGGAGGGCTTAATTGAGCTTGAAACTGAAGCTGAGCATCTTCTTTTAGCTCGCCATCGGGTAATTTTCTCTGAAAGCTCAAATACAAGGAACAAAATTAAAGCAATTATAACACTTTTTTGTCATGGAATAAAGCCAACATAAAACATAGTTGTAAATCATAACTTTACATTCTCAAACTCACTGTTTTTTTTTTTTTTTTTTTTTAACATTCTGTTATGTTGCTAAGAAAGTGTGGGAAAATAGAAAGACAATTGACATTTGAAGCTTGAGGACAATTTCTATTCACTATTTTGAAACGAATCTCTAAATTTAGAACTCAAAATTGAAACATTAATGCTTAAGAACACAAAATTATAAATTTTTGCTGTTATTAGGGAACTGAGAAACAAAATTGCAAAGCTCAACTAAGTCCAATACAAGGCTTGGTTGAGTCAATAACACTATTTTTTATTTATTTGAGGAAAAAATTATAATTTCTTCTTGTTGTTGTTTGGTTGTTTTTTCCCTCTTTGATTAAAATTATGTTTACCTAAAGAAAGGGGAAGGGAAAGGAAAGGAATTAGAGAAGAAAATAATTCAAAATTCTTCCTTGGAAGTAAACAAAAATTTTCTCTTCAAAATAGGTGAGATTTGGAGAGAAAAATTGGTTGCAAGGTGGGCTATGACTTGTGGAGTTTTGTTTTCCGACCTTTTGGGATGAATAGGGTTTAGTAAAGAAGGTGATTGATTTATTGCTTGGTTGGAGAAAATGGGTGGTAAACATTCATCAGACATATGGAAAATGGTTCCTTTGAGTTTGATGTGGACCATATGGAGAGAACGCAATAGACATACATTCGAAGATGAGAAGCACACAGGAAATTACTTATAAAAAAAAAAAAGAGAAGCACACAGGAAATCAGTTGCTTGTGATTTTTTTTTTTTTTAGTTCCTTATTTGGTTGGTCTCAAGGCATGGGGTTTTACAAATAGGGATTCTATTGTTGCGTTTTTAGATACACTGCCTTTTTGTAGATAATTTTTTCATTTCTTGTAATTCTTTAGGCTCTTCGTGTTCATTTTACATGAAGTAGCCTCTTTTTAATTAATTATTATGACCTATTGTTAAAGACGAGAATAAAATAATATAGAGAAGTGATAGCTGAACAGAGAGAAAAACACAAGGGATTACATGGTTTGGCCAACGGCCTACATACACGGGATAAAGCCCTGGCGGCTACATCTTTACTGTATTCTCAAGTGTTGATTACAATGAACCCTATTAGGGTATATATAGGAGGTAGGGTTAGCCCTACATTGGCTTACAATATATTGGTCCTTTTGGCCATTTTACATTGACATAAACTCAATATCTCCAACACCTATAAAGAAAAATTATTTCTTCTATTTACTTTAAAGGAGGTAATATAGCTTTTTATTCTTTTCTTTCTTCTTTTGTGTGCATGTGTATGTGTGATGGATAAATCTTGCTTTCTTTGTGAGGACATGAAAGGTTACTGATTCCTTTGATGAAAATGTAGCTGGTTGAAAATGATAGAGTGAGGAATGGAAATAGGGAGGCGCTTACTGCATTGAGGAAGAGGGCTCGGACAACAAAAGCTAGTGTTGCATCTCCTTTTGAGTCAATAATGAGAGATATTGTGGGTCCCGAATCCAGGCCCTTGGTGAAGGAGGTATGTACCACCTGTGGCAACCATGACTCTAATGAGCGGACATGGATGATGTTTCCCGGGACTGATCTCATTGGTAGGATTCCATTTCATGCTGCTCATACCATCTTGGAGACAGGTTTTTCTCAAACCTTTCTTATTTTATTGCAATTATGTGTTTAAGTTGCTTTTTAATACGATAATTATAAATACACACAAAAATCATCACATACCAAATGAGGTGGTTTATTAGGGAGTTCCTAGGCTTACTAAGTTTTTGAGTATGTTGAGTTGTTGAAGAAATACAAAATTAACATACATCAGAAATGAAACTTTTGTTCTTTCTAGAATTTGTGCTCTTTTTTCATGAGGGTGATTTTATAATATATATATATATATATGCATATGTGGATAAAATGTAAATATATATTGTGTATGTCCATATGAAAATTGTCTCTGTTTTTACTCAAATATTACTCGCATACTACTGTAAGTAAGCCTCTTTCTATAAATATTAACTCAAGTCAAACAATAGCTCTATTCCAACTCTCCTGGCAATCTACCCAAATTAAATTTGAATTCCTCCATCTAGGACAAATAAATTAAAGTTTTTAAATTTAATTTCTCTGCATTGCTTGTTCCCCTATTAAACAATAACATTTTGGATTCATTTGAGAAATGCAATAGAGAAGGCTTAAAATTTTAATTTGTTAGAGATACTTGTAAATATATAGAATAAGACCAATTAAGAAGCAATGACAGGCCTGATACTGATAGATATTAGATTGATTGTTTTGGATTCTTGAACCCATATCTTGGAACTCGGAACCCTGTTTTGCTAATCCACATAGTCAACTAAATTTGTCTAATGATAAGTTGATATCTAAAGTTAGTTACAAAAAAAAAAAAAAACATTGGTGCACGTGTAGCTTACCAATAAAAAACTAGTTACAAATAAAGGAATAGCTAGATGTTTTATATGTTCAAGTATCAAACATTCCATGATAATGTCATTGTATTATTGGCTTGATATATTGGTTTTTATCCCTGATTTCAATCATGGGGATTGTTGTCAATTACATATCCAAAAAAAATGGCGATGTTGTCAAGGCTATTGTTTTGTTGGCCTTATAGCAGTTCTTAACAACTTACAATGCCCGGTTTGCAATTTGTGCTAGAAAAAACTTTGTGGCTCTCCCTATATGCATGCCATATGATCTTGGATGCAAGGTCAGATTGAGTTTATAACAGTTGGATCACAAAATCAAGATTTTGTTCTGTCCTATTACAAACCGATATCTAGATGAATCTCCTTCTTTTGTCGTAACATCTAATATTTATGATGTGGTGATGGGAGATTAATTTGTTGCTGCTTTGCAATTTTTTTATTCAAGATTTATTTTATTTTTACGGGAAAAATGTGTGAAGCTCGTTAGAATAATAGTTAAGTGATTTAATTCACCTCTTTCCTATTAGTTTAAGTTTTGGGGACTGGTGGTAGTTTATCATTTATTGAGGCTCTACCTCCCCTTTAAAAATTAAAAATTCCATGTGTACTCACTTATTGATGGAGAAATTGGGTCTGCACATTAGGGATTGTATTAGAATAATGATTACGTGACTAAATTCACTTATTTCTTATTTGGTTCAACTTTTGGGACTAGCAGTAGTTTATCGAAGACCGATTAAAGCAAGATTCGTATGATTTTAAAGATATAGTTATAAGAATTCTAGGCTTAAAATAATTTTTAACTTGGGTTTCTATTTTACAAGTTATGGTTAGTTTTATAAGGAAAAATTTTTCTTCCAAATTACTATTTGGCATTTTCTAAAATAAGCCACTTGCCATTGGGTCTTATGAGAATCACATGATTTTTTTATTTGATAGGCTAGAATCACTTGATTTTTTTAAAGACTTAACAATGATTGCCTGTTAAGCCTATCATGTTTTGTTTTTTTTTTTTTTTTCCTTCTCTCTCCAATCTCACTTTCCCTAAGTTGTAACTAATCTTTATCATTGTCAATCCCATTTGCTAAGAATTCATCTAGTTAAAAGTGTTGCACCTTTTCCAAACACGATCACCGGTCTCTTCACATTTCTAAGCAATGACGTTGTTTTCTTGACATCAGAAACCAAAGGGATTGGATTTGAATTGTAAATGTGTATGAAATTTTGACAATGGATAAGGCAGTTCGGCTAATGAGGAGTTGGGGATGGGCTTGGGCCACAAAATAGGGAATTCAAGAGACTTGTGTGACTTGGATTGAGAAGTTGGAGAAGGGCTTGATGGATTTAATGTGATTGAGCTATCACTATGATAACGGCTATTTAATTAAGGCCAACAAGCTCTGTATTTTGTGCACATAGGTGAGAGATTTCCTAGTGAGGGAAGTGCACGTGGGTGGGCTTGCAGGGAATTTCGGGTGCAATAAGACCATTGAGGAGCAAGAGCACAATTCTACTAGCCAAGCTTAAGTGAGATGTCACCAAGATAATTGGCCAGTGTTGCTAATGTCAACTGGCCAAACACCGTAAGCAAAATGTTGGCCTTTACACCCCTTTACTGGTGCTAGATCGCCCTAGGTAGGATGTAAGCATGGATTTTGTGCTAGGTCTCTCTTGCACCCTTAGGAAGCATGACTTTCTCTTGTGACTATGGATAGGTTATCCAAAATGGCCCAATCATTCCCTATTCTGAGACCTCTAATGCCTCCAAGGTTGCCAAACTTTATTTCGACGAAATTGTCAAACTATATGGCCTCCCCAAAAACAGTGTCTGATAGAGACATTAGGTTAATGAGTTATTTTTAAAAAACTGTTTGGCCCATAGAAAGAAAAAAGTTGAAATTCTCTATGGCTTACCATCTTGCAACATATGGCCAGACTGAGGTTGTTAATAAGAACCTTGGGAACATTTTAAGGTGTCTTGTAGGTGAACATGCTAGGAACTTGTACTCTATTCTCCCTACGGCCTGATTTGCATGCAATGCTCTATCAATAGGATCATAGGCATGAGTTCGTTTGAGGTTGTGCATGGTTAGAATGCTAGGAAACCTTTAGGTCTCCTCCCCATGTCCCCTCATGTTTGAGTGTCTGAGTCAACCAAAGCTTTTGGATTGCATGCCCATGACTTGCATCATGACATCAACAAATGTATTCAACCGAGTAATAAACAATATAAAATTTAGGTTGATTCTCATCATCGACATTTAGAATTTAACATATCAGATTATGTCATGGTTCATATTAGGCCTGAGCAGTTTCCTTTAGGAATAGTTAGGAAATTGCAGTGCTGGACGGCCTGGACCATTTAAGGTGCTGAAGCTAATTGGACCAAATGTGTATGTCATTGATATCAACACAACTCTTAACATTAATTTTTTTTTTTTTTTTGATAAGTAACAAAAGTTCATCAATCAAAAAAGAGAATACCCAGGTACACTAGAGGTGTTCTTGAGTAGCAGTACATCAAACTCACAAATTACAAAAATTAAATCAAATAAATTAGAACAGGGAGGAGAAATTTAAGCAGTACTCCAATCCAGCAAAGAATGAAGGAGGAGGGATTTAATCTTAAGTATAGACCGTTCATTTCCCTCAAAGCATCTCACATTCCATTCTTGCCAAAGGCACCACGTAACACAGTGTGGCACAACCCTCCGGAAGACGATATTTCTATGTGGGGAAAGAGAGGTGAGAAAAGAAAGCAACAGCGAGAGTAACCCCTTACTTGAATTATTTCAAGTATAGGAATAACATTTTTTGCCAAATTACAAAACCGCCTTTTTTTTCCTGCTGAATTTTCGTGAGGCTCTCACCTCAAGCACCTTACAGCCTTATTTAAGGTGCTCAACTAGGCTCTAAAGGCACCTTGCAGACTTCAATGGCACTTTAGTAGCACTTCACCTCACCTGATCGTCTAGGCAAGTGCCTAGCTCGCGTGTGACTGCACTGCTTTGAGGTTCAAGATTTGTTGATACATGTATACAAGTATCTGGGGAGCATCAAATATGACTTATTTCTTCAAAATTATTTTCCTGCCCAAATATTTGATATTTTTAAGAATTATTGGACGGGTTTCATGGGTAATCAAATAGTATCAGTATCTTGGATATGCTGCTAATATAGCTCCGTCATAGGAAAAGAATTCCACCTGAAAGGAGTGGATTCAAGGTAGTGGAACAATGTTGTGAAGTTGCACTGGAAAGGATTCTTAGGATTCTTTGATAACATTTAGCTGCATTTGTTTACAAACTGGGCAGCTAAAAACTGTTTTCAGTTTGGCAGTAAATCAGTCATTCAGGTGGCTGGACCATGAGAAGGGATAAAGGACTGACTCTTCAAGAATCAAGAGTTGTTGAGATAATTAATTCTCCTTATTCTCAAATGGAACCTCCTTCCTTGTACTTCAAGAATCAAGAGTTGTTGAGATAATTAATTCTCCTTATTCTCAGATGGAACCTACTTCCTTGTAAGAGCAAGACTGAGGGTGAGGTAATGGGTACAAGACCCAACTTTCTAATTAAAAAAATTATAAATTATCCACATACCTTTTTTTTCTTCATTTGTAATCTTACAAGTGGTTCCTTCGTAGAAAATGAAATTAGTTTTTCTATCTAATGGTTTATTTTATTGCTTTGGTTACTCAATGCTGCTGATAGTGTTTTGATCTTGATAGTCATTATTGTCAAGAAAAATTTTTCTTCACTTTATATATATATAAGATAATTGATATTGTGGATAATCTGGGCCTTGTCCTTGTAATGTAGATCAAGAACAACTTGACTTTGATGCAAAAAGACTACAGAGCTATATGAAAGAGAAGTCCCTTTTGATTTCAGAAAGAGGTGCCATTGCTGACAGGATCAGTCCAGGTGTACTCAAATCTCTCATAACCCTATCAGACAAACCAAAGTAAGTGGTGATTTTGGAAATTAGTCTACCTCATGGCAATAACCTCGCCTCTAGTCCCCCTGTGGAAATTACACTCTCATTTCTTCTCCATCTCACAATTGTAACATTCACATTTACCTGGTATGAAATTATGTATAGACTAGTTTTTGAATGTTTTCTCCTAATGCTGCTCATGAGGGTTGCCAAATTGAAGCATTTGACTCCATGTTAGTAATGATAGAAAATTTTAGTAGTTAATGTTCGTTTGATCTACCTTAATCTTCATGGTTACACCTCTTTTTTAGGTCCTACTTTGCGGTTAAACTTTTGTTCAGAACACTTATGCTTGTCAGTGATCAGCATATCATACACACCTGGTCACATTATTTTTATGACACACTTGAATGTACCAGCCTTGTTTCTGAAATGCGCAGAAAAAGACAGTGTATCATTACCTATTGTAGATGATACAAGTCAAGTTATACAAAATAATATGATGGTCCAAATGTGGCCATCAAAGATAAGATCTCCATTTCCTTTACATGTGTGCACACCATGATGAATGCTTCTTCACTGTTCTATGGCATAATACAGGGAACCATGTTCCCATGTTTATAGTTAAGACTAGCTAGTATTTAATAATACATGATGAGTCTAAGACCTCTAGCTTTTGTCTTGTTTCCTTTTTGTTTTGTTCCCTATGGCTTTCTTCCTCCCAACTCAAATGAAGTGTTAAAAAGAATAGTTTGGTGTCAGGTTGAGGGACCTTGTAGTTTTATACTTTTTCCTAAAAGTGTGGAAGTTTCGTGGGGACTGAACAAAAGGTATGCACATATTGCCCTTGTGTTCTTGCTCTGTGGTCCCTTAACAAAAGGTTTCTACAGGGTCTGATTAGCTAGCTGATGGGAAACTTCCCCTTCTGTTTCTCCTTTTCTTACCACTTTGTTTTACCCTCTTTCACTGTTAGTTTTTATTGCTGTTAATAATTGATGTGCCTATAGATAGCAAGAAAAGTAATTTTAGGGTCCGTTTAGTTAGGCGTTTTCGGAGCCTAAAAGCGAGTTTTGAAAACTCAAAATTTCGTTTCGCAACAACAATCTCTCATAGTTTTTTTACAAACGCCATTTTAAACCCAAAACACTATTTTGCAACAACTTATACAAATACACCCTTAATACAAGTTTTGTAGATGGATCATGTCAATCTGCATTTTGCACAATAAGCTTGTTATTATTCTTAGTTACAATAATTAAGTGTTGTTCCTTATGTTCTGCTTTTAAGATTTAGTCATGTAGCAGTATTTAACTAAAAATACACTTTCATTCCATAAGAAAAAAATTACATGCCTAAATCTTAAGAGGGGAATTCTAAGGAACTGTACCTAAGTACTGTACGTAAGTTTTGTCCTATGCATCATCTATGGAATCAAGGCATATTATATATGAGTAATGTCACAACCACAAATTATTTTACAGTATTTTTATAAATTGTTGATATAGTCAGTTCTTACTAGTTCTCATTTGAGCCCATCATTAGCGTCACTTATTTATTTTGATAAATCAACGTAGGATTTAGTTTGCATCCAATATTTTTGTGCAAAAGACAGTAACACAGGCACAACACGTGTCTTACAATAGCCAAGATGTCGGCCTCATATTCTGTTAGTGCATGTGACCCACTGGACTAAAGCTTACCCCTCAATGTGTAGAGATCCCCATAACATTAAAGGAACGTAGACAGACAAATTGATACCAATGAGAGAAACATACCATCCCCTAATGGTGTGATTCCAGCTAGTAAGATAGTAACCCAAAGGGAACTTGTGTTGTAAGTGGGTGGCAGGCTATTCTTGGTGTTAGTTGTAGTCAAAGATTGGCCCAAATATAAAATGCTAAAGTTCGAGAGTGTTTAGATTTTACGTTTTTAAATTTCTAAGTTTGAGGGTCTTTAAATTTTAAACCTTGAAATTTCAAAACTTACATTTATCTTATGTAGTTATATTTCGTTTGCATCAGTAGTCCTATCAATATATTTTTTCGTTAGGTCATGCGTGTTAATTAGTTTGTCAAATAAAATGATACCGCATAATTTTTGTGAAAAAAAAAAAAAAAACTTAAAACAATTAATATAAAAATGACATCACATCATTTTATTGGATGAACTATATACGAGTGGTAAGTTTATGTGACACTTAATAGAAAATATAGACGAGGGGATACAAATATAAATGAAATATAATTTGAAGGGGTAAAATTTAAATTATGAAACTTCATGGTGTAAATTTTAAAGACCCCCAAATTGTAGGGATGTAGGATGTAGTTTGAGGTTTAGCCAACATAAAAAAATCATTAAAAAAAAAAATTAGGATAAAGGAAAGAAACATAATTCCCTTCCTTAGGTAGTTTCATAAGGATGGCGACTTTTTATTGATGCTGGAAGTTTGCTTGTGCCATAGACTAATTAAAAGTCATATGTAAAGTAAACAAAATATTATAAATATCATCGAAATTGAATGATAAAATATAAAATATTATTTAAGTTATAAATATGGTAGGACCATAGGATAATAAAATAGCTAAATAAATAATGAAATTTAATTTCTTTTTTTAAAAATATTAACTTATAAAAATAGAATATAATCAAAATAGTAATTTGAATTTCTTGTAACTTTGGCAATATAATTTCATATAGAGTAGAAATAACTTCATTAATTTTTTTTTCTGATTTTTTTTTATTCAGAGGCTCTTCTATTTTTTTGGGTAAAAATTAAAAAAATTTGCATCCATTATAATTTAAGATTATTACATTTTCCAACCACAAAAATACTTGGGCGTGCGATGAAAAAATTATTTCACCAACAAAAACGCATAACACTCATCACACCCACAAACGTGCTTTTGTGGTTGAAATAATTTTTTCATCACACGCCTAGGTATTTTTGTGATTGGAAAATGTAATAATCTTAAATTATAATAAATGTAAATTTTTAATCTTTAGCGGGCACCTTACGTTGCCCGTTAACACAACCCAATCAAAAATTTTGGAGACTCTAACACGCAAAAGGCGTATAGACAAGTTTACCCCTCAAAAAAAGAAATTTATACACGTCTCAATGTATGATTGATTTGAGTATTAATTTTTACGTCATTCTAAGAGGGTATTATAGTCATAAAAAATGCAATCTGCTTTCTTTTTCTTTTTTCTTTTTTTTAATTTTATTTATGGGAAAACGTACGGTGCTATAAAGGAGAACATGTATTTCCAAACGGCACCATCAGCCTTACCCTAGTGAGTATCTTCATTAAAAAAATAAAAAATAAAAAATTCTAGATTGTGCCGTATTTCATCTCCTGTTTGGGTTTGGCTTACCTCCAGTATTTTTTTAACTGAAATCTTCTTTTGTTTTAATGAGAAACTACCACGTCACCCACTAACTAAATAAAATGTGGATATTAAAACTCACTTCTATTTATCATTGTGTATTTAAAATAAAATGAGACCTCCAGTTTAAAAAAGTACTAGAGGTAAGTCAAACTCCTCACGTTTGCCTTCTCCTCCAAAACCAAGATGAGACGCAAATGTATGCCGCTGGCTGTATATCTGGCTACAAGAAATCGTTACCGAGGCTCTCACTATTCGCTGCGACTCCTGCTCCGAGTATATTCACCAGGGCACCGAACTCTTTGTCCACAAGATGAGGTACCGTATTTCTTTCTCTTTCCCTCTCGATTTTTTTGTTTCCTAGATATGCCTTCCTTTGAGATAGGATATACATGATGCTGAGGCGTTCTGCTGTATACCTCCTGCCCTGTTTTCTTCGACTTTCTTCTCTTCTTGATAGAATACTATAAAACAAAATGTTTCTACCTAGTGTAGTGTGGTGTGCCTTTGTTATATCAATCAGACGTGTGCTTGCGCTTTGCACCTAGGCTCTAGAAGGCACTTTGCGCTTAAGTGCACTCAGCGCTTTTAACAACGCTGAAAGTAACATAGGGAGTTCCGACCTCTTCTGTAAATGTGTAACAAGTTAAATGAACCCTCTTCCTTAACTGAAAACTCAAAAGTTTTGGATTCAACGAAGAAAAACGCAGATCCTCCCATTGAGGTTAGAAGAATAGCAGGAAGCGAAACAAAAACTATGAAAAAACTCAATATCTATGGCTGATTTGAGGTAGCCAAGCCTCGTTTATGACTAATCTGAGGTAGCCAGGCCTTTCTTACACGAATATTTACAATTTATTTATTTTAAAAGACAAAAAAAAAAATGACTGCCAGGCTTTATAAATAAGCTGTCTTATTCTATAAAATGAACAAGTGGCACCTTATATTAAGAATTTTTTTTTTTTTTTTTGGTTATTGTTTCCTAGTTTTCCCCATGTTCTATCCCACTACTCTTTTCTTCATGCAAGATTTGAATATCCTATGTTTAGTGAACTGAATTTTTAATGGATGGTTTCTCATTGCAGAAGTATCCAGACTTTGAAATCTACCTGATATGCTTCAATTGTACAAATTGCTCTGCTGAGCTTTGGATTAGGACAGACCCAGAAAACAAAGACTATGTTGTTGAGTCTGGCGCTACCAAAAAGCGTGTTGAAGAAGATGATGGTCAGTTAAAAGTTTAGATTCCCTCCCTAATCTTGATATCACAATGGATTCTGATTTCTTCAGTAAATTAAAATTATTCCTTTTACCAGGTTTTCTCTTTGATGATGATTGATCCTGACCAGGACAAGCAAGATCGGAGGTAATGATCATCTCGATCTCTTCCATTTCACTGGTTTTGGCGCTTTTAGTAGTTAGGGTTTTAATTGTTTGAAGTGGTTTCAGATGATGGGTTTTGTATTTGGAACTTGGAAGTGGGCTGGAAATATATTTTTAATTACATTGTACTTTTTATCTTTTGAAATATTGCTTAATGAATTGCACTGTTGAAACTGCTAGCGAGTTTAGAATGTTATTTTTTGGGGAAAATGTATCTTATGCAGTTTGAAAATACAAATTGAATGTTTTTCTTTAGCCTGTGTTTTTCTTTAAAGTTAATGTAAATAGTTGGAGTGAGGAATATAATTTGTTCGATTTGGATTCTAGAGAGGGGATATATGGTAAATTTGTTCAATCTTTCTATGCCATAAGGCTTTAAGTCAAGGAGCTAATGAATTCTCATCATGCAAGAGTATTGTTTTGAAAGCCAGACCGTTCAAAGAACCATAAAAGTGAGAGGTTCAAGCTTTTTAAGGTCGAACTAGGGTTCAACCAAGGTCAAATCTTGACAAAATAAAATATATTAGTTCAATTATATATAATAAATATAATAGTTTGTAACATAAAGACCCAAGAAGCTGACTTGCTTTAATGGTTAGCATGTCAAACACAAGTTCTTGCATGGGGGGCTTGGGTACTTGCCAAAAAACCAGCTGGTCCAGTCCGGTCCAGTCTGGTTATGAAAACTATGTGCAAGAGGCTATTTGGGTGGTTTTAGCCGTAGGTACCTTGATACTAGGACTTTTGTTTGAACTGTCAGATTATAGGAACTTGTTGACTCCCCAATGTGAAAGTCTATAAGACAAGTTTGACAATTTTTTGTTCTCCAATCCTATTTTATCTATTTGTTCATAAGTCCTAGTGCTGAAATGACCATGCTGATTGTTTTGGGTGAAAGACCTGATGCTCACACTGCAGTTCTACATCCTCAATTTGAGTTTAGAATGCTATTATATTTCCAAATATATGCTTCTATATAGCATTATTAAATAATGTGCAGAAAATATATGTTCCTATCTAGCATTATATGTCCAAGGTTTGCATCAAGATACAATAACTTCAGTTTATGTTTCCAGATATGCATTGTACTCTAGTTTATCAGTTTGTGTTCTGTTATATCTCACCTGTAGATTATTTATTTATTTATTTATTGGGTGTTACATCGTAATACATTCTATATATTTTGGGGGGAGGAGTTTGGGGTGTTGGGTTGGTGCTGTTTTCTTATTCTAAGTTTGTTCAAGAAATTTGAGGTCGAGATTAATGATGTGTTGTTTTTTCAAATTCCATATGGATTTCGCGATAGAATTTTTTTTGCTTAGTATGGGCTTAGGTTGTTGATGATGGTCATTCATGTGGGTTGCTAACACAATGATTAAAAAAAAAAAAATGTGTTTAAAAATATATGATGGGAGATAAGTTGTTGGGTACTTGGTGTATTGTCATTTCGGAATTTAGTGTTGTGAATTTATGCGAATGTTGTTTCAGGCACATGAGTATGTAGTATTACCTCATATACTCCATTATTTTGATTTTGTTATGCAGACGGATAACTAAAAAGTCTAGCAGTTCCCGCTGAAGTTGTATCTGTTCTTGCAGTGGGATTGCGTAGAAAGCTTTGGTTGGAAAGTTTTTTCAACAGAGATGGTCACTAGATAAGGTTTATGTCATCTTTTTTTCTTTTTTTTGTTTGGTTTTTTTTTTTTTTTTTTTTTTTTTTTTCATTCTTATTTTATTTATTGAAGTTTTATTACTAAATAAATAAATAAAAGTATTATGGATATGTATTATGGAATGATGTAGTGTTCTGGATGTTTTTGTATTAAAACCTGGAAGGTAGTAGTATTATGGTTGTGTTATGGAACAATGTGAAGTATTTTGAATGGTTAGGTGTTAGGTGTTATGTGTTACGAATGCTTATGTTTAATCATGATAATGTAATACGTGGAAGTATATGAGTGTTTTTCTTTGTTTGGTTATGAATGCTAATGTAACGTAGTTTGAGATTATTTTTTTGGTTTTGTTTTATTGATTCGAGTATTTTTCAATTTTGTTTTATTGATTCGAGTATTTTTCAAACTAGTAACTAACCCGTAAAATAAAAATTACATATATTTATCTAATTGATGGTGAAAATTCGGACTTAAATGTTTCAATGCTCAAACCATCAGTTCTATAGTTCCTCGTAATTCCAAAACGGCCAAAGAAAAGAAAAGGCAAGCATTCATCACAAAATAACAAATAGACAACTCAAATTTAGGTTAAATTACGCCAACCTTTTTACATATTACAAAATGACTCTCTCAGACGTTTTAAGAAATGACACTTCTCGTGAGATTTGAATAAATGTAATCATTCATTTTTTACAAATGGAATATTTTATTAAAAAAAATTCTTATTAATTTTTACATACCTAATGGGGAATATCATTCATTCACAAATCTAAAGGGAGGAGTGTATCATTTTTAGCAAGGTAAGTTTTTATTTTTTTTGAGCAAAAGGTAAGTTTTTATTTTTATTTTAAAAGGAATATGCTTTTAATGAAATAAAAAGTTTGAGAGGATTTATGTCAAGAGGGTATAGACTTTTTTTCTTTTTTTTTTTGTGTGTGCGCGCACGAGGGGAAAAAGGGTATAGACTTAAACATTACATTTATGCAAACCTCAAAGGGGAGCGTAACTTCATGAAACATCTGCAAGGAGTAATTTTGTGAAACCTCGGGAGGGTGTAATTTACCCAAAAATTTTACATAAGTACGTATCTGACTAACAGTTTTGTAGGATAAATTATCAAGCCCACCATTATATGGTATTCCAATTGCATAACAACCTAGAGAAGCAACCCAACATCACAATAAGGAGCTCCTCAAATTTTTTTTAATATAGGTACTTATTTTAGCAATTTTGTTCTATAAAATTACATTTTGCCACTCTTAACAATATCATTGATTCTTTTAATAATAATACTACAACCACAAACTTTCATACAACAGTTTTACAAACTGTTGAGATAGAAAATATATATATATATATATATATCTAATTCTATTTGTCCTTATCGACTTATTTGGATAAAGTAACAATAAGTATTATTTCAATTTTTTTATAAAGTAACAATTTTACTTTTAGTTTTAATTTAAACTTTTTTTTTTTTTTTTTGGTGGACAAAGTATCAAATGATAGCTAATATGTATTAACATTAACGTAAACTTAATTTAAAAAATCTAATTTAGATAAGTTCAAAACAAAACAAAAAAAAGGATAAAGTAACCCAAAAAAAATAATAATAATGACAAATTTTGCAAAAAAATAAATGACAAATTCAAATCCATGCAAGTTTGAAGAAAAGCATACAAATTTTGTTTCATGGTATTGACAAAAAATAATATACCCAAAAAAAAGAATAAATCATCTTATGAATTCTGAAAACAAACATATTTATTGCACTCTTTTAATAAGTTATTACTATATATATAAATATATATATATGCATTTCATAATACCTCAATTTCACACAATATGAATTTTTTTTTTAAGAGAGAGTTTTAACCTATGGCATCCGCTCCTGATAATAACTCTTTATTATCAGACCAAGACACCAATCAGCTTTTGGTATAAGCAGGGATTGAACTCCAGATCTCTTATACAACCATCGGAGATTTTACCAGTTGAGCTAACTGGAAACCCACACACAATATGAATTTATTATATAACTTAAAAGTGAAATATTTATTTATTTTTATTATCTATTCTATTATCTAATTTTAAGTAAATTAATAAAAAAACTATTTACATATGAATTTTGATTAAGAAGTGCATCGCATGGGCATAATGCTAGTATGTGTGTGTGTGTGTATATATATATGTATGTATATCCCACATTTTTACACATTAGCATTATTAAAAAACTAGCCTCATCACACGCATTTCGTGCGTGCAATGAGGTTTTTTTTTAAGTTTCATAATTTTTCATTCATTCCAATTTGAGGTTGAGACACTTTCTCATTAATATTACGCATTTATAACTACTAATACAATCAGGAGTGTCATGAGTCTTTTTTTTTTTTTTTTTGAGAAACAAACACACACATACATAAGGGAGAGGGAAAGGAGTTCTAACACAAAGGTACACCACAACTCCACTCAAAAGCCATGGTGAGTGACATGAGTCTTAGTGGTCCTATTTTGTAGCAAAAAAAAAAAAAAAAAAAACTGTTTTTATTTTTATATATAATTTTTATTTTGAAAATCTAATTTATAAGTGGATAAAGTAATTTGAAAATCAACAAGAGAGTGACCTTATTTTTATGTCATGTTTTAGTGGGAGTTAGAGTTGTATGTTTACTAGATTATCCTTTAGTTTTGTCTCTACTTAAACATAAAGGTGTAGGGACATTTTTGAACCAAAAAAAATAAGGAATCCAAACCCCTTAAATAATAGCATAGAAAATAATTATTTTTAACCAAAAAATTTCAGCTAAAAAAATATTCTTTTTTCTCTCCCAAAAACACCTGATGTCTTCCAGAGAAAATTGGCATATAACACCAATTTTCAAACATATTTGTTAGTTAATACGTTTCCAAACTTATTAGCAAACTAACATTTCGAGACTTTTAAACTCAAGTTTACTGTAGCAATTCGAGTCTTGGAAACTCGATTTCCATGTGTTGGCAAGTGGAAATCGAGTAGTAAAAACTCGAGTTCCTCAAAACAAAACTAAAAGAACAAAATTCACGAACAATTTCAGCTTCTCACGCGTTAGCTTCGGGTCTCACTCTCACCTTTAATATCTCACAGGACTGTATAGCATCCTTCTAGGTCTCACCTTCAAATCCTTCACAAGTCTTCACCAGCAAGACCAAACCTAAACCCAACAAATGCACCGATTGCGAACCCAACAAACACGCCGATCAAAACCTGGAAAACCAAACCCAACAAATGCACCACCACCTCATCCCGATCTTGGCCACTGCCTGGGTTCGCCACTTGGAGCTTGGGTTTGTTGCTTCGTGTTACTGTTTTGATCTCACTGGGTTTGTTTCTTCGTGATTTTGTTTTTGATCTCTCTAGGTGTTGTGGTTTCTGTTTTGATCTTCGTGTTTCTATTTTTGTTATAGGGAAATCGAGTGTTAAAGAGTCGAGTTCACATGGAACTCAAGTTTGTGAGACTCAAGTTGCTACAGTGAAATTGAGTCTAAGAAACTCGAGATGTTAATTTGCTAATTAGTTTGAAAACGATGCTAACTAACGAATATGTTTGAAAATGGGTGTTATATGCCAATTTTCTCCTAGAGGATACGGAGGAGAGAGAACCATGTGGATAAGGAAAGAGGGCCACCTGGCAGTTTGGAGAAAGCCAATTGGTGTTTCATATCTAATAAACGAGTGACACGTCCCAAAAAAGCCAGCTCAACTTACTCCACTAAACCAAACCAAAAGACAATTTCTCTATATAAAAAGCGCGAATGCCCTTTTGGTTTGTTCAATTGGCACTATAGCTACAATGCCTACAGTTTTTTTTTTCCCCTTCTCTACAGTCATTGGTTTGTGCTTTTTTTTTTTTTTTTTTGTTCATTTTAAATATTTATATGTGCTAGCATTTATATTGTTATACTGACACAACAAATTTCACAATATTGTGAATGCGCAAATGCATAGTAGCTACAGTGTCCTTTTGTTTTGTTCAATTGGCATTGTAGCTACAATGGCTACAGTTTTTTTTTTTTTTTTTCCCTTTCTTTTCAGTCATCGGTTTGTGCTTTTTTATTTTTATTTTTTTAAATATTTATATGAGCTAGCTTATATATTGTTATACTGACACAACAAATTTCATAATATTTTGACAATTATTGAGGTGTCAATTTTTAATAGGTCGAAATAAAATAATAAAATATGAGACTTTGACCAACCACAACTGAAAATAAATGTTTTGTGAATATGTTGTAACACTTGTTGTTGTCACAATATTTTCACAATTGTTGAGATCTTAGTTTCTTATAGATTAAAAAAAAAAATGCTAAGTCCGCAACATTTTCACATTAATTTCACAACAAATCATAGGTAAGCTACTATCAATGGATAAAAAAGTTATATCAGTCGTGAGTCCATTTTAAAATCAGTAACAACTTGTCATCTAGAATTTGTTATAAAAATATTATGGAGATAACATTTCTATAAAAAAAAAAAACAATAATATATTAGACCGAAACTTATCCGGACTAAAAATAAAGGTATTGTGAAAATGTTGTGACATTTTGTTCTGTTCCTAGACTTCTTTTTTGGTATAGTCAAATTTGGTGAGCAAAAATTCACTGTTTCATGCACAAATTTCTTTTGTTGGTTTTTTGTTTATTTATTTTTTAATGCATAGTTTAAAGTGGTTGTCCCAATTAAAAACCAATAAAATTTACCGCCTAAGATTTGTTGTGAAAATGTTGTGAATGTAGCATTACTTTAAAAGAAAATTATAAAATATCATACCATGGCCTACCATAGCTAAAATAAAGGTGTTGAGAAAATATCGTTACATTTATTGTGTTCCTGATTTTTTTTTAGGCAATTTCTTGACCCAAAATTCATAGTTTTATAGACAGTTTTCTTGGGTTGAATTTTTTTTAACACTTTTTTTAAAGTAAAAAACACAGTTTTACCAACAAAAAAGAATTATGGAAAAAAGTAATTTCCCCCTTTATGTTTGGGGTAGTTTCATCCCCCAACTTTAAAGTTGAATAATTTTCACCTTTATATTTTGTAGACAAGTATATAGTCCATGTTGTTACTCTCTTAGTTAAACCCTAACAAAATCTTATGATTCCTAGAATATTACATTGTGCAATATCTAAAATGCCTCACTAAATCTATTTGTTACCTAGAAAACACTAATTTATTAGTGATTTAAATCTTTTAGATTTATAATTTTATCTAATAGAAACTTCAATGAATATATGTCTTTTGTTATTTTGTTATTTGTTTTCTTTCTTAAAAATGTGTTCATTAAAAATTTAGTAAGTTAAGTATCGAAATTAGGCTCATAAAATAAAATGATAAAGAAGGAAGTGAGTGAGTTATTTTTTGCTGACATGTCTCACACTTATTGGATTTTGATACCGTTGACGTGGTATCATTTGATACCAAATACCTTTTCCTAAGAAATTATCATACTAAATAGATAGCCATATGTTAAATTAACTATTCTAAATTTAAATACATGGTTTGATACTACTTCAAAAAACAAATCTATCTTAAATTTTCTCACTCAAATAGCAGCACGTGCAACCCTTACTAGTATATATAAAAAGAGCAAATAGGTTTTCAACAGTAACATTTTGGTTTGTTCAATCATTAAGGCAAAAACGTAAAACTCACCGTTTGACACTTTTGTTTTGTTTTGGTTTTTTTTTTTTTTTTCTTTGGTCTTTTTAAATGCCCAATTTTGACACTTTTGCTCTGGCTTCTTATTATTTTTTTGTCTTTTTAAATTCCCAGGTTTGGTTTGAAACTTTGACTTTGCCTTTTATTTACCATGGTATTCTTTTAATTTTAAAATAATAAAATATTGACATAATAAATTGTCACAATATTTTCTCAATTTTTTACGTGTAAGTTTCTTATAGGTCAAAATAAAATAATAAAAATATCATATTGGAATCAACTACAGGAAAAAATAAAAGGTCTTGTGAAAATGTTGTGGCATTTTTTTTGTATTTCTAGATTTTTTTTTTTTCAATTTGAATGAGCTAAAATTCACTATTTCACACACAATTTTCTTGGGTTAACTTATCGTATTTTTGCTTTTTCTTTTTTTAATATGTCGTTTTAAGTAATAAAAAAATGGTTTTTTTACACAAAAGAAAAAAAGCAAACGAATTCTCAAAAAAAAAAAAAAAAAAAAAAACAAACAAACAAACAAACAAACAAACAAACTTTAGGGAAAAAACACTTTCAATATTTTATGTTTGAGATAGTTCACAATTTCCACCCCCACCCCCCTACACTTTAAAATTAAGCAATTTTCCTCTTAATGTTTTGGAAACAAGCAAATACCTCATACTTTGCTCTCTCAGTTAAACCCTATTGAAAATTTATGATTCATAAAATATTCCATTGTATAATGTCTAAAATACAACCATGATAAATTTTAATATCCCAAAAAATTTCTTCAAGTATTTTGAGTTTAAGGTGGTAATAATGCTTGGAAAGTTGGAATTGTGATATAGGATGTTTTATATGTTACCTAAAGAATATTGATTTGTTAGATTTAAATCTTCTAGACATATGATTTTCGCTAATGGAAAATTTGATGACATTGCCTTTGTTTTATATATATATATATATATATATATATATTATTTTTTCTTTTATTGCTTAAAATAGGTATTGGATAAAGGGTTTCAATTGTAGCATATAACATCATTCATTGCAAAAAATTAAATATTGTGACAATATTTAAACAAAACTCAGTTGATTATTATTGGAAGATAATTATATTTGTCATCATTTTTAAAAGTTTTTAGTAAGTGGATATTACCTTTAGCAATTAGGTACAAAGAAACTTTAATAGCAAAATAGATATTTATATGTGAAATAACTATTCTAATTTTATGAAATCAAAATTCTTATACGAATGAGATTAACATTATGACATACATATTTTATTTATGGATATTGGATATTGCCTTTACACCGTTCCATACTTCTTCAAATAAGTAAAACCTGACCTTAATTTTTTCACTTAAGAGGCACGTGACTTGCACATGTTCCCCATGCTAGTTGTCATGAAAACTTTCCCACCTTCCAAATCTTATTTTTTCTTCTTACAAAAATACCCTTGCTAAACCCTTGCTAAACCTCTTCTTCTCTCTTCCTTCCTTCCACCGGCTTCTATTTCCGCTGCTGCACCTCTGTCCTCCCATTTCCGGCCCTGACAACCGCAAAACAGAGCCCCACCTCTCCCTTCCTCCGATTTTGACCAACTCTAGGTTATCTCACAACACTTTTTTTTTTCGTTCTATTCCAACAATGCCGGATTCTTTCTTTGTGAGTGATAAGTGATAACCCGCTACTCGAAGACTTTCGGTTCCCAGCCTACAACCTCGTTGAACCGAAACACGTTCCTCAGATACGTGAACTCTTGAAACATCTAGTGAGTTTCTTTTCTTTGTGTTTTTGTTTATGGTTTCTTGTGTTTGACAGAAGCAAGCAAAAAGCAATAACTTTTTTGCCAAATTGGTCGAGACAGGAACTTTGTTGGGTTCTTGGTTAGGTTATTTTCTTGAGTTGCTGCTACTTGTTTGGTCGTGTTATTGTTCTTGGGTTTTTCTGGATTTTGTTGGTTTTTGATGTGGCTTAATGGGTTTTCTAGGAGGTTAAGTTGGTGGAATTGGAAGATACTGTTCAATCAAAAATGGTTGAGCCATTGGAGACGGTTTGGTCTACATTGGTTGAGCCATTCGAGAAGATTTCGTACCGCTTGAGTGTGGTTTGGGGTATTGTAGACCACCTAAAGACCGTACAGGAAACGGCTGACCTCCGGTCTGTGTTTGAAGAACTTCAGGTACCATATGTTTCTCTAAGTTAATGGCATTTTATGTTGGGTGCAAGTTCTTAATTATATGGCTAGGAGTAGAATTTAGAGTTTTGCTTTTGTAGGGAGCCACTTGTCAATTACAAATTTACAAATTACATTTTAACACCCCTGCTTAATTTGTAATTCCCACATTTATCTTAAACTCTTCCAATTTTTCTAGTCAGAAATTTTGTTAGTTTCCTATATATCTTGAAAGGACTGGACAGAGAAAGTTAGGATAGAAAATTTACAACTCTTGTATTACAAAACAGAATTGGAAGAAAATGAAATGAATTCATTGATTCAAGTATAGTTTCAACTTCTATATATATACAACGAGAGAAAGGAAAGTAATAACTAACTAACTTTCCTCCTAACCCAGAAACAGAATTAACTAACTCATAACTGATAAATATAGCTATACGACTTGTAGTTCTCATACAGTACAATGCTATACGACATGTAGCTTTATGTCTCATTTGATTCTTCAATTCTATCTTCACTCAATTTCTTCTTCTTCTTAGACTTGCTCCTAACAGACTCTGCAACTGATCTTGATTTGCTATCTTTACATCTTGTTATTTGGACTTTGATTTTATGTGTTTCATGTGCATGACTTTGTGTATTTTGTTTACTTCTATTCTTATTCTTTAAACAGTGCTTATGTTTATTTTTTTTTGGTTTGTAGCCAGAAGTGACTGAATTTGAAATGAGGCTGAAGCAAAGTCAGCCGATTTACAATGCTTTTGCTTCTCTTAGTCAATCTTCTGACTGGGCAGGACTTGACGAGGCTCATAAACGCCTAGTACAGTATAAGTATAGTAAAGAAGCATATTTGGATATCCTAGTTCTTTATTAAAACTTGTAACTTATAAAACTTCTAGAACTCTTTCAATCTAAATAGAACTCAGTGTTTTATTGAATGAAGAAAAGAATGAATGCAAGCAACTGAGCAATACATAACCTCTACCCTCTATATATACACAATCTAACTAAACCAAAATTGAAATAACAAACTTCCCAATTTTGGCAGGAAAAGCAGTTATAGAAATACAGCTAAGCACACACGTGTTACTTGTGCTAATTTCCTAACTAACTCCCTAATCCACGTGGGATGAATTCTACTGAGTTATGGATGAACAGCTCGTGATGTGGCATGGACTCTATTACCTCCAGTAATTCACTACTAGCCCATCTGTCACTTGTTGTCATTGACCCACTTGTCCTTGCCTTATCAATTTCACTACACTGAACTTCCATCTTGCTAAGACACCCTGTATCTACCACATTAACCCTGCTTTGATGCTCTGTGCACGCAGTGTTACTACTATGACTTCTTGCACTACCTGTGTCAATTAATCCCCTTGATGCAGGACAAATTAGGAATTTTCCTACTTTTAGTTGTGGTGGATTAGGGTAGGAAAGAAGAAGAATTAGAAAGAAGCTAGGGCTGTTTAGGGGCTGTGTGAACAGTATCCGTGAACAGTAACCCTACAAAGGCCAACGTGGCTATTGCTCAATAGGCTCAATTTTATTAATCAACTCATTCTACTCCTTCAATACATTGAGCACCCTATTAGTAGTATTAGGATTCCTAATAGTACAAGGACTACCATTTAACCCTAATAAATTAAACCAAAGCCCATATATAAAGACCCATAATTAAATAAAACTCATTAATAAAACCTATGGCCTATAACTATGGCCCATACCTAACAATTGTAAAATTACTAAAATACCCTTGACTACCATGGACACTTATTCTTGGGCTTTGCCTTCAAAGAGAATATCCTTTCTTTAACCATGTTATGATTCCGCCATCAACTCTCCCCCTCTAAAAATAACTCGACTCTGTCGAGTTAGGAACTCCTCTTTAACTTCAAGTTTGGCACGTCTCTTGCACATGTGAGAGTGTACTTCTTGTTGCCTTCAACGAAAGAATAAGTATTGGCAAGGCTTAAGGGCAGCACATCACACATAACTGTCTCCTTAAGCTTGCCAATTTCAAAGGTGGCTAGGCACTGCTTATCAACCTTCAACTTTGTGTAACTTTGTGTTTGTGACCCATGCAACATAATAAGGATTCAAGAGTGGCTCTACTTTTAGTCCCAATTTCTGCACTGCATCCTCAGATATTGCATTAATACAACTCCCAGTGTCAATTACCAAAGAACATATTTGTTTCTTGCAATTAACTTGAGTTTGAAAAACCTTTCCCCTATGATAGCAGTCTTCATTCACTTGAACATCTTGGTTAAATGCTGTGAGAAGTGGACGAATGATGCCTAGCATACTCTCATCATTAAGATCTAAGTCGTCAATATTCAGCAGACCCATATCAGCCAGATCTGGGTCTTCAACATTCTCTTTCAAGTTAGCACTGAGAGGTTCACAAATCTCTTCTTGAATTTCGAGTTGCTTGGATCCCTTGATTGCCTCTTGACTAGGAATATCCTTTTCAAGCATAGCAACTAGTTTTGAAGGACATTGAAAAGACATATGGCCAAAACCTCCACAATTAAAGCACTTTGCTCTAGAATTAGAACTACTCCCTTGTGATGTAGAAGTATTAGAACAAACATTCTTGTTTGGTTGATAAGAATTACCTTGAGACTTATCAATAGACTTCTCCAAATTAACGTCCACAATTGTTCTCTCACCTCTAATATTGCTTGCCATTGGAGCTCTCATTAAGGGCTTCTTTTCAGTCTCCTCTTCCATTTGGTATGCAATTTGAATTGCATCTGCCATAGTATAAAGCCTACTTGCAGCCAAACCCGAAGAAATATTAGGATTCAGACCTTGGCGATACATATAAATCATCACATCTTCATTCCATGGGAATCCTGATCTCACAGCCAAGCTATAGAATTTTTTGGTATACTCTTCAACTGAATAACTTCCTTGCACCAACTGTGTAAATTGTAAGTGGGCTCGCTGCTTATAATTGGGTGGTATAAAGTAACGAGTCATAGCACTTCGCATGTCTTCCCACGATCGAATGGCAATATAGTGAGTTTGTTGGTACTTTTCCCACCATATTCTAGCTGTCCCATTGAGTTTAGCTTCTGCAAAAAAGAGTTTTCGCTCTTCACTTAAGCTATACCATCTGAAAAAGCTTTCAATACTATGTAGCCAATCAAAGAACACCTCCGGATTGCCCTCCCCATAAAAATCACTAACTTCTAGTTTAACACCTCTATCCGCATCCGTTAATCGAGGCTCCCCATAAGAACGGACCAATGATGGATGGTAAGGCTGATTCCCTTGCATATAACCTGCACCTTGAAGAGGAAAAACAAAATTGGGTTGTGTTTGCTGTGGGGGCACCTGACTAGTGCTTGGAACAAAGGAATTTGTGGAAGGAAAAGGCATTGAACTTGAGGGGAATACAGGGGCTGTACTTGGACCTGATTTGGGGAACTTGGGGTCTTGATCAAAGGTGGTTTCAGCAGAAAATTTGCCAAGAACGATTGCAGACAGCTTATTGAATTCACCTCTCATGGCAGATAAGTCTTCCAATTTTTTCTCAATAGAATTCACCTTCTCACATAACAGATTCAAAGCCTTCTTTGTGCCTTCGTAATCTTGAGAAAAAGACTTGAATTGAGACTCTAATTCTGCGTTAGTCACCATTATTTTATTGTATTTTTAATGAATTCTGTCAAACAGTTGGCTGAAGAAGATTTTCACAAAGAACTTGTGGTAGGATTTTTGCTCTGATACCAAATTGATGCAAGACAAATTAGGAATTTGCCTACTTTTAGTTGTGGTGGATTAGGGTAGGAAAGAAGAAGCATTAGAGAGAAGCTAGGGCTGTTTAGGGGCTGTGTGAACAGTAACCCTAAAAAGAAAGAAGAGAAAATAAAGAAAAAAGAGAAAGAGAAAGAAACAATAAAGGCCAACGTGGCTATTGCTCAATAGACTCAATTTTATTAATCAACTCATTCTACTCCTTCAATACATTGAGCACCCTATATATATATATATATATATATATATATATATATATAAAGACTCTTACTTGTACTAGTAGTATTAGGATTCCTAATAGTACAAGGACTACCATTTAACCCTATTAAATTAAACCAAAGCCCATATATAAAGACCCATAATTAAATAAAACTCATTAACAAAACCTATGGACTATAACTATGGCCCATACATAACAATTGTAAAATTACTAAAATACCCTTGACTACCATGGACACTTATTCTTGGGCTTTGCCTTATCCTTAGGCTTCCAAAGAGAATATCTTTCTTTAACCATGTTATGATTCCGCCATCACCCCTTCAAGAGCAAAGCTCTTGCTGATTGATTCTGTGACACACCTTCAGGTATTCAATATTAGAAGCAAAAATATTGATTACACCCAACTTCTTGATCAGTCTCACAAAGTGGTCTACACCAAGGGCTTTAGTAAACACATCTGCTAGTTGATTTCTTGTTGAGACATAAAAGGTTTTAATAGTACCATCAAGGACCCTATTCCTTACAATGTGGCAATCAGCTTCTATATGCTTGGACTGTTCATGAAATACTGGATTAGTAGCTATAGGGAGGGCTGCCTGGTTGTCACAATACATTAAGGCAGGTTTGTCATGACCAATGTGTAAAGCCTTCAATAAGAACAATAGCCAAGTCAGTTCACAAGTGGTAGTAGCCATGGATCTGTACTCAGCTTTCGCTGAAGATCTTGAAACCATAGTTTGCTTTTTGGATCTCCAAGATATCAATGCATCACCTAGGAAGACACAATATCCAGTCAGTGATTTCCTAGTGTCAGGGCAGCCTGCCCAGTCTGCATCACAGTAGGCCTTTAGCTGCAAATCTGACTCAATAGGAAAGAACACTCCCTACCCTGGTGTACCCTTTATGTATTGCAAGATTCTAGTGGCAGCTTTCATTTGAGGAACTCTAGGATGTGCCAAAAATTGACTTAACCTATGCACTGCATAGGTTATGTCGGGCCTGCTCAAAGTTAGGTACATAAGTTTCCCTATTTGTCTCCTAAAGGAACTAGAATCTGATAGCAACTCTCCACTATCCTTAGATAACTACAATTGCTGTTCCATGGGAGATTTAGCAGGTTTACATTCAAGCATGCCTGTCTCTTTAAGAATTTCAAGAGCAAACTTTCTCTGGTTCAAGCTGATACAAGTCTTGCTCCTTGCAATTTCAAGTCCCAAAAGGTACTTGAGTGAACCAAGATCCTTGATACCAAACTTCTGATCTAAAACAGACTTCAAAGCAGCAACACAAGTTGAGTCATTACCTATGATAATCTTATCATCTACATATACCAATAATGCAGTAAACAAATGACCTTTGCTATACACAAACAAAGAGTGATCAGAATGAGATTGAACAAACCCAAACTGCTGAATGGTAGCTAACAGTTTAGTGTACCACTGTCTAGAGGCCTGCCTTAAGCCATAAAGAGACTTGACTAGCCTACATACCATAGGAGTAGATGATGAAGTCGATGAAACCCCCCCTTTACTGTGAAAACCAGGAGGCAAGCACATATATACCTCTTCATCCAAGTCCCCATGCAAAAATGCATTATTGATATCCAACTGATGCAAGGGCCAACCTTTGGCAGCAGCCAAAGCAAGTAAGACCCTGACAGAAACAATCTTAGCCACAGGAGAAAAGGTCTCAAGAAAATCAAGACCATCCCTCTGAGTGTACCCTTTGGCTACAAGCCTAGCCTTATACCAAACTTCTGATCTAAAACAGACTTCAAAGCAGCAACACAGGTTGAGTCATTACCTATGATAATCATATCATCTACATATACCAATAATGCAGTAAACAAATGACCTTTGCTATACACAAACAAAGAGTGATCAGAATGAGATTGAACAAACCCAAACTGCTGAATGGTAGCTGACAGTTTAGTGTACCACTATCTAGAGGCCTGCCTTAAGCCATAAAGAGACTTGACTAGCCTACATACCATAGGAGTAGATGATGAAGTCGATGAAACCCCCCCTTTACTGTGAAAACCAGGAGGCAAGCACATATAGACCTCTTCATCCAAGTCCCCATGCAAAAATGCATTATTGATATCCAACTGATGCAAGGGCCAACCTTTGGCAGCAGCCAAAGCAAGTAAGACCCTGACAGAAACAGTATTAGCCACAAGAGAAAAGGTCTCAAGAAAATCAAGACCATCCCTCTGAGTGTACCCTTTGGCTACAAGCCTAGCCTTATACCTCTCAACAGTCCCATCAGCTTTCAATTTGATTCTATAAACCCACTTGCATCCAATTGGAGTCTTACCAGGAGGGAGAGGAGTAAGCTTCCAAGTGTGATTCTGCTCAAGAGCTTGAATCTCTTTGTCCATAGCTTCTCTCCAAAGGGGATCTTTGACAGCTTGATGAAAGAATTGAGGTTCTTGGTGGCAAGAACTAACTGTCAGTAGGTAAGAATGATAAGCAGGCTCTAGATGAGAGTAAGTAAGGCTATCAGCAAGGTCATAAGGGGCACCAGAAGGTGGCTTAGAGGCAGAATTGAGAGCAACAGCACAGGAATAGTCCTTCAGGTAAGCAGGTGGGTTGGAAGGTCTAGTAGACTTCCTAAGAGGTGCTGGTGTGTGAATTGGGACTGGCAATGCAGCTGCAGGAATAGGCACAGAAGGTGGAGAAGAAGGAATTGAAACATCATTAGACAAAGAAGCATCATTAAAGCATGTTTCAGGTAAAATGGGACCAACATTAGTATCAATGGTTTCTGAAGGAAGAAGGAACATGATCAACAGAAAAATGAGGAGTTTCATGAAGTACAACAATTGGAGTAACAAAGAATCATTACCTGATATGGAAGAATTATGAGAATCAACCTCATAGAGTGATCTAAAAGGATCTGAAACAGCAGGATTAGTGACAGCAAAAGGAAAAAATATCCTCATGAAATATGACATCCCTTGAAATGAAAACACTGTTGGTAGACAAATCAAGAACCTTGTAACCTTTCACTCCGAAAGGGTAACCTAGAAAAACGCACCTTTTGGCTCTAGGGGCAAACTTGGACCTATTATGTGAAAGGGTTGAAGCATAGCATAAGCAACCAAAAACCCTTAAGTGAGAATAGGTAGGCACATGACCAAAAAGGATTTCAAAGGGTGTTTTGTGAGAGAGAGGTGAAGTAGGGATTCTGTTAATCAAATAGACAGCAGCCAACACACAATGACCCTAAAGATGTAATGGCACATGAGATTGGAACAAAAGTGCTCTTGCAACATTTAAGATATGTTGATGCTTCCTCTCTACCACTGCATTTTGCTGAGGAGTCTCAACACAACTTAATTGGTGCAAGATGCCCTTTTGTGCAAAGAAATCTTTCGTAAAGAATTCTGTCCCATTGTCAGTTCTTAGTGCCTTAGTTTTTTGAGAAAATTGAGTTTCTACCATAGTGTAAAACTGTTCTAAAACCTGCTGTGTTTGAGACTTATGTTTTAACAAATAAACTCATGTACATCTTGAACAATCATCCACAATAGTCAAAAAATATTTGCAATTATCAATGGTAGAAACAGAAAAAGGACCCCACAAATCACAATGAATCAAGTATAGTAACTTCTATAATCAACAATGTAATTGCTACTTCTATTTTGATGTTATGTTAATTTTATGGATTGGAGTCTGGACTTGTGCCATCTGATGTTTGATAGTAAGTTCTTTACATGTTTTCATGCAGCTCGGATAAAAACCGCAATTCGTAGTGGTGTTGGTCTTGCTATTGATAAAAAAGCTGAACTTATCTCAATTGAAAAGGTGTGCTTTAAGACTGCTCTTTCATTTCTTAGCTTCAAGTACGTTCTTGTTTTTATATCTTTTGATGCAAGATCTTTAAGAAATTCAGCACTGTACTAGGTTTCTTGATGAATTCTTGAATAAGGATTGATGTTTAAGAGTTTAGGTTAGAACTAATGAATTTTGATGGCTGTTTTGGGGCTGAAAAAGGGGATAAACAGAAAATAACATATGCGCCAACTATGGGAAACCGATATCCAATAGTAATCTGTTAATTGCACGACTATCAACACATATGCGCCAACTATCATCTTTGGGCATTGCCATGCCATGTGTCCCTTTTCCCCACACTGAAAACAATGATCCTTACTGATGGGATAGTGAAAAATTAGTCTCTCCAATTCGTCCATAAGGATCGTCCAGAGCCAATAAAGCAAGCAAGATCAAGAATCACCCAAGGACAAGGAAAGATGTTCATGAACGATAATATCGCTCATGAACAAAGAGGTCTCCCATGGATGATAACTAGGTCGTCTATGGTGGTCGTCCGTGGACGATGATCAGATGTCCAGGGACGACCAAATTGTCCATGCAATGGAAGGACGAACGCGCAACACTTGGGAAACTTTCAAACACTTTGGAGCGGTTATTAAACCCATAATTATCGCCATGAGTTCCTCGAATAAATTAACTTCTGTTAGCGGTTACAACTTCTGTAGCCGTTGAGGAAGTTACGTCCGGACTCATTGGCTTTCACGAATCCTGGGGAAGTTATTGGATGAATAACCGTCTCCAAGGTCTCTATATAAAGGGCCGGTCTGAACCAAACAAGGGTAAGAACATTCTGAGACTTGACTCCCAAAGAGTTGAACTCCTTTCCTGCGAGAGACTAACTTTGCCATCGGAGGGTGTTTGGCCGGTCAACCCCGGTCCCCTTTGATTGCGTTTTCACTTTTGTAGGCCTTCCACAGTCACCTGTAGCCCACCGAAGCCGGAGCGTTCAACCTACTGATTCTAAACGATATCACTTACCTTCTTTCCTCTGATCACCAATCATAGTAGCTTTACTTTTCGACTCAATAGCAGCATTCGCCTTGTAGTTTGGCTGTGTAGTTTGGCTGCATAGTAGGTGCTCTAGGGTCAATTTTCCGTAAAGGAGTTTTGCTTTTATACTATATATAGATTTGATTTGTCTTCCTTCGAAGTTGGCTTTGTGTTTTATTTGCAATAAATAAATGTATCTAATAATGATGATAGGATTCTTTTACTTGTATAATATAGGGGACAATGATATACTATTATATGCCATTGCCTTTGTTGGGTATATAGAGGAATATTTTGTTTGGGCTTGTAAAAAAGTATCGCTTTCTCTTATGTCGTGTTTTTCTTCCTTCGTTTCTTACCCCTCTTTTATTTTTCTAAATTGGGAAGGAGGGTGGGGATGGATTTAACATGAAAAATTCTGCATGCTTCTTTTTATCTTTTAATTTGGAACAAGTGGATGTCAAATCATTTACTTTGACCTAATAAGGGTGTGATGATGATTTTGTTATTTCAGTTCGATTTTCCACTTGACTCAGCCATTACTTTTTTTATTTCTGTTTTAATTCACAGATATTGAAAAAAGCGTCACAAAAATTTGCCGACAATGTTAGAGATGCCTCAAACAGTTTTGAAAAGTTAATCGAAGATAAGAAAGAAACAGAAGGATTGTCTTCTATGGTTCTTCAAGAGGCTGCACAAAATGCAAAGTCTAAGGTAATCTGTGTTGAAACTATTGGTTATTTAATAATTGTTTTGGTCTTCAAGTTTGGTGCAACTTACTTTTATCTTATTTTATGTGTTTCTAATCTATTTCACTAGGGTTATAGAAATGCTACTGAAGATAATGGGCCTTGGCTGATAACATTGGATGCTACAATTCTTGATGATGTTGTCAACAACTCTGAAGACCGAAATTTGCAAAATCAATTGACTCGTGCTTCTATTCGTTGTGCCTCTAGTGGAGACCATAATAATATTCCACTAATTGACGAAATTTTAAAGCTTAGGTTTAATAAGGCAAAGCTTCTCGCATACAAAAATTATGCTGAGGTATGTTTCTATTTTTTTTTTCCTATTATTTTTAAGATTACTTTTTTATGTAAGAGTTACTGATTATTATACTTTCAGTTAAGCATGAAAGCGAAAATGGCTACTTTTGAAGAAGCAAATCAACTTATGCACGAACTTCGCAATGCTTACCATGAAGTTGCAGTTGAAGGTAGTCCAATATATTATATTTTTAATGATCGCGAATGAGTTTTAGTTTAAATGGCACCTTGCTTGTGTAATTAGAGGTATTTTCTGGTCTACTTTATGGGGAGAATTAGGGTTTGAATCCCCTCCCCCATTTAATTATGACAATTGAACCATTAAAAGAAAAAACACACGCTTTTAGGCGTAACTCACTGAACCCCAAATAGAGTTAGGACTATAGTCCACAACTAATACCTTTTAAGCTAGAAACATCTAAGGACTGGACTACATGTTTGAACCTTGTAGATTTGAAGAAGTTAAAGAAATTTTGTACCGATTTTGGTTCAAAAGAAGAAGCTGCTGAGTTGAACAATTTGGACATCACCTTCTGGAAATCTAAGTTTTGTGGCGAATCATCTAATTCCGTTGAGGTTGGATCTCTCTCTTTGTGTGCACTCATGAATTTACATTTTTAATTTTATGCTGGTCTACCCAATTTCTATTTGCCAAATTGTAAGTAAAAGTTGTCATGTATTTCTTAGATTTTGCAGTTTACTTTTGTTTCAAGTTAAATGGAGATTCTGATATAAATATATATATATATATATATATATATATATTATGCTTTCCAACCATTTCTTTGAAATTCTCTCTATAGTTGAAATTTTTTTGGTGCCCTTTATTGGATGCAGTTTACTTATGCTTGCCAACCATTTCTTTGAAATTCTCTCTATAGTTGATCTCAGGTGGCTAAGACTTTGTCATTGTTGGTGTATGTATAAAAAATATATTTTGGGTTAGATTTATGTTAGATATGGTGTTTTAAAATTTGCAAACTTTTAAGTATTATATGTATTTGATTAAGTATATTTTAAGTGTTTCCAAAATTTGATTTCTTGTTACTTGCTTGGAGAAATTTGGGTGTTTCTTGCTTTTGTATTTTATAGAAAAAGTAACATCTATGTTTCTCCTTGCCAAAGGTTATGGACTACTGTCTAATGTATGTATTATGTATTTATATAAAAAAAATTATGTACTTGAATGTGTAATACTTTAAATGTTGCCAAATTCTTTCTTTCTTGTTACTTTGCCTGAAGAAATGCACATTCCATTTAAGAGGGGATAGGAATAAGATGGAATGTATTGAAAGGAACTCTTCAAGAATATTCCTTCAATTCCTTTGGAGGTAAAATACTGAATGTATCTCTATTTTGAGTAACAGATGAAGGGTGTAAATGTAAAATACATTTTTTCCTTTCCATTTTTTCTTTTATAAACTTGAAAGCACACACTAGAGAAAGTTCACTATTTTATTCTATTCATTTCCATTCTTTTATCATCTATCCACTCCATTTCATTATGTTTTTTTAAAAACTCCAGCATGGTATTATGTGTTTCTTGATTTTGTATTCTACAGGTAAAGGCATGCAAATATTTATCCTGGCCAGATGTTCGGGATGGTCTTTTCAAGCTTTCAAAGAAATTGTTTGAAATAGATATTAAGCTGGCTGAGGATGTCGCTCCGGTATTTTATTTTAGTTACCTCATACTTAAAAAAAGGTTGTTGCATCATGTTGTGCTCTATTTACTATCATATCCCATTAATATATGGTTGTTATTTTTAGGTTTGGCATAGTGAAGTTGAATTCTACAGTGTCTATGATTCTTCATGTAAACTTATTGCATACTTCTCTGTGGATCCATATGATCGATCACCCGAAAAAGAGGCTGGTAACTGGACAGTAGGGGTTATTGATCAAAATAGTGTTAGGTCACGTGATGGATTCTTTGCTAGGTTGCCAATTGCCCACATGGTGTACAATCTGCCAAATCCAGCTAGGGATGAACCATCTCTACTTACATTTGATGAGGTTGGTAAACCCAATTACATTAGCTTTTAGTTGTGGTACAATAATTTATAATTTCTAAGATTGTAAAAATAATGGAAATTTTTGGATTGTTGGGGTTTTGAAGTTTTGAAGTTTTAAATATTATTTGTTGTCAGAGTCATTATTGAATTTTTGGCAGGTGGTGGCTGTGTTCCATGAATTCGGTCATGCACTTCATCGTATGCTGACCAAGCAAGATGAGCGTGTAGTTTTTGGTGTAGAGGGGATGGAGTGGGACGCTGTTGAATTACCTTCTCTGTTCATGGAAAGATGGTGTTATCACAAGTAAATAGATTCTTAGCTTTGGGGAATTAAATTTCCATGAACTTTTCATTTACACACTGTATATAATAGGAAATTTGATTCATAATGAGAAAAGGATTTTCCTATATAATGCTTAACTAAGCTATCATGTTGCATACTAGCTTTTCATTGTCTAATTTTTTCTAATGGATTCTTTAGAGATACTCTCATGAGCATTGGAAAGCATTATACAACCAAGAGGCGTATCCCTAAATCATTTTGTACGGATTTGCTTAAAAATGTGGATCTCTTCAGCGGCATAACCGATCTTGAAGAAGTGAGTGTATTTGGTTGGTGTTATTTTTTTCTTCCTTGTTTTTTTTTGCCATATATTTGTCCTATATCCTTTGGTACTTCTGATGTGATTTTAGTTTTGGGTTTTCATTTCAACTCATGATCCATGTTAAGTGGCATATGATGTTCCAGTTCCCATTTTGCATATCTAAACAATATACACTTTTGGTAGGTTGGGGGGAGATTGTATTGTCTTAACTGAGTGTAATTTGTGTCTAAGTTTTATAGAGTTTCAAGTTAAAGCTATTAGAAATCTCTAGAATGTGCTCTTAGAGATAGAGGGCACTGCCACATAATTTGTGAGCTTGGCATTTTTATACAAGCATGATGTCTATTAGCTTGACTATAGCGCAAGGAAGTTTTCCTTTATCACTTTGATTAATGCGTCTTTTTAATTTTATGGATTGGGGAATACCTGAAAATAGAAGCTTAACAATAAGATTGCTAGAGGGTGGATATTAACATTGATTCTATATTAGCGTATTTCATGAAAGACGGGAAGCCAAATAATTATATATTTTTTATGGGTCTGGTGGTGTTTCAAGGTGCTCTATTGTTGTGATCACCTCCTTTTCTGTCTTTGATTGTAAGATACAAGTGAACCTTTTTTTAGTAGGATACAAATGAACCTAGTGAGGTTTGAATTCATGATTTGACCCTCTCTATCTCATTCTTATAGGAAAAGTTTGATTTGAGCCAGAGCTCATTGCTAATGTCATAGGACTAATTGGGAAATTGCTTATGTGTGCTTTTGGTAGGCTTAGGGATAGGTGGATTTGTGTTTATATCCGTAGGTTGATTATACCCACAAAGGTGGGTACAATTTGTCTAAGTGGAAATATTTAAAGTTGGACTCCATCCCTTATTTTGATTATTGTCATATTTCTTTTCTTTCTTGACATTTTCTTTCCCAAAATTTTCTACTTTGAACAAGACTGAGATTATTGTTTGTCTTGATTTTAATGTTGCATTTTTGTGATGGTCACAATTATAAACCTGTGTTACTCGATTATGGGATTATGGAAAGAATAAATTAAAATTTCTATGATGTTCGTATGTATGACTGACTTTGTAAATTTCTTTGCATTTATTATAATTTTACAGGTAAGATTGGGGATTTTAGATTTGCAGTTGCATTCAGAGTACATTCCTGATGGGACAAAAACTGCCCTTGATTATAGTAAGAGTGTTTATGAAATGACGTCCATGTACCCTATGCTACAAGAAAATAGGTATCTTTGTACAAGCTCTCATATATTTGCAGGTTTGTTTTCCCTCTCAAATTGACTTCTTTCTATAATCATTTTTATTTCTTGAACTCCAGCCTAACCTATTGATAGTGTTTCCTTTTCATGAATATTAGATGATGAATATGCAGCTGGATATTATGGCTACAAGGTTTTTTTTTAATTCCTATATTATTCATAATTGTCTGTTGCATTCTATATGATTCTTTCGTGAATTGTGGGCAAGTTTTCTATTGTTGTTTGTATACCCTTTGTATTTTATTCCTCTTAAATTTACTTTGAAACCATAATTCTGCATTTGGCAGTGGTCTGAGATGATGGCAGTAGATGTATTCTCTGCATTTGAGGCTGCTGGACTGAAAAACAAGGAGGTAAGTTCAAACGAGCTGTCTAGAAAGATGCCATAGTCTAGCCACTTACCTTGATTTTTTCTATTATAGTTTCATTTACGCATATAGAATATGGTTTCTAAATAGAGCACATCATCTCCATATTGCACCTGATTGATCTTTATATTTGTAGTGTCTTGTTTAAAAGATGACGCATTGGGGAACCTCATTGAAGATTTAGTCACAATGTCCGTTGCATTGCATTTTTGGATGCATAAAATTGTCACCTACTGCGGTTCATCTCCATTTTTAGCTAAGTTATAGAATAAAGAGATATTAAGTTATGATAAATAGCAAAAAATCATTGCAATAGCCTTGTAGCTCAACTGGTTGCATCTCGTTGTTTTCAACGGAAACATTTAGGATTCAAATCCCCCTACCCCCAACTATCGAATTATCCAAAAAAATAATAACAAAGATTTATGGATTGTAGACCATGGCGATAGGGAGGCTGTCTATCTATGGAACATGGGTTATCCACTAAGGACTTGTAGTAAACGATTTAAAAAAAAAAAAAGGACTTGACAGTTAAGACAAACATCCCAAATTGAAGTGTCATTTTAGGGTCATCAACATTTTGCATACAAATGTTCTTACACTTCAGTTTTGGTGTGGTATATGTTGACGTAAATCTAGAGACTAAAAACTGCCCCCAAAGGTTTTTGAAGGCTTGTTATTTGGTGCATCTTTCATGGGTTTTCTTTTAACTATTAGTAGTCAGAGCTCCGTAACATTTTGAAAAGTCTGCTTATCTCTTGCTACATTTTATATATATGTATTGATGAGAAATTACTACTTTTTATATTGGGAGTGATTTTTATGCCTTGCAACATGATGAGATTGTGAAACAGGCTATGAAAAAAATGGGGCACAAATTCCAAGAGAAGATCCTTGCTCTTGGAGGTGGCAATGCGGCAAAAGAGGTTAAAACATAACTTCTTTTTTTGGTTTTCTATTGGAATAAGAATTGGATGGCTTTATCATAATTAGTTGCAGTTTTGCTTGGTGACTCTTGTGGAATCTTTTTTATTCTATATTTCTCTTATTTGATGTTCATAATGACATATGTTGCATCCAGGTATTTAAAGAATTCATGGGAAAAGAACATTCATCGAAGGAACTGTTGGAGCAAATTAGAAAATCTTTACCAGAGGAACCGCAACAGAAACAGAGGAAGAAGTCTTCACGTGAACGGAAATGGAGGAAGAAGTCGTAATTAGCTTTTTGAAAACTTTTGATTTTAAAGATGAAAGCCCTTCTTTTTTGTTTTCTTGTTTCTCATTTAACTTTTTTTCCTGTATTGAAGGTAGCAGTTGACATATATCCCAATTTTTTAAGGATATGGGATTTTCTACTTGTAATTTATTGTACCCCAATTAGTTTAGACTTTCTGACACAACATCAAAACATTTTATATATTGTTGAGTATAGTCATGCATGCTTTTTACCAAGTGGGACATTAAAGTGGTTGAATTTGTGTGGAATTCCTAAGGTTTACGTGCCACAGGATGTAGTTGTTACTTGTTATGGTTTGTCCAGGTAAAAATCCTATCCACCATGGATGGGTAGCCATTCTATCTTTGAATTGAAAGTTTGGTATGCTAATCTTTGAGTTGATAATTTGATTGAATTGCATGGTGTACATCCCCTCGCAATGAGTACCATAGGATCTTGTGCTTGAGGCACAGGTACTTTTGGTTTGTTTGCTCATTTAGCAGCTTGCAGTTTGAAACAATTTGGACGATAATGAGAAGCTGCTTCGTAGACTAAGGGCCAGGACTGATAGGTAGACCCTTTTCTAAGAGTAGGGTATAGTTTTGGTTACATAATGTTTTAGTATGTGCCTTTTTCTTCTTCTTTTAATTGGTTGAATCGAAGTTCTATTATTAATTTTGATTTTAAGCTTCTAATGACCTTTAATCATTTGCTTTTAGGGTGGGAATTGACATTCCAAAGATTGAAGTCAGGGCACTCCCAACTCTGCTGAACTCATCCTTGAATTCAATTGAGGTGTTTCTGTCTCCTATAGTTTGGTATTTTTTTTAGTCAAACGGGGATTACACAACAAAGTTTTATATTTTCCATGATCCAATTTTGCTCCTTCTCCCGTCTCTATATAATTTTTGTCTTGGAAGATTATGGAATGTTGTAGGGTAGTCAAAGTTTTAAAGGCTCTAGTATATATTTCTTGAAATTTGAGAAGAAATACTACTTCACTCTCTCTCTACCTTACTTTTACATGGGAATTATTTTCTAAGACTGATTTCATAGCCTAATATTCAAAATGACAAAACATATTTCTGTTTTTTCTTTTTCAAATTTTGAGTATGTTGGAATGAAAATTCAAGTTGATTTTCTTTTTGAAATTTTCATGTACAAATTGACGGTGAGAGTTTGAGATTGTGACATATGAAACAAACAATATCTGTAATAATTTCAGTTCAGTTGTCAATGCATCAAAGAGGTGTTCAATTGTTGTTGTCAATACGTGTTCAATTGTAGCTGTCAATGCATCATAGCAGAAATGTTGCTTCAATTTATTTTACAGCTTGGTATATGTACTGCCAATGGTTTGGTTTTTAATTTGTTGTGATAAATAGGCGGTTCTTGAGTTAATCAAGCTTTTGCCATCAAAGAAAAGGGCTGTCAAGATTCTACGTGACGTGAGTGGAATAGTGAAGCCATCAAGGTATTGAATTATTGCAAAACTTACTATGTAGTTTGTGTCCCCTGACTTATTGTTGAAACTTGAAACAATATGTTGTAGAAAAACCTTTTAATGAATCAGAATTAACCATATAGTTTTTCTTCTCATGTGCAGTGTCAAGGCTATTTTATTGAGCTTTTGAATTTCTTGTATGTACTTTGTTGATTAATTTGGTGGTTTTTCTCCAGAATGACACTGCTTCTGGGACCTCCGGGATCAGGGAAAACAACATTGCTGCAGGCACTTGCTGGGAAGAGGGACAAGGATCTCAGGGTGTGTCATTTTCTCCTCCCTATAACTAGGACAATGTCTGCCAATCATTTTAAGATCTTGCATTATTCAAACTATAATATAATCTTTTAATTTTTTTTTTTTGTTTCCTATTTGGATAGAGCAATGAGCAGGTAATGCTGGAAATTTTAGTATATAAAAAGTTCATGAAGTCTGGTTTGCTAATTCGTTACGTCAGTTTTCTTAGACACATTCCTCAAAATGTTTCTTAATTTATGAAAAATTTTAGTTTTGCAAGCTATTTCACAATAAATTCCAAAAGTAATTGTTGAATTCTGAGTACTTCTAGTAATGATTACTCTTATATTATGAAGTCCTAACTTCGTCATTAACAACTTCTACGAACAGATATCAGGGAGAGTCAGTTACTGTGGTCATGAGTTATCAGAATTTGTTCCTCAGAGAACATGCGCATACATTAGCCAACATGATCTTCATCAAGGGGAAATGACAGTCAGAGAGACATTGGACTTTTCAGGACGTTGTTTGGGAGTTGGAACAAGGTATGACCTGCTGACAGAATTGTCAAGACGAGAAAAAGAAGTAGGAATAAAACCAGATCCTGAGATAGATGCATTCATGAAAGCCACAGCAATGGCAGGCCAAGGAACAAGTCTTGTTACAGATTATGTTCTCAAGGTGTGTTGGTAACAACCCTTTTAATTCCCAGACAATTTTATTTTCTAACTTTTCAAAGTATGTGCAACAGATTCTTGGATTGGACATATGTGCTGACATTATTGTGGGTGATGAAATGAGAAGAGGCATATCTGGTGGACAAAAGAAGCGTGTTACTACAGGTATGTATGTAAAACATAGAATAAAAGGACTACATATAAAATTTTTAAGTGTCAGTGTATTTTTTCGAAAAACGTTTTTGGATTTAACGAAATGTCGAATTGGAATGATTATACTGAGTGCAGGAGAAAGGCTGGTTGGACCAGCAAAGGCTCTTTTTATGGATGAAATATCAAATGGTCTAGACAGTTCAACCACTTTCTAGATAGTCAAGTTCATGAGGCAAATGGTTCATATAATGGATGTGACAATGATAATTTCTCTTCTGCAACCTGCACCTGAAACCTTTGATCTTTTTGATGACATTATTTTACTTTCAGAAGGCCAGATTGTCTATCAAGGTCCGTGTGAGAACGTACTTGAATTTTTTGAAGATGTTGGCTTCAAGTGCCCAGAGAGGAAAGGAGTTGCAGACTTTTTGCAAGAGGTTACTTCCAAAAAGGATCAGGAGCAGTATTGGTGCAAAAAGAATGAACCTTACCGATATACTAGTGTTCCTGAGTTTGTAGATCACTTTCATAATTTTCACATTGGCCAGCAACTTTATGATGAGCTTGGAATTCCATATGATAGGTCTAAAGCTCATCCTGTTGCATTAGTAAAAGAGAAGTATGGAATTTCTAATTGGGAACTCTTGAAGGCATGCTTTGCAAGAGAGTGGCTATTGATGAAGCGCAACTCTTTTATATATATATTCAAGACAACCCAGATTACTGTAATGTCAATTATTGCCATGACAGTGTTCTTTAGAACCAAAATGAAGCACGGTCAATTAGAAGATGGAGGGAAATATTATGGTGCATTGTTCTTCAGTCTCATTAATGTCATGTTCAATGGAGTGTCAGAACTTGCATTGACTATTGTTAGGCTTCCTGTATTTTTTAAGCAGCGGGATTTCTTGTTCCATCCAGCATGGGCTTTCGGCTTACCAATTTGGCTCCTCAGGATTCCTCTCTCATTGATGGAGTCAGGAATATGGATCTGCCTAACATATTACACTATTGGGTTTGCTCCTTCTGCTAGTAGGTATGTGCTTGCACATATATTCTTCCAGATAAACAAATAAACTTCACGCGTATATAATTTCTTGTTATGTCAATTATTTTCCATCCATGAGCTATGTGAATATATAATTTATGTTTTATTAACATATCTTGAAAATTCTATTAGGTTTTTCCGCCAATTATTGGCATTCTTCAGCATCCATCGGATGGGCCTATCTCTCTTATGGTTTATTGCAGTACTGGGAAGAGTTCAAGTTGTGGCAAGTACGCCTGGTACCTTTACATTGTTATTGGTTTTTGTCCTTGGTGGGTTCATTGTTGCCAAAGGTTAGCAGTTTATGTTGATGAGTTTTCAATAAATCTTTAGTGTTCAAGTCTCAACTAAAATGATTCCATACATATGTTGAGAGATTCTCATCTCTTCATGCAATGCTATAATAATTGAAACAGTGAAAACCTCCTTCTCCTTGTTTAGATGACATTCGACCATGGATGATATGGGGCTACTACATTTCTCCCTTGATGTATGGACAGAATGCCATAGCCATCAATGAATTTCTTGACAAAAGATGGAGTGCAGTAAGATCTCCAAGAAAACTTGTAAACAATCATTCTGTTCCTTTAAAACTATCTTCAATTAATTATCTTCACTTTTTCTTTGTTACAGCCCAATCCGGACCCATTTATTCCTGAACCCACCGTCGGAAAGGTTCTTCTCAAGGCCAGGGGCATGTTTAAGGAAGACTATTGGTATTGGATTTGTGTTGGGGCACTCGTTGGTTTTTCTGTTCTTTTTAACATCTGTTTTATCATAGCACTCACATTTCTAAATCGTAAGCAATCATTTACCACACTAATCTCCAGTTCAGTTACTGCAATAAGATTTTAGAGCTGGCATTACTTTGAAAATCAAACGCAGCTTTAGGTGATTCTAAATCCGTTATTGTTGAGGAGGATGACAATAAAAAAAGTGGAAAACAGTCCTCTAATGGACAGCTTCAGATGAGAGGCATAAAAATGAGTACATCTTCATCCGCTCCATCGTTCCAAGGTTCCATAACTTGCAGTTCTATTTCTTTAAGAGATCATTTACATAGTTGCTTTAAGGAAAATAAATGGTTCCTGCTGTAAATGATTGTAACATGTGAATGAGTACAGGTATTGACATGGCAGTGAAGAACACTCCAGACAACTCAATTGGTAGTGGTGCAGAGAATGCACCTACTAGAAGAGGAATGGTTCTGCCATTCCAGCCCTTGTCACTTGCATTTAATCATGTAAATTACCACGTCGATATGCCAGCTGTAAGTATCTTTTCCCATTTCTCTCTTTCCCTCTTGGAGAATTGCCTTATGGTAGGGCAAGAAAAAGTGAAAAAATAAAAGCTGATTCAATAAAATAGTTGAATAAAAGGTATATATACCCGATAGACTGATCATTTAGAGCCTTTTTTTTTTTTTTTTTTTGGGTTGATAATTTGATAGTTACAATGGGGGTGGGGGATTTGAACCTTGGATGTCTCCAATGGAAATACCGGGAGATGCCAGTTGAGTAACGAAGCTCTTGGCAATCATTTACGACTTCTTAGAGTGCATCATAAATGGACTGCTAGATTTCCAACTTTCTGTTTGTCATGACTGAGGGACCATTAATTTTATGATAATGATATCCTGAATGTCTAGAAGATGCTTGTTAAAATAAGATGTCAAGATATTTTGAATACTACATAAGATTGAACAACTCTGTATTGGGTGTTTTCCTAATTAGGCTCATAATAATTTGTGTCACATCAAGCTAACATCGGAGAATAAAGCAAAAACGGGAAAGATAAAATCTTGTACAATGTTGAGAAGAAAGTGGTAGAAAGCCACAAACTAGCAAAAGGACATATAAATATGCAAGTTGATGAGAAAACTTACTTACTGATGAGTTGGTGGAGTTGGACTTTCATCAGTTGGTGGAGTTGGACTTTCTGGACGGATTTCATATTGGTTCAAACTGTGAGTTTAGTTATTTGTCTGTCTAGAAACAAAAACAAAAGACAAACTACTTGGTTAGGTTCTAAATATTTAGATATAAATGTTTAGGTTTTAAATACTTTGTATGTTGACAAACTGAGAACAAAAATTTGTTTTGGATTAGATCTTAGGGTCTATGAACTGTTTTAGACATTACTCAAGGTGATACAAGTCAAGAATCAAGAACGTACAAGCCGCAGAAAGTTGAATTGAATAACTGAAGAGCTTGATCGATCAAAGGAAAGGATCGATCAAAGGAAAGGCTCAACCAATCGAGATGTGACTCTGCAGAATTTTAAATAAGGCCCAACAACTCGCAAAACGATTAGGGTTTGAATCCAATTTTACTAGGTATATAAGGAAAATCCTAATACACGTTTGTCAAGACTTAAGAGTTACTCTTGTGAGATCTGTGAGGTTATTGTACCTTCTAACTCTTTCAAGCACCTACCGAAGATCACACGCATATTGCTAGTACTAGTGGAGTAAAGTTGTAGTCAAGTTTCAGCTATCAAGCATACTGAAAATCAAGACGTGAACTGGAGGTTCATGTTGGAGCAAGTTCACATCAAAGAAGTTTGAGAAGTTCATAGCTCAATTTGGTAACTGTGTTAGCTTTACTATGAATTGGTATTCTTGAACTGTAAATCTCAATTTGATATAGTGGATTGTTCTCTTGGGATAGTTCCCCCCAGGTTTTTACCTTGAAACTTGTTTGTTTCATTGGTTTTCCTAGGTCATCACATCTTGTATTATTTAGATTTTCGTTGTGTATGTTAATTGTGATGAATGTTTAACCTAGATCTGGATAATTAATCTAAGTGAAACTTGATTCAAAATAAATTAGGTTAAACACTATGTTTTTCCAGGGGTCTAAATTAACACTACTTAAAAGAAGATAGCTTTTTTCTTTTAACATAAAGAACAAGATAGAAAAACTTCAACAAAGACTACCCATAAAACCAAAGGGGATAAAATACTCTTTAACTCTCTATCATCACCAGCATATATTTTGGGTTAGAGTCTTAAAGATATATTAATCATATAGGTCCAATCCCAATACTATTTGTGTGCAAGTAAAGTCTCCTACTTGTACTACAGGTCTATTAACCATAGTTAGTGTTTTATTAGTAGGGATGACAATTTCTGCCCGACCCGTGGATACCTAGCCCTGCCCGACCCTAATGGGTAGGGTTTTACCCGACTCGATAAAGAATAGGGCTGGGTTTGGGTTTTTAAAAAAAAAATACCCGAAAAGGGTCCAGGTCGGGTCCGGGTTTTGTTAAAAATTCGACCCGAACACGGACCTGACTCGACTTGTTTAAACTTTAAGTAAAATTACTAAAATACCTGACTATATATATATGCCACTTATATCAAACCCTACCCATATACACTCCTCTCACTCAGCCACCCCTCTCTTTCTCTCTCTCTCTCTCTCTCTCTCTCAAGCTCTCAAATCTCAATCTCAACAGCACCTCTCTCTCTCTCTCTCAAGCTCTCATGCACTGCCACTAGCCCCCCCTCACGACCTCACTCAACTATTCTCTCACGGCCTTGCTCAACCTTACGGCCCCATGGCTTCATTCAACCTCACGACTTTATTTGTTCAGCCTCACGCCCGTGATTTTTCTTTTTTCTTTTTTGGTTCATTTCATCTTTCATTGTTTTTTCTTTGTTTGTGTTTGTAATTTTTTTTGTTTGTGTTTGTGTTTTTGATTTTGAAAAGGAAAATCATAAATCTGAAATTTTTGTGTTTGTGATTTTTGTGTTTGTGTTTGTGTTAGGGTTTCTGTGTTTGTGTTTGTGATTTTGAAAGGAAAATCTGAAATTTGTGTTTGTGGTTGTGTTAGGATTTGTGTTTGTAATTGTGATTTTGAAAGGGAAAATCTGAAAATTTTGTGTTTGTGAAATCTGTGTTTATGTTTGTGTTAGGATCTGTATTTGCGTTTGTGATTTTGAAAGGAAAAATATGAAATTTTTGTGTTTATGAAATCTGTGTTTGTATTTGTGTTTGTGTTTGTGATTTTGAAAGGGAAATCCATAAATCTGAAACTTGTGTTTTTGATATCTGCGTTTGTGTTTGTGTTGTGATTTGGGGCTGGGCATGACAGACGGGGCCAGTGGAGCCTGCGGGGCCCGGCGGGGCGAGTTTGGGGTTGGAAAAAAAAAACTGTTTATTAATCGGGCCGGGTCCGGGTAATGGGTTTAGGCCCGCGGGTCGGGTTCGGGCATAAAGAAACCTGACCCGTTGCCATTCCTAATTATTAGTTTAGAATTTAGTCTACTATAAATATCCTTGTTGGGTTCATTATAATACTAAATTTGTACTTTACTCTTATAATAAATATGTAGCACTTAAAGGTTTCCTTCATGGATGTAGGTTATTAAGCTGAACCACGTAACCTTGTGTTCTTGTGTTTATTTCATACTTTTTCTTTCGCATCTATTTTAGCATGTTGGGTTGTAAATTGAACCTGGTTAATTGATTCAATTATCCAAGATGATTAATTATTCAGATTTTATGCAAATAATGTAAAGACACAAACAAATCACAAATCTAATCTAGAGTGTAGCAAAAACTAAATTTGACATAGTGATTTGTTGACTAATGGAGAAAACCTTCACAAAGAAAAAACCCTACCAAATGAATTTCAGGTCACCGCTCTCAAGAATCCACTAATAAAAACCAAGTGGTTACAAATATAAGAAATCATACTACTACTCTAGCCTATATGAAAATACCAACCTACAGTTGAACCTTTGCTCCAATCTCCAATTGGACTTGATCTTATAGAAGACTTCTTCCCTTTGAACAGATCTTCAATCTGTGACTAACTATTTTGCACGAATGCTACTACATGACTAACCCCACGCCAAACCTTTTGATTGTTGCAGTTGATTTGCAACGGCTTCACAAACACCAATAAGATTTTCAATTGTTGATGTCAGATACTTTGTTTTGCACAGAACCTAAAGGCGCATAAGAGTCACAACAAGATCTCTTTATTCTTTTTTTTCCTAAACTCATAAGTTCAAAAGGTGGAGGCAAGGATTTTAAATAAGAAAACTTTATGAAGCATTAGGGTTTTGGTTTTCTTTTTCTACCACCTTATTGAAATAGGAGCTTAATAGGTCTTTTAAATGGGCTCTCATATTCCTATTAGGTTTACACAAACCCATAAACAAATAGCCTCTTAGAATAAAATATTCTAGGCTATATTCTGAAATTTCGTTAGCTTGATAGATCGAGACAGGTGTCGAAGTTAAATCTCGATAGATCGAAGGTATTGAGCTAGGCATCGGGACTTGCAGATTCAACTTTTCTTGAGTAATTTCATGAGTATTCTTCATGTTTTCAGCAATACCACTTGCTATACTTCTTCAAGTACTTCATGATGATCTTAAACCCACTTAGGTCTGATAGGCCAAGAATGTATTGACTCATTGGCAAATTAATTAATTAATTACCCAAGTTAATTAATTAAGTCAATTTAACATGCAATAGCGTGGTAGCACAAACAAATCATCAACTAAAGTAAATGCAGTGGAAATTAAATTTGACACAGGTGATTTGTTTACGAATAGGGAAAACCAACGAGGCAAAACCCCACCGGGTGAATTTAAGGTCACTACTCCCGAGAATCCACTATTATCAAAACAAATGGTTACAAGTAAAAGGAATCCCAGTACCTAATACCAATCTACAGTTGAACTCTTACCCCAATACCCAATTGGACTTGTCTTGTAGCGGCAATCTCTCCGTTCAATGCACGAATCCCAATACGTGACTAACACACTAACTTGAGAAAGATGTTGGCTGCAAAGTTCTTCAGTTCATCTACAATGAAGATCATGAAGCTCCTTGGTCACAAAACCCTTGGCGTAAAGATGCAGTAGCTTATACAGAGAATATGATGAACTAGAGCAATTTCTGTCTCTGGTCACAATATGCATGTATTCTGTTTTCAACACCTTGCATCCACAGTGACGGCTCTTAAAATAATCATTATATATGTCTAGGGTTGTGAGAAAAGAAAGCCTACACAAATACTCAAGGATATGCGTGTAATCAGATTTGGAAAACCTAATTTCGTAATTCTCGACAGATACAACTTGTGTCGAGTTTCCGTCGAGCTTCAACATTAAATCTCGATAGAAATGATTCTGTCGAGACTTCTGTCGAGATTTAATGAGTATCACATTCTTCACTTGTTTCTTGATCAGATTTGCATGGTTTCAATACTAAACTTGAACACTTGTTTCTAGAAGTATTAAACACATCCTAGATCTACCCAATTACAAGTAAAGTGCATTTTGTCAAAAGATTAGCCAATTACATCAAATATGTCCCTAATAAGATCCACTCAATTACCAAAAAAAAAAGAAGTGTGTTTTGTCATATAATATGCCAACTAAATAAAACTATGACCCTAACATAGCATTTTTAACAATTTGTAAGAAAATATAGGAGCACAACATACCTTACGAGGAATCAAAATAAAAGGAAGAAGCCATGCAAAAAGTGGAGTGTTTGGACGTGTGAGAGGAAGGAGCGCTACACCTCTTCCCTCGCTCCTCTCTGTCTTCTTCCATATTCGGCCAAAAGGCCAAAAACCACACACATTTGAGTCACGCCAAACACAAGAAAATGGTGTGTATAAATATAAATATATATATATATATATATAATATTTATATATATGGGTCAGAGAGTACCGAGTATATTGGTTTTAATGGGCTAAACCAATACTTCAACAAGTAGAGAATATTTCCACCGTGAGAACTAAAATTGCAAGCACATTCCATTAAAAGCTGACTATAATTAAACAAAATAGATGATAATAAATGCAGTAAAATGACCCAATATTATCAATATGTGGTGATCACTATTTACTATTGGGTCTTTCAATAAATGCTTACTAAAATACACTCAAACTAATCTTTGTCTTCCCACTCCCTCCTTCCTCACCCCCTATGTCTTCTATCTATATTATCTCAAAAATAAAAAATAAAAAATAAAAAAGAAAAAAAAGAAAAGTAAACAATGATTATGCTAACTCACAACATAAAAAATGCCAACAAAACATTTGGTTCACAAGTAGACTGCTTTAGAAGGTAGAATTTATTTTAGAAAACTTTTAAAATCTTTTTTTATTTTTTATTTTTTATTTAGAGCTTATAGAAAACTCTTAAATCTCTTCTTATGGTATATGGAATGAATACAAATCCTCTGTGCTACATTTTGTGTTTCATTTTATGTTCCACCAATCACAACTTGTCATAAGTTTATTTTTTTTTCCATTTTAAATTTTGACTATTTTATAAGGAAAATTAAACAAATACATGGCAAGTTGTAATTGGTGGAATTTAAAGTGAAACACAAAAAATAGTACAGAGGATTTGTATTCATATGTAATATGTTTTTTTTTTTTTTTCTTTTTTCTTTTGATAAGCCATATGGAATATGTTAATTCATAGGAATTTGTTGGGTGTTGCTGACTATTACATATCTATATAAATATATTAATTCAATTTTCTTCTCTTTAAATAGAAACAAAAACCCTATGAGTAATTTTACAACTACAAACTGTTTTACAATATTTTTAGAAACTTTTGATGTAGTCAATCCTTACTGGTTCTCATCTTGAGCTCACTACCGACATCATTTTTTCACTCACTTATAACAACTCACCACATCAATAATTTGTAAAAAATATTACAAAATAGTTTGCATTTCTAGTATTTTCGAAAACGCAATTAGCCGCATACATTATTCCGCTGCCCACAAGTCTCATAGTCGCCAAACTACGCTAAAGACTTTCGGAAAATTCATCATATATACTTATCTCTCTTCTCCTATGTTTTATTTCTTATTTTCTTTATGTTAGAATATTAGCTCAAGATTCGAGATCCACTTGGACTAAACCCTGTCGTACTTTGCACTAGTAAGTTAGGTAGTTAACCTAAGTTAAGAGCTTATACGAAGACGATTCCTGTACAGTCATTGACACAAAATAGACGGGACTTTCACAATTTTCTAACTACTTTGAAATTTGGAAATGTAAAAAACTGATATTGCATTTGATAGTAAACTCCCGCATCAAAAACTAGTGCAATGTGAAAGTTTAATATCAATGGATGGTTTACCAAATTTTGTGGTTAAAGATGGCTTCCAACATATATATTAAAGGTCTCATTAAGTATTGGCCTTCCCATCATCAAATGGTGTGAAAGCTTCATGATTGATCTTGGAAAGATGATCTCGTTAAAGGTGTTTCCCATGGTTGATCTTAGATAGAGGAAGAAAGGTGTTTTTCACTATTGATCTTAAATACTTTAATGTTTGTCTCTAATATAATTGATAATGCCAAAGATCGTCAGTTGGGTTACTCGCCCAAATTTAGAGTTTTTGATGGTTTTTTAGGATTTGCAAGAAAAAGAAAGTTGATCAAAGAGACTACTAAAGTATGCCCGCTTCTGATGTTTAAGTTAGTGTTAATTAATTAATTTTGTATGTAGATAGTATTTTGTGGTTTTTTTACTCATACTTTAGCAAATTGAGATAGGCTATTCCTTTTATAGGTGGCCTAGGTTGTTAGAAATTAATCACAAAGAAGAAGCTAGAAGAGAGGAAAGGGAAATTCTAGCATTTTGCCCCTATTTTGTAAAAAATTTGGCAATATGCCCATGTTTCCAAATTATTTAGGTCTATGCCCCTGTTTTGAAACTCTATTTTCTCAAAATTGAATTCAGCGTCGCTATAGACTCCTTAAAACGCCACTATAGGTAAAAAGAGAAAAAAAAGAAAAAAAATTGCATGGAACTCGAGTTCATGGAGCTCGAGTTCCAAAACGCCACTATAGGTCCTTAAAACGTCGCTATAGGGCTCCTTAAAACGCCACTATAAGGCTGAACTTGATTTTGAGAAAATTAAGTTTCAAAACAGGGGCATTGACCTAAATGTTTGGAAACAGGAACATATTGTCAATTTTTTTACAAAATAGGAGCAAAATGCTAAAATTCCCGAGACAAAAGACAAGAAATAAGAAGAAACGATAGTAGTTTAAGTAGTCATTTCGATTAAGCTACAAGTAATTTAATTTATGAAATTCACTTAAAAAATTAAATCAACAATCAACAATTAAATACAATCATAGTACTAAATCTAAATTTAAAACTAATCAAACTCTAACTATGGAAACTATATTAATCATAACTAAAAAAAAGATTTTCTCTGATAATAATAGAAATTACATAAGAAATAAAGTTAGAAAATTTAAAAACCCATTTTTTGACATTTCATTTAACCTTATTTATTATATATATATATATATAAAAATAAAATTTTCATACACTATTACTTTCGAAAATCTAATGAACATTGCTACCTCTCATTTATCATCTTTGTTATGCAAATCAATAGATAGTAAATATATGATAATGGTAAGAAGCGTTACAAATGAGATCATTAAAAAATATATATATAATTAATTAGCCACTATCATTATAGAGTAGTAGTTTATAATTTTACGCATCCAAAAAAGTGGAATATATAGAGTTTTTTTAAAGGTATGTGTAAAGATTCACTATATGTGTGTGTGTGTGTATAAAGGTAAAAAAGGTATATTTAAGGTTTTTATTAACTTAAAAACTAATGAAAAACCAATGGTTAATAACTAAAATTATAGTATTAATAAAATATTTAATGAGACCATCTTAAAAAAATTGTCACACGCAACGCGCGAGTCTGCGACTAGTAATAACATAAAATCTGGACCATTTCATAAACATTTTGGAATAAAAAATGTTGACACAAAAGTGCAGTAGGTTCTCATAGTTATAAATACTCATTCATGAATCTTCAATTATAGTACTCATCCTCGTTTTAATCATCATTTTTTTTAGAAGAATCGATTTAATTATCATTGATTGCTCATTGGTGATTGGGAGCTCTGAGCTCTGTGCATTCATTGTTTTAGTCCTTGGTATTCTAAAACCATTACTTAAATCTAAGAAATAATTGACAAACAACATATATTCCTCCATGGAAGTAAAAGTTCAACTCTCAAGGAAAGAAGATGTAACATTTACAACATATAGAAGCCACAAAAATTACCCTGCACAATTGACCATTTTCCTTTCTCACATTTAACAGGAAAAGAGTAAATAAGGTTAGGTGGGATCCCATAATAAGAACCATCAGAATACACTCCCATGGAAACCCATTTTCCCTGAATTCTAAAGACAAAGGGAAAATTACAAAAGTTAATGACTAAAAAAAAAAAAAAACAGAATATAAAAGCAAATAAGTTCTGCATGATCAAATGCTATTTGAGATGAAGGAGAATCAACCTTGGGAGTCCCGTAAACCCAATCATGTATATGATCACAAGCTGCACTTGCACAAGACAGTGCACTGTTTATTGCTTTCTGAGATCTGTTCAAGGTTGTGCCACGCTGCTGCACATTGGTGATGAACTCGTTTTTTAACATATGAAAAACGAAAAAAAAATGGAAACTTATTGGGAGTGAAGCGAAGTAAATAGCAGACAAGGATGCATAGAGATGTGAAAATTGTCAACATCACCCTGCAAAGGGTTGCAACCTTAAATTCCAACATGGAAACTACTGTACCCTACTTCAACCTAAAACATTGGAGTTTATATGGTCCTAACAGGGTTCAAGACCGGGTCAAGTATAAAAAAAGATTGGGATCCTTGGGCACATGAGTTTTAACTTTTTAAACAGAATGTAGAGTGGAGATAGTGTCCGAACTCCTAACCATTTGCTTTGATACTACGATAAATTACCAATTTTATTAAAAGTTTAAGCTATTAAGAAATGGTGAGTTTAATCATTTAACCATAATTCTAACACGTACAAACTACTTGATAGACTATTGCCTAAAATATGAATGATAACTTAAGGAGAACCATAATTTCCCAGGGGCACTTTTTGTCTTCATAGATGATCAATCACTACTAATCTTGAAGAGGATATAGAGTAAAAGGGAGCAACAAGTGATAAAAGTACCCAAAGAAAAACTCCTAAATTAGACTTCTGCAATCTTACCCTACCATGCCTTTAGCCCTCATTAAATTCGTAAAGAGCTTTCCTTAACTTACATACATAGTTTGGTTGGACTTTGCTCTCAAATCCTTTTGGTTACTTCATTTAATTTCTCAATCCAATTTTCCATGTAGAAAAGCATTCTTTACATCAATCCAATTTTCCATGTAGAAAAGCATTCTTTACATCTGTCTGCCATAGCTTCCAAGATTTACTTCTTGTTAAGGGCTAACATGACACGTACAATGGTTATCCTTGCCATTGGGCTAAACGTTTCATCCTAGTCTAGCCCATATGATCGAGAGAATCCTCAAACTACAAGTTGAGCCTTGTATCTCCCTACCAATCCATATGCATGAGTCTTTACCTTTTACACCATTTGCAAGAAATGAGTTTCTCATCCTTAAGCTCTAGCACAATGTCTCAAGTTTGATTCTTCTTTAGTACGTGAATTTTTTCTTCCATTGCTTTAATCCATTCTTCACTTCAAGATGGCAAGATGCTTCTTCATATGCTGACAGCCCTTTTATGTTGTCATCCTCCGTAATTGCTACATTTGCACACTTGGAATAAAGTTTTTGTTACCTTGTCGACCTTTGTAGTCATGAGATTTCTTCCTTCTCTATTCTAGATCAATCCTCCTCAAGTGTCCTATGGTTGTACACTAGTTTGCCAAGGACTTTGAGTTACTCTCTAAGACTGTGGCTCACCTTCATCTTCAAAAGGTTTTCATATCAGTTGCCGTAAACTGATCTTTCTCTGATTGCTCCCTCATACTCTCAATCATTTTATCTTCAATCTCCCTTGAGATTGGCAATGATGCAATCTCTTTTTACCACCACGAAGATGCTTCATCAAATTTCACATTCTTCAAGGTGTGACAACAATTTTTAGGTCACAGCATCTTTAACGTTTTCTTTGGCTATCGTAGCCCATGAAGATGCAACAGTTTCTTTTTAACATACTGCAGAGATGAATAGGCACAAATGCATATCAAACACAATTAAAGACTTTAACAGGAGAAGGATTCCTACAATTACCAAAATTATGAATGTTAATAATTTTATGCATTTGAATTAGCAATCAGCTATGGCTGAATAATGGTTAAATAATTAAATTCATCATCTTTTAATATCTTAAGTTTTTGGGACAAGTGCTAGTTTATTATAGTGTAGTAAATGGCCTGTGTTCTAACCCCAGGTTTCTCTTCATTTTTGGTGGTGAAAGTTGCATGATTGATGTCCGATTGTCCGGACATTGATATGCATAGTGATTGCCCCATATGATTACGTTCTTTGACATCTGTAACAGGAACCTTTAGCTTCTCAGCTATTAGGCTTAATGCTATGTTATGATCAAGTTATGTTAGACACGTGATGTTTTTCTCTGGAATTGAAGGAGCAAAATCTTTCAAGATGAGTGCATTGGTGTTTGCTGGGTTGGTGCATAATAAAAGCAATGAAAAGGCATCAACATTTAGAATTCTGGTTTCACTTGATTTAATTATAAATAAGTTGGAAACAAACTCAAAAATCATTTAGTTGGATAGTTCCTTTACTGACAGATGCAATTTGGAATCATCCATGTTAAATCATTTGAGCACCTTTCTCCAAGTAATTTTCCTAATCTTGATATAAGAGTTTTGCATCTTTATTCATTATAACTTTCATTCCCAACACGTTGGTTGTTGGACCCATGCCCTTCTTTTCAAACGTTGATGCCAAGGACTTTATTTTCACCATCATAACTGGAAAGTTTCCTGCTAACAATATGTGTCCACATATAATGATAATATTGTTAATTTTTTCTTGCACCTCCATATATAAACACAATGATCTAACGGACTCATTTCGAAACCAATCTCTTATTTTTTTTGGAAAAAGAAGTATTTTTTTTAGATGGTAAAAAATATACGCATTAATATGATTCTGATCTTGCAACTCAAACCCCTTTCCTAAACTCCCAAGCACTTTATGTATGGATAGGTACCATCCCTCCTACAAGGAATAGAAATTATTTTTACTTCAAAGCTCGAACATCCGATTTCATGACTTCTAAAGAAAATGGAGCTACGGATACAAATAATTCAAATCTATGTAATGTGAACAAATAAGATTCTAAACCAGTGTCATTCAGCAAAAAATATAAATAAATAAAAAATCAAACCAGTGTCAGAGATGGGTGTCCCAAAAATCTTATACCTAAACATTGAAGCACATTTATGCGGTTTCTCACCTTGCAATCCGCAGCAGCATGCTGCTCCAAGACCAAATCTACACCCTTGTAAATAGACACATTTTTAGACATCAAATCCTTGGTGTCCATACCTTCCTTTTGTGAGTATCCAGCAATAATAATAGCAATATTGACATCTTTACAAGCTTCAACATTGTCGTTGGTAGCAGCAACTTCTGTTGAAACATATTCATGACAAGATTTAAGAAACCTCAAGGGAAAGAATAATTCTATCTACCTCGGTATAGCTCTCACAGATAAGAGACATACGTTTCAAAAGAGGAAAGGCAGAACCAAGCAATTCCATTTTTAGTGAATTTAAGGCTTCATTTGTCTGTTCAGTTTCAAGCAAGTGTAGAATCACAGGCCGATCAGGGATTCAGGGCCCAGCATGATTCCCCTTGCGATCATTAGAATGATAGCATAACCTATTTTTCCTGATAAACAAAATCAAACTAGAAGAACGAAATCACCAACTTATATAATTGAAAATAAAATTAGCTTGCTCCTTGACATGTAACAACAGTCATATTGAGTTTAGCAAAAAAAAAAAAAAATAACAACAGTCATATTGATATTATGTTTTTTTTAACAGATATTAATCAAGCTTTTTTTTCAATTGGCATTCTTTTCCGACTATTTGGAAGTGCACAATGTATAAGATAATAATGATTATAACACCAACAAAGCACTTACAGTTTTTAGGATTTCTTTGGATAATGTACAGATATGGAAATTTAATCTTCAAAGAAAGCCATGGATTTAAACAGTTTCATTGAAGAATTATATCACAGAACAGCATTGCAGGAAGTCATGAACCAAATAGAAAACATGGTTTCAAGTGAAGTCAAGGATAAATTTGAAGAGAAATAATTAAAATACTTTTTTAGATAACTTTTAACTACAATTGAGACAAAAATCATGAAAACTTGGACGGTTATATTAACATGTTAATAGAAATACACAACCCCAAATCCCATCAATTTAAATTACCAGCAATTGGGGTCAATTTGACTTTTATTCCCATGAAGGAAAAACTTGATAAGTTAGGAAAGGAAATGGTAAATGAAATCTATATGAGCTTGTAAGGTTGAATTTAATCAACCATCTTGTTGGCTTTATTCCGTGCCAAATTTGCTTGTATTTTAGCAATTAGTAACCCTGTATTTAGGTGGGATTCATGTAAGGGTAGTGAGTGAGAGAGTGTGAAGAAATGCTCAAGATTGTGCAAAAAAGCAGGGACTTGCAACTGGATCTCGCGGGTGGCTCGCGGCTGCAAGCCACCAGATGTTGCACACGTGCCAAGCATGCCAGAAGTTGAAGCCTCATGCCAGCTGGAGCACTACAGGACAAAAAGTACAGACTGGCCGTTCAGTTACCTTGCGGCTAGAACTTGCGACTCAGTCAAACCGCGAGTCCAAGCCGCCAGCCAACTCTGTTTTGAAAAACCTGACTCTTCGCATTCCATTCTCACTCCAGTATAAATACCCCTTATACCCACGAAATGTTGAGAGCTTCCAGAGAGAATTTTGAGAGAGAAACCCTAGAGAAAAACAAGATTGACTCATCCACAATCTTCATATAGAGACTCTTCAAATTCCTCTACTCTCTTCCTCTCCATTGTTACATCCTTGAGAGGTTCTTAGCCAAATCCTTTTCTCACCATACCCATATTTGTGAGAATGCATTTTGGTGCTGTAGGAAGCAGTTAGGAAGGGATCAATGGTTATTGGTTGATGCTATGGGCTATAGCGGAATCCGGTAAGCTAGAAAAGAAAAAGGTTCGGCGTAACCTCGTTGGAGCAAGAAGCTTTGAGGGCTTAGGTACACTGGGTAGATTAGGCTTGGAGGGTCTATTGTTGTTCATGTATCCCAACTACATTTTCTAGTGGATTATTGACCGCTTGGAGGGCGGCGGAGAGGTTTTACGCCGAGGACTTCAGTTTCCTCTTCAATAACACATCATTGTGTTGTCCTTGTGTTTGCATCTCTCTTCCCTTAATCTTTGCCTTTTATTTTCTGCTGTGGATGTGATTTTAATTGGCTTAGATTGTTTATCAATTCTGTTATTTGCTTATGTTCATTTTCCGCACATTTATTGTTTGACATAAAGCTTGAATTGATATTTTTGTAATTGGGGGTCTAAACGTTCATAGTGTTTTATACGCTATTTGAACTTTCAGAGCTAAAGATACTAGAAGAAGAAACCAAAAAATTGCTAGTATCTATAAGCATACAAGAAAATTTAAATTAAGCAATTATGTAAAATGGAAAATTTGAGGTTTGACATTTGGAGAACATTCATTTTTGTCAATTTGAATGAAAATTTAGATGATTGGTTTAGAAATTCAACCAAAAAAAAAAAATTAGAAAACTAAAAATTTTGAGATTCAGCTATATCGATGTTGGGGGCATAATAATATAACAGGTCAATCAAATATTTCTAGCAAGGACCAAGATAAACCAAATAGGATATCAGATTGAGCTAGAATGCATGCCTATAGCACCCTTGATCAACACTTTCATTGGTTCCTTCTCTCTCTTAAAGAAGCTCCAAATGTATCTAATAGGCCACCAATACAATGCATTATTATTATTTTTTTATATAAGATAGAAATTCTACTCTAACCAAATCTAAGTGTATATGTGTGTTGATAAGGGTAATTTTGGAAGAATGGTAAACTCGTTCATATATGAGGACGTCGACGATCCCAATGAACTCGTCAGCTTTTGTTGTGCATTCAGAGGCAGAAACAACGATATCATAAGCTGACGACCCCATCTCAACGCCCGACGACGTCTGTGTAAGGCGATGAAACGCCTAGACAAAAGGCCGATAGAAGGAAGCTAACGGGGAAAAGAGCTCTCTGATGGGTCTAGTGTGGCCTTACTTGGCCTACACGAATGTGTATATAAGGAAACATCTTGCGCCATACGGTTAACCATAATCAAAAGGATTCTTACGAGGAAAGGATCCCGCAGAATGCGTGCATTAATGAGGATCTTCCCTATAAGGAAAGGCCCTCTTCGCCAAGGAACGGATGTCAACTCTACGCTACTAGAAAAACCCCAAAGCCCTCACAAATCAAGATACACATAATTTCCCCCAGCTTTGGTATTCTAAAGTTGTGAAAGTTCTGACTTAACCTTCGGAAGGTGTTTGGCTGGTACCACACCGGTACTCTTTGCAAGGTTTTCTTTGTTTCTGTGTTATGCAAGTGCTGTCTCGAGCACGTGAGGACCGTGTAGCTTACTGACGATTTTTGGCATCATCAGTTGGTGCCATCTGTGGGAAAGCTTCATTTGTAAGCCATACTACCGCTTCCCAAACGAAGAGTTCCATGGTACTTACTCGCTCGATGGCATCCACCAACAATAATCAAAGAGACGAATCACATACCACCACCCTCGAAAGACAGGTTCAGACTCTCGCCGCAGCCGTAGAATGCCTCACCAAGCAAAACCATGACCTAGAGGAGCAACTGCGCCAAAAGAACGTGGGGCCTAAGACTCAGGAGGAGGACCAAGAAGGTACAAGTGTTGAGAGAAGGGACCAAGAAGGGCTAGAGGGCAGTAACGCCCCAAGCAGACAAAAGCGACAGGATACAAGCCGTCCATCCGCCATAGATACGGCTCCACCACACATGGTCGCGGAGATGCAAATGATGAAGGAACGAATGGACTTCATGATAAGCGCCCTCAGAGGACGGGTGTCTAGCGACCTCAATGAGTTGGTCCATCGAACTGATTCGCCATTCACTGCATCTGTCACTTCGTTCCCCCTTCCACCTAAGTTTCGCATGCCATAGGTAGAGGCCTACGACGGATCTAAGGATCCCCTAGATCACCTGGAGTCTTTCAAGACCCTGATACACCTACAAGGAGTGGTGGACGAGATCATGTGCAGGGCCTTCTCCACTACGCTGAAGGGCCCCGCAAGGGTTTGGTTTAGCAAGTTAACGCCTAACTCCATTAGTACCTTCAAGGAGTTAAGCGCCCAGTTTGCCTTGCACTTTATCAGGAGACACAGATATAAGAAGTCCACTGCATGCCTGATGACCATTAAGCAACGGGAGGATGAGACCCTGAGGTCTTACATAACCCGCTTTAACAAAGAGGACCTCTCGATCAATGAAGCTGACGACAAGATACTCGTGGCTGCTTTCACGAATGGGTTACGGAAGGTTAAGTTTCTATTTTCCTTATACAAAAATGACCCAAAGACTATGTCAGATGTACTCTACAGGGAAACTAAGTATATGAACGCGAAAAATGCGCTACTGGCCCGAGAAAAGAAGCCTAAGAAGAGGGAAAGACAAGAAGAGGCATGCCAAGAAAGGGGACGAAAGACAACAAGGACTGGAGACCGACGGGAGGATAGGCGCTCCAAACCCCCCACTGGGAGGTTCACAAGCTTCACCCGCTGACTGCCCCGATTGACCAGGTCTTGATGCAGATCAAGGATGAAGAATCCCTGACATTTCCCGGCAAGTTGAAGGGAGACTCCAATAAGAGGTTCAGAGACAAGTATTGCCACTTTCACCGTGATCACAATCATGAAACATCTTATTGCTACGACTTGAAGCAACAAATAGAAGCTCTTATTAGACAATGAAAGTTACAGAGGTTCGTTAGCAAGGAAAGAACGGACCCACTACAATAACAGGTTGCCGAAGGGAGAACGAGTGTCCTAGGCCGCCCATGGGAGACATAAGAATGATTGTGGGAGGCACTGCAGCTTCTGGCTCATCCAAAAAGGCCCATAAGACTTACCTCAGAATGGTTCAGAACATCCAGCTAACAGGCTTCGTCTCAAAGATGGCGCGGGTCGACAACCCCGAAATAGGGTTCTTAGAGGAAGATGCTCGACGTCTCCACATGACGATGCACTCGTCGTTAGCATACGGGTAAGAGACTATAACACACATCGGGTCCTAGTTGACAACGGAAGCTCCGCTGACATCCTCTACTACCCGGCGTTCCAGCAGATAAGGATTGATAGAGAACGGCTGGTCCCGACCAACACCCCACTTGTTAGGTTCAGAGGGACAAGAGTATACCCCATCAGCGCAGTCACGTTGCTCGTAACGGTTCGTGATTATCCTCAACAGATCACTAAGGATGTTACATTCCTTATTGTCAACTGCTCGTCCGCCTACAATGCCATCCTAGGATGACCTACCCTCAACTCGTGGAAGGTCGTAACCTCGTCCTACCACCTGATGATCAAATTCCCCACCGAGTACGGAGTAGAAGAAATGCGTGGAGACCAAGTGGCTGCACGTGAGTGCTACATAGCAATGTTGGAGATGGACGATCATCTACAGACCATGAACATAGAAGAACAGCGAACGATGGCAGAGCCCGTTGAAGGACTTGAAGAGATACTTCTCGACAACTCCAGACCAAATTGAATGACTAGGATCGGCACCCTCGCCAGTCCGCTGGTTCGCCAAGCACTCATGACTTTTCTCAAAGAGAACCAAGATATCTTTGCTTGGAGCCATGAAGACATGCCCAGAATCGACCCTTCAGTCATGGTGCACAGGTTGACTGTGTCGCCCACTTTTCCACCTATCTGTCAGAAGAAGCGAGTGTTCACCAAAGAACGAGACCGAGCTATAGTGGAAGAAGTCCGCAAGTTGCAAGAGGCAGACTTCATCAGAGAGGTGTACTACCCCGACTGGCTGGCGAATGTGGTGATTAAAAAGAAAGCCAACGGGAAGTGGAGGATGTGCGTAGACTTTACGGACCTGAATAAAAGATGCCCTAAGGATAACTACCCCCTCCCGCGGGTTGACGTCCTAGTAGACTCTACAGCTCAACACCAATTACTGAGCTTCATGGATTCTTTTTCTAGTTACAACCAGATCAAAATAGACGAAGCAGATCAGGAGAAGATTTCGTTCGTCACTAGCCAAGGCCTCTTCTACTACAAAGTGATGCCATTCGGCCCCAAAAATGCGGGTGCAACATATCAGAGGCTCATGAACAAGATGTTCGCACATCAGATTGGAAGAAATGTCTAAGTCTACATTGACGATATGCTGGTAAAAAGCTGAAGGGAGAATGATCATTTATATGATCTTAGGGAGACCTTCGACACCCTCAGCTCTTACAACATTAAGCTCAATTCGAGCAAATGTGCATTTGGAGAGACGGTTGAAAAGTTCCTAGGGTTCATGGTATCTCAAAGAGGTATCGAAGTCAACCTAGACAAGATCCGGGCCATAATAGAAATGGCACCACCAAGGAACGTAAAAGAAGTACAAAGCCTCAACAGCAAGGTAGCCACGCTGAAGAGGTTCGTATCAAGGGCAACAGACAAGTGCCTACCTTTCTTCCGCATGCTGAAGAAGTCTTTTGAGTGGACGGTCTGTATCAATAAGCATTTGAGGATCTGAAGGCCTACCTCTCTTCACCGCCGTTGCTAAGTCCCTCCAAACCAGGGGAAGAACTATTCCTCTACTTAGCTGTATCCCCGACTGCCATAAGTACGGCCTTAGTCAGGGAAGAAGACAAGGTGCAGAAGCCCGTGTACTACATTAGCCGAGCACTCCGAGGCGCAGAGGAAAGATACCTACCAATGGAGAAACTCGTTTTTGCTTTAGTTACCGCAGCCCGTAAGCTCAAGCCATACTTCCAGGCCCACACTGTGGTTGTCTTGACTGACAAGCCTCTACGGCGAGCAATGAGCGGTCCTAAAGCTACCGGACGGATGGTGCTATTGGTAATAAAATTGAGTGAATTTGACGTGCAATACTGCCCATGTACTGCCATAAAGGGGCAAGTAGTCACCGACTTCATTATAGAATTCACCAGTCTAGAAAGCATGGGGGCAGAAGAACAATCTCAGTAGAGCGTCCACATGGATGGATCGTCCAACAAGCAGACTGGCAGAGTAGGTATAGTGCTTCGTTCCCCAAAAGGGGACGAGATCGAATGCATGGTTCATTTAGATTTCCCAACGACCAACAACGAAGCAGAATATGAAGCCTTAGTAGCGGGGCTAGACCTTGCAAGAGCCGCAGGGGCAACAAGTGTGGTCGTACATTGCGACTCTCAGGTCGTCACCAGTCAGGTGAACGGTGACTTCGACTGCAAAGGGGAAAAGATGAAGAAGTATCTGGAGCAAGTGAGAAAACGAGTAGGCGAGCTGAAGGCCAAGTTCGTCCAAGTTCCCAGGGAAGAAAACAAGAAAGCTGATCGCCTTGCCAAAGCCACCTCTGTGGAACATATGTTCATCACCGATAAGGTACTTTATTTTTTTCAGCTCTCGCCCTTAATAGACAGCGTCTACATGCAAGAAATAGACTCGGAAAGCAGCTGGACTACGCTGATAATTTCTTACTTGAAAAACGGCACACTACCCAACAGTAAAGAGGCCGCAAGGAAGCTGAAGGTCCAAGCAGCACGATTCGTTCTGATAAAGAACGTCTTGTACAAGAGAGGCTTCTCTTGCCCATTCCTAAGGTGCTTAAGCCCCGAAGAAGCGAACTATGTCATAAGAGAAGTCCATGAAGGAATTTGCAGGAACCACTCAGGGTCGCGGTCTTTAGTGCACAAACTAATTCGAGTTGGATACTACTGGCTTACTATGCAGAAGGATGCCCATGCTTATGTCAAAGCCTGCGACAAATGTAAAAGGTTTAGCAACGTCATCAGATAGCCAACAGAAGAGCTCACCCCAATGACGGCCCCATAGCCTTTCGCTTAATGGGGATTGGATATCATGGGCTCATTCCCAATAGCAATGAGACAACTAAAGTTCCAAATAGTCGGCATAGACTACTTCACCAAATGGGTAGAAGCTGAAGCCTTGGCCACCATCACAAAGAAGAACATGCGAAGCTTTGTCTGGAGGAACATCATCTGCAGATACGGGATCCCTAGAGTCTTGGTCTCAGATAACAGGAAGCAGTTTGACAACGACTCTTTCAGGGACTTTTGCTCATAGTTGGGGATCAAGAACTACTACTCCTCCCCGGCCCACCATCAGGCCAATGAATAAGTTGAGGTCACGAACCGATCCTTGCTTCAAATCATCAAGACTCGGCTCGAGAGGGCAAAAGGTATATGGCTTGAAGAGTTGCCAAGCATACTATGGGCATACAGGACAACAGCTAGAACACCTACAGGAGAGACACCGTTTCGACTAGCATACAGAAGCAAAGCAGTTATCTCAACTGAGGTAGGCATCATAAGCTACAGGGTGGACAATCATAATGAAAGAAGGAATGACAAGGCCATGCGTCTACAGCTTGACCTAATGGACGAAGTCAGGGCGACGACTAAACAAAGACTAGCACAATACCAGGACCTCATGGCCAAGCACTACAACTCCAGAGTCAAACACAAAGACTTCAAAGTCGGAGACCTCGTCTTGAGGAAGGTGACAAGCGCCACTAGAGATCCCTCCTAGGGAAAGCTCGGTCCTAACTGGGAGGGACCCTACAGAATCACTTTATGGCAGAGGAAATGCACCTACCACCTAGAGACGCTAGATGGACAGAAGTTGCACCATCCATGAAACACCGAGCATCTCAGGAAATACCACCAGTAGATGACAGCATGAAAAGCGCCACTCCTCATTTCCAGTTTATTTCCTTTTAGTTAATTTTTATCTACAAGTACTTTCTAAGCCCAAAGGGTAGGTTTTTATTCCTTTTAAGAACAATTTTTTACTTATGCACGTATATATCATAATAAGAGGAGTTATTCAGATATAACCTGTGTGTATGTGTATGCCTCTACGAAACTACATCTGTGACTAAAGTCCACAAGTGGACAAGATTATCCCATGGGGATGCCTTAAACTTATTAAGTCCCAAGTGGATGAGTTTATCCCATAGGGATGCCTTGAAATTATTAAGTCCACAAGTGGACGAGTTTATTATTTGAGTCCACAAGTAGACAAATTTATTATTAAGTCCACAAGTGGACGAGTTCATCCCATAAGGGTGCTTTGAAATCAACAAGTCCACAAATGGACGGGTTTATTATTAAGTCCACAAGTGGACGGGATTATTATTAAGTCCACAAGTAGACAAGTTCATTCCATGGGGATGCCTTGAAATTATTAAAGTCCACAAGTGGACGAGTTTATTATTAAAGTCCACAAGTGGACGAGATTATTATTAAGTCCACAAAATGGACAAGTTCATCCCATGGGGATGCTTTGAAATCATTAAGTCCACAAGTGGACGAGTTTGTTGTCATGCCTATAGGTGGACGGCCCCACCAAAGTAGACAGGTTCACCCCAGATATCCACCAAGTCGTCTGGGAGACAAATACATCCTAACATGTATGCATAGAACCAGACAGACATATGCATGTCTCAGAACAAAGATCAACACATGGAAAAATATACTAAAAGTGATGGATATAAAATAAAAATACCATAAATAAAGTAAAGTGTTTACAAATAAAGCCCAGAAACAAGGGCATTTACTACTGTTTGAAAATAAGAGTGGATACATAAAAAATAAATAAATAAATAAATAAAAGAGAAGAAAAAATTTAAGCTAAACGTTCGCAGCATCCTGGGCAGTTGGGTTCTGGGTGTCTTGAGCAGAGGAGTTCGGGGCGTCCTGGGCAGCACTATTCGAGGTGTCGTGAGCAGAAGGGTCATTAGCAGACGGAGCCTGAGGAACAACGGTCCCTTCAATAGCAAGTTAAGCGAGAATGACACCATCACCTTTCGAATCCCGTTCTGACTCAGTGGAGTCATCGGTCTCCTCACTGACAGTGTCGCCACGTGCAGGGGTCGTCGGCGGTCGGTCATCCATGGTGACTCTAGATAAATCTAGGTTTGGGTAGACGGATCTAACCTACTTCAGGCAGTCTTCAAACCAATCACCATAGTAAACCGTGTAGGCGTCAATAAAAGGCTGGGAAGCCTTGAACTCTTTTATAGCGTTAGCCCTGGCGGTCTCTACCTGCTCACAAAGGGCCGTTAGCTGCTTCTCCAAGTTCGCCTTGGCCTCTTGCTTCTTCTCTCGGAGGCGGGCTTCCTCCTTCAGCTTCTCGGTTAGAGTTGTCACCTCCTTGTTAAGCGTACGGAGAGCCATCTTGTATTAATCTTGCTCGTTGGTCAGGGTCTCGTTCTGCTTTCGAAGCCAGCTGATCACCCCTTCTTGAGCAACGGTCCTATCTTGAAGCGCCTCCATGCGCATCGACGCCTAAAAACAAAAACAACTGCCAACAAGAAAGCAAACACGAAAATAGTGCAAAATGTAAGAAAAGCATACCCTAGCTAGGTCAAAGAGGCTCGACACCCCTAGGTCCTCAGTCAACTGCTCAGCACAAGGATCCAAGTCCGTCTCCTTGATGATTGACTCAATCATCTCAACGGTATGTCCTTTATGCATGAGAAGACGGCGAACAGTTCCCTGGGTGACAGGACCAGTCTCCATCATGAGACCTTTACCAGCTCCATGGCTTGGCTTAGGAGGCGACGGCTGCTTTGGTTTTTTTTTGTCACCAACAGGAACGCCAGGTCCTTTCTTGAGCGAACGGTCCTCCTTCCCGTCGCTCTTTCGTTTGGATTTTCCCTTAGTTATGCCCTTAGGAGCTGAAGAGGAGGCCCCCTCTTTCTCCTTTTGCTTACGCGCCGCAGCAAACGCCCTTACTAAAGCTCTTTGCCTAGTTGCATCCATTTCTACAGAGGATAGAAAATGAACGTTATGTACAAAGGCAAAAGTATGACGCAGACGGGAGGAAAGATCTAAGATATAAGGACTTACGCCAACGAGAATAAGCGTTAAGTCTACGGACCATAGGCATCGGCTCAGGACCACCACAATAGGCGTGCAAAGTGTCGAGGGTAATTAGGTCCCTACACCTCTGTTCGTCAAAAGGAATTTCTAGAACCCAACGGATGAAAGCTTCTTGCTCGTCTGTTATGTGTGGACGAATGCTAGCTGAAAATAAGGAAAAGTAGACGACATTAAACACTTGAGACAAATAAATAAAGAAAATGTAAAAATGTAGACAGTACTAAACCTAAATCTTTGACGATCCCCCAAGTATTGTCAAAGCTATGGGGCATCGTCACCCACTCTTCTCGACGGCACACCCAATCTGTCCCTTGGACAAAAAAATATCTACCCTTCCAATTCTTATTAGAGTCAGGCATGTCTGACACCAGCCTAAGTTCCTTCTTCCTCGCTGCAAAATGGTATATCCCCTGAGACGAGGATATATGTTGGGGTCTATAGCACCAAAAGAACTCGTCCAGTGTAAGCTGACAGTTCCCCCCACTTAGACGACCCCAAAGGATCTCATCCCCTATGAATATTCTCCAAGCGTTTGGGGCAATTTGGCTAATAGACAGACCAAGGAAGATGGCCAACTGACAGTGTAGCACCGTTAGAGGCAGTCTCAATCCAGCCGCGAACATGGTATCATACATGCTGACGTCCGCGGTCTTCCCGGAATAGCACTTTTCATACTTTCCAGGCAGACAGATTTGAATATTATCAGGGATTTGGTAACGGTCCCTTAAGTTGTTAAAAATTTTAGTTGTCATCGTCGGCTTAAAGTCATTTACAGTCCATATCGCGGGAAGAATAAAGCGACAAGTATGACCATCCCCTGGGCTTCTTGAATTTCCCTCCACAAAAGCTCTCCCGTCGTTTTCATCCTCATCATCGACATTTCTCCCTCTAACTCCCCCTCATTCTCTCCACCCTTGTCGTCCTCATCTCCCTCTCTTTCCTCTACGTCCTCCCCCTCATAGTCTTCCTCCTCGTTGATAGGAGAATGGGCAGACTACTCCCTCTCTGACGACCAGGACAAGCCCTCTTTGGGCCCATGACCTGACAGGAACACTTCGTCGTAGCCCACTCCCTCACGGACTGACGATTGCTCACTCGTCGCTTCACTATGTCCTGACATCTATTCACCTACAAGCGATGGAGGTATTCTAAGAACCTAAGTTGACGGGCCTCTCTATTAAAGTAACGACCAACTATAAAAACAGAAATACAAAAAGAATGAAAAAGAGAAGAGGACTTACAAGGTTCATAGACAAGCCTGTAAAGGTGACGGGATCAACAAGTAGTCGGCAGCAAGAATGACGAAATGACATCTCTCTCTCTCTCTCAAGATTTGCAAAGATGAAATAAGGAAAAATGAAAAGAGGAGGTGAACTATTTATAAGACAAAAATACACAGGAAACGAAGCGACGCTTGTGTTCAGAAACGAGGCCAGCCAGCTTGTGCCACGTGTCCCAGCATTTAACAATAGCTGCTCGAGGAACCATTAATGAACACCCCTTTTTCTGAACCAATAAAAGTAGTAGAAAAGATACATATCAAACTCCATAACCCGTCAGCTAAAGTTGACAGAGCCATGGAATGGGGGCAATTGATAAGGGTAATTTTGGAAGAATGATAAACTCGTTCATATATGAGGACGCCGACGATCCCAATGAACCCGTCAGCTTTTGTTGTGCATTCAAAGGCGGAAACAACGATATCATAAGCTGACGACCCCATCTTAACGCCCAACGACATCTATGTAAGGCGACGGAACGCCTAGACAAGAGGCCGACGGAAGGAAGCTGACGGGGAAAAGAGCCCTCTAACGGGTCCAGCGTGGCCTTACTTGGCCTCCACGAATGTGTATATAAGGAAACATCTTGCGCCATACGGTTAACCCTAATCAAAAGGATTCTTACAAGGAAAGAATCCTGCAGAATGAACGCATTAATAAGGATCTTCCCTATAAGGAAAGGCCCTCTCCACCAAGGAACGGATGTCAACTCTACGCTAATATAAAAACCCCAAAGCCCTCACAAATCAAGGTACACATAATTTCCTCCAGCTCTGGTACTCTAGAGTTGTGAAAGTTCTGACTTAACCTTTAGAGAGTGTTTGGCCGGTACTACACCAATACTCTCTGCAAGGTCTTCTTTGTTTCTGTGTTGTGTAGGTGCTGTCTCGAACACGTGAGAACCGTGTAGCTTACTGATGATTTTTGGCATCATCATGTGTAAAGCTTCCTCCTGGAGATTTGAACCCCGAGCATTGCCCCTCACACCCTACAAGCACTTATACTTTTGGAGTGACCATCACACCAAGAGTGTACAGTGGTACTAATACAGTGCAATATAAACCAAAACAATGTGACCCTTGTGAAGCAATTCAAGATACTTAATTTTCCTTAAAACAGACAGATCAATAATCAATTCCATCTGGATTTCTTCACAATGCAAGCCAACTTGCATCATGTATATGTACATGAATGATATTAAAGGACATCCGTACAACAAAGCTTTCCAGATACTAAAGCAAATTGCATAGCAGCATAAGAGATGCAAAAGTAAAAGAGTTCTCCCCAATCCAAAGAAAAGAACATATCCTTCTTTTTGTTTTCCAATCAAACTAAGGAAAAAGATAAGAATATAGAATTAAGTTATGAAAGTTCCCATGAATGCAAAATTCACTTACATCAAAGCACCTCAACCAAGCTAAATGGTGTTTTTTTTTTTCTTTGATGAGCAACGAAGCTAAATGGTTGTGCTGCACTTAGTTGAGAGGGGGGGTGTTTACTTTCCTTTCCTCGTTATTGACAATCACATTGTGTAATAAAGAGAAATTATTGAAAATAAAGTCATGTAATAGGAAAAGAATGGTAACTTGCGCCATGCAGGGGCTTTTTTTGCCCGTTAGGCTAATTTCCCAAACATATTAGTTATGTGGCCGATTTTGGACCATTTTTGTTACATGCCACTTTTGGAACTCGAGAACTTGAGTTTCACGGAGAAAATCATGAGATGATATTTTTTTCTTAACTTTATAGAGACTCAAGTTCTAATAGTGGTCACATAACAAAAATGTTTCAAAATCAACTTCATGAATAATATGTTTGGGAAATTAGCCTAACGGATAAAAAAGCCCATCATGCAGTGACTAGAATTGTAACTGGGTTTTAGGCCATTGTTTCAAAGTGTGGTTCTTGTAGCTAGAGAAAGAGATAGAGAGAAAAGGAGAAGTAGAAATATGGTTGTATATACAGAGAGAAAGAAAGTTGGTACGAGGAAGCGGAATGGAAGAGTGACGGTAATCGAGGATGGAAATTAAAGAGTGATGACTAATAATGATGATGATTAAAACAATTATATTGAGAGTGCTTAAGATTTTAGTGGGTACGGTACTCTAAAAAAACTTAGAGGTAGCGTTGAATAAGTGCAATCCATATATGTTTTGTTTTTGGTTTTTTGGATAAAAAGTATACACCATATACGTTGATAATTAAATTATATTAAATTGTAATTTACACAATAAAAATTAATGTAATTTTGATTTTTCCCCCTAAAAGTTTTAAATTTTGAGTTCATTATCCTAATATTATATAGTGTTTGGATTTAAACCCTTCTGTCCTATAGGTTGATGGACTTTCCGTTGAATGACAGTTAAGGTTAAGCCTGTGTCCAGTGCATCAGTGCACTACGCACATTATGATGTGGACACGTGTTCAATGCACTGATGCACAGGACACAAGCCGTGTCTTGTTAGTTAAAACCAAAACAAAATAGTTAAATTGTTAGTCATATGACTATAATAATTTAGCATTTTTTATGACTTCAAAATTTCATATTTTATAGGTTTTTTGAAATAATTTATAGAAACTTTAAATGACTAATTAGAAAGTGAATGAAAACATATGATTAGTGACATAGAACTGATTATTGAATTGGGGGAGGGGGCTTGGTGAAGTCGTCTACACTTTTGTCAACACATGGAAAAAAGAGAAATCAGAAGGGCACATCTTGTTCTGTTATTGTTCCAAAGCTTACAAGTGATGGATAAAATGTGTACATAAAGTTAGAATAGAAATTGGAAATCCTTTTTTATTTTCATATATTTATTAAGCCTTCTTCATTCTCCAAGGGAAGATGGGTTCATTGTTCGTTGAGGCATGACTTGGCCAATGATGCTTACTACCTAGTGCACATCAAGCATAAAAATCAATCAATCAAATCAAATCAAAGGTCAAATCAAAATTTTCAAAATGTCTATCCACCAGGGGTTAAATTCGGTGGCGATCGTCTAATTCTATCTCTTTTTGCCTCAAAAAGATCGAAGTTTTCAAAATACCTCTCCATCAGGGTTTAATTCAGCGGCGGTCGTCTAATCCTGTTCATCTTTTCGAGATTTTTTCGGCGACGATCGTCTAATTTCATCAAGATTTATTCGGCGGCGTTCGTCTAATCTTGTTCATCTTTTCGAGATCTATTCGGTAGCGATTGTCTAATCTCATTAGGATTTATTCGATGGCGTTCGTCTAATCCTGCCCATCTTTTCGAGATTTATTCAACAGCGGTCGTCTAATCTCATTAGGATTTTTAAATTTTAGATCTATTTATATTTATATGGCTTTTAACAAGAGGAAAATGTTAGAGCTACAATTTCTTTTTACAAATTGCTGATGTAGTGAGTGGTATTGGTAATAAAAAAAGTGATGTTAGTAGTGAGCTCAAATATGAATTAATTAGAATTTTCTATGAAAGTTTGTGGTTATAAAATTACTATTAAAAGAATTAATAATATTGTTAAGAGTGGCAAAATGTAATTTTATAGAACAAAATTGCTAAAATTAGTACCTATGTTAAAAATAAAATTTGAGGGGCTCCTTATTGTGATGTTTGGTTGCTTCTCTAGGTTGTTATGCAATTGGAATACCATATAATGGTGGGCTTGATAATTTATCCTACAAAACTGTTAGTTAGATACGTACTTGTGTTAAATTTTTGGGCAAATTACACCCCCGAGGTTTTACAAAATTACTCCCTACAGATGTTTCATGAAGTTACGCTCCCCTTTGAGGTTTGCATAAATGTAATGTTTAAGTCTACCCTCCTTCCCCTCACCCAAAAAAAAAACAAAAAACAAAAAACAAAAAACCAAAAAAAAAAAAAAAAACAAAAAAAAAAAAAAACCTCACCTTGCTAAAAATGATACCCTCCTTCCTGAATGGATAATATTCCCCCATAGGTACGTAAAAATTAATAAGAAACTTTTTTTTAAATAAAATATTCCATTTGTAAAAAATGAATGATTACATTTATTCAAATCTCACGAAAAGTGTCATTTCTTAAAATGTCTGAGAGAGTCATTTTGTAATATGTAAAAGGGTTGGCATAATTTAACCTAAATTTGTGATGTCTATTAGTTATTTTGTGATGAATGCTTGCTTTTTCTTTTCTTTGGATGTTTTGGAATTATGAGGAACTATAGAACTGATGGTTTGAGCATTGAAACATTTAAGTCCAAATTTTCACCATCAATTAGATAAATATATGTAATTTTTATTTTACGGGTTAGTTACTAGTTTGAAAAATACTCGAGTCAATAAAACAAAACCCAAAAAATAATCTCAGAGTACGTTACATTAGCATTCATAACCAAACAGAGAAAAACACACATATACTTCCCACGTATTACATTATCATGATTAAACATAAGCATTCGTAATACATAACACCTAAACATTCAAAATACTTGACGTTGTTCCATAACACAAACATAATACTACTCTACTACCTTCCAGGTTTTAATACAAAAACATCCAGAACACTACATCATTCCATAATACATATCCATAAGACCTTTTTTTTTTTAGTAATAAAACTTCAGAGTGAAAAAAAACAAACAAAAAAAGATTACATAAACCTTATCAAGTGACCATCTCTGTTGAAAAAACTTTCCAACCAAAGCTTTCTACGCAACCCCACTGCAAGGAACAGATACAACTTCAGAGGGAACTGCTAGAATTTTTTTGTTATCCGTCTACATAACAAAATCAAAATAATGGAGTATATGAGGTAATACTGTAACTCATGTGCCTGAAACAACAAAGCTACAAGTAATTTAATTTATTTTGTGAAGTGTGCTGGTCACGTGCCTTAAAGTGTACAGCTGTAAATAAACAGAGTGCTGAATCTAATTAGATGAAGTTATTTATTCCATCATTTCACACTTTTCTGTTACAGATAGTCATTATATTATAAGGTCTTTGAGTAACATAATTATTTAATAGTTTTTTTTAAGAGAGAGTTTCAACCGACAATTATTTAATAGATTGAATGTGTTTAAACGGTTATATCTTTTTTTTTTTTAATAACCTGCCAGTAACACAAGGTTGTGTATTATGGTGGACTACCTAATGATTTTTCTATATTCATCAATAATAGTTCTCTTATTTTTATTTTTTAAGTAAGCAAATTTTACTAATTAAATTATTATTATTTGCTTTTTTCACTTTGAAGAACTTATTATTTGTTTCAAATCTCCTTCAACTTTTGGTTACAATATATTTAATCAATTAATTCCGTCTATTTGATTATTAGTGATTGATTGTGTTAAAAAATTTAATTTTACTTCATTTTTTTTTTCCTCATCTAGTTGACTGATCATTGTTTTTATTATTGACTCAGGAATCAGACAAACATATGATTATGAATCGAAGCACCAATACAAAAAACTTCTACTTCGCATGTGCCAAGAGTTACAGTGTTCAAGTGATAAACAACTAGAAAAGGGTCTTGTTTACGAGGCCATCATCAAAGCAACCAAGAAGGGGATGGTTGAGTTTGTTACTGCTATTTGGAGCGCATGTCCTGAACTTGTGTCGGCCGAGGAAGAGTTCACAGGGAGAAACCCATTTATGTGCGCCGTTCTATACCGTCGGTATGAAATATTTCGTCTTCTGTACTGTACCGTCAGTATGAACCTTCCGCCAGACGTAATACTATTCCAGGCGCAGCTTTTCATATGCAAAGAGACCTACAATGGTTTAAGGTAACATCTCTCGCTTTACATTATTAAAACCCTTATATTATTTAGGTATATACTTTCAGTGCAGAGGTTTTTTTTTTTGGGTAAAATTTCAGTGCAGAGTTGTTTTCAGTTCTCGACACTATGATTAATTATCTTACTTTTTTTTTCTTTTTCTTTTTTTTTTTTTTAAGAGAGAAATCGATAGTAGTCTTGATAAATAATCAAGTTGTACGTTTTTAGACCTCTTAAACCACAATTGGATTAATCTAGTTAATAAGCTAAGTTATTAATTAGTCCAAATTTCAAATCTAGGTTAAAACAATCAAACAATCATATCATGCAAAGCAGCAGAAATATAAATAACACAATGATATGATGACCCAGGAAATCACACCGGTAAAAACCTGGGGAAGATTTAACATAGCGATCCTCAAGATAAAACCTGAATCCACTATGAAAGAATTGAAGTTTGTATAATAGAACTTAGACCACTAACATTCTATTGCTACCCACTAGTAGAAAACTTACTGACACGACCAAGTGCAAGCTCCGAGACCACGGACTCCTTCTTTCTTGGATTCTCCAACAAATACAAGCACTCCCGCTTGTATTTCTTTAAGCTCTTATGGCAGCAACTGAATCAATCATCAAGTTCTTGAAGTAATCTCCTCCTTGATAATCGTAAGCTTGCGTGAAGGAAAGCTCCTCTCAGATCTCACAAGAGATTCACACAAACAGCAATATTAGTAACGTTAGAGAGCTCTTGGGTACAAAACCCTAGATCTATAAAAGAGGTACAAGATGCACTCTAATATCTCTAAACGGCTTAAAAACGTGGCTTAGGGTTTCCTTTATATACTAGGAGAAGTAGATCTGAAACCCTAATCCTTAATGGGCTTGGGCTGAGTTGGAAAATTTTGCAAAAAAATAATCTGCACGACTTTCGATCAATCGAGCCTAATTTTCAATCGATCGAGACAGGCAGATTTACACAGTAAATCCTACAGAACACTCGATTCCAACTTTATATAAAAGACACAACTTTGAACAAGTCTAAACAAGACTAAAACGTTTTGATCATGATTTGCCAACAATACAAATTAGAGTTCTAAATACATTAATTCATAAATTTTTAGAACCTAACAAACTCCCCCTTTGGCAATCCGTGACAAAACTAGGAATGGCAACGGGTCGGGTTTGGGCCGGGTTTTTTGATACCCAGACCCGACCCGCGGGTCTTTCTCTGTTACCCGGACTAGCCCGTTTAATAAACGAGTCTTTTTTTTAGACCCAGACCCGGCCCGTCGGGTCTCCGCGGGCCTCGTCCAGTCCAGCCACTTCTGGGCCTAATCAGTGGCCCAATCCAACCCAATCTTATTTAAAAAAAAAAAAAAAAAAAAAAAAAACCCAAACACGAACACAAAACAATCAACATTGTTATCAATCTTGTTGAAATGAGATTCTTAGACAGAAAATAAATAATAAATAAACACAAAAAATAGAAGAAACAAAACTCCATTTATCATTTATGAACCAATCCTTCACCAAAATTAGTTGTGATAATGTCTTTGATTTCATCACCAAAAGCAAAGTAACCCAGAGCTCCAAATCCACCATACAATAGAGAAATGAAAGTCATACACTACCCCAAAACTTTCCCAAACTTGTCTTTGTCTTTTGCCTTTGACTCCAATGGCAAAACCATTCCAACCCCTTCAAATGCATACACAGCCACACCCACGCCATAAAGAAAACAGACAAACGGAATTCAACCCCAACTGAAAAGGGAAACAAGCCCAAAGAAACAAACTTTTCGGTGTCAGCTTGCTTTTACTACAGTTGTGTACCATCTCCGTGCTCCTCCATGAGGGTGAGGGTGGGTCGGTGAGTGAATGAGAGTGAGGGTGAGGATGAGATGTGAGCGTCTGAGTGAGAGTGAGAGTCAGTGAGGGCCGGATGAGATGCAAGTGAGAGTGAAATGAGGTGAGGTGAGGCTGGCGGCTGAGTAGAGAGAAAAAAATGAGAGAAATGAGTTTTAGGTTAGGGTTGTGATATATATATATATATATATATTTATATATATATAGGTAGGTTTTTTTGTAATTTTATATTTATGCTAACCAGGTCGGGTCGGGTCCGGGTTCGGGTCGGGTTTTTGTCAAAACCCGGACTCGACCCGGACCCGCTTTGGGTTTTTTTTTAAAAACCCAAACCCGACCCTATTCTTTATCGGGCTGGGTAAAATCCGACCCATTAGGGTAGGGCCGGGCCGGGTACCCGCGGGTCGGACATAAATTGCCATCCCTAGACAAAACACAAACTAAAAAGCTCAAAGTTTACAATAAAAAGCCCTTTACAAAAAGTAATGCCCATTACAACAAATTCAACCTAATTATTATCTATCAGTTGCAAGTGTAGATAGCAGCACAATTGAATCAACCTGTATAATTCCTGAAATACTAAACAAAACACATAAACGTATGTGTGAAAGGAAAGACAAAAAAACAGTAAAACAACAAATATAAAAAAAAAAATAAAATAACTTCTTGATTTCACATAAGATAACAATAAAGTCATATATCATGAATGACCCATAAATATAAATCAATGAGCAATGTGAAACAAGAAACATATATAAAAACACAAGTAAATTCTAACTCTCCCCCTAAGTTAGATACATCAAAAAGTTTTTATATTCTCCCCCTAAACAAAACAAACTGGATTCCCACAGATTCTCATCTAAATCTCTCCTCCTTTTTGTCACGTATTGACAAAGACAACTCAATCAGAAGGTCAACAGAAAACATAAGCAACAGAGAATAAGAGAAAATAGAGAAGTAAGGGAACACAAAACAAATCAAATCTATAGAAAATAGAGACAACTCCCCCTATGAATAACAAATGTTAAAAACAAGCTTCTCCCCCTATAAAAATAGGAAAAACAAAACAAGTTTTGGAAAAAACAGTTTTGGGAAAACTTTAGGACGTGGGAATAAATAAAAAGACACAAACCAAACTTAAAAACTAAGTTAAGGATACACATGAAGAAAAATATTCTCTCTTTCAATAAATGCAAACATGACACTATGTGACCCATAAACAGTTGCATGAGTAAAGAAAATATTTACACATTGATTATCCATCATATCTCTTAAGAAAAATATTTTCTACAGTTCACACATAAAAAATAGCATATACTGAAAAGTACATAACTCAAAAATTAATCAATCAATTTCTAAATCAAATTGAGTAACCAATTTAGCAAAGTGTATGCATGCTATGTGTGAAAACAATGAGAGATATGACTGCAAAACTGCAAGACGATACGAAAAAAAAAAAAAAAATGCAATGCATGTGAATCCTAAACATAAATGATGCATGCTCTAATGCAGTGAGAATAAGTTCAATTTAGCTTCAAAATCACAAAATTGGCTTGAGCATAGAGTTTATAACAAAAACCCCAAAATTTGAAAAACTACTTGTACAATTTTTAAGAAATTGACCAATTGATCATTAAACACATTTTGCATCAAAGTCAAGGAATTTTCAATCTTGGATGGCCAAAACAAGATCACACACAATATAATGTACAAAGTTTAGCAAAGAGTAACTTGTGTAGTGTGTGCAACTAGTAAAAGTTTGAAATACATGTGAGGTGATATGTAAATAGAACTCAAGCACAATTTCTACAAAATTCATCACATTAATTTGAAAGAGACTATCACCTAAAGAGTTACATCATATAACTCTCACATCTCCTAGATCATAAGCTTGCAATCATGTAAGTTTCTTGATTTGCCTCATATTGTACACACCAATTTTATTTAAGCAGAAACTTATTAAAATAGCGGGATAATGTACACACCAATTTCATTTTTTTGATTTAACTTTAAGTTCAATAATGTACACACCAATTTTAAGCATTAAAACCGAGTCTACATCTTATGTTCTTTTTGTGCATGTGCTACACTTTTTTGAGCACAAAATCTTACCATATGCACTAAGGTGTTCATGATTGGCTAGTGAACAGTGGTGAGATGGTTATTTATGCCTTTCTCAAAAGGTTCAAGTCCGACAGTCAAAGACACGTGACTTCAAGATCAAGACAAAGTGATCAAAAACTATAAACATCTTCCCACACAACATGCACTACAACGCTCAAACTAGTAAAGTGCAATAAAAGAATCTCATCCAAGCTAAACAAGGTACATAAACTTGTTATGTAAAGATAATATGGCTAATCCTTGATTATAAATCCAAGATGTGAAATACAAAACACAAAAATCCTTTTGGTTTTAAAAAAATTTATGACCAAAAACAAAAAGCACACATTTTTCTAAATGAACAATGCAAATGCAATGCATGACAGTGCTTACCTAAGCTATAGAGGGTACACAAACAAGAAATATCAATTTCTTAATTAACCCATGAGTACATGTACAGACTAGTACATACTCACACAAAATCAGAAATAGCTTAGTACTTATATAACACATACTATTCAAGTTTCTCCACAATGTCAAGCATGTTCTAAATCAAGAGAGAGATATCATAATTCATGTAATCCTCAAGAAAAATAAAACTAGACACAATATAAAATATTTTTGTCTTTTTGAAAAATTTTCAATGTTTTTGGATTTTTTTTTTTTTTTAAAAAAACAACCTAAAAAACAAAACAACCGAAAGCAAAAACAAAACATGTCCACAATTAATTGAAAAAATTAAATCAGGGACAAGTCAGCAACACTAACTTTGGAGAATCTTTTCTCACCCATATAGCACGAGTCTTCGACTTTGTTGGTGAAAATCCATATGAAGCAGAGTGTATTTGAGGGATTACACCAATCTTCTAAGAGAGACTGAAATCCTACAAATTCCTTTCACAAGCCAACAAGCTCAAATTTTTCAAAAGAATATGAATCAATTTATATGGACTTATGGCAGGAAAAATATCATCACATATCCTAGATTGAAATACAAAATTCTTAAATTTCAATTTATGACAATTAGGACGAATGTGACTGGAGACACCACAAAAGTGATAAACAGGAACAAATTTAGAAACATCAGTATTCCTAACAACAAATCTAGTCTCAGATTTTGGTTTTTGCCTCAACAAAGAACAATTTGGTCTAATACGACCAACAACACCACAAAGATGACAAGTAGGCACAAAAACAGATTTATTATGCTCTCTAACAGTAGGTTTAGACATAGGTTTAGAAACTTCAGCGTCTACATCAGAACTTTTACCTTTGTCTAACCTAGCGAAATAAACATTTTCTTTATTATTCCTCTTGAAAGGAGGGATATAAATTTTCTTAGTTTTAGGTTTAAGAGAAACAGAAACACTTCTGTTATTAACAGCAGGCTTGGTACTAGTCAAATTTTCAATTTTAACTTTAGATTCAACTAACTCTTGTTCCAAGCTTTTCATCTTCTCATCTTGAGAGGAAATTTGATTTCTCAAAAATTCATTCTTTTTATTAGATTCATCTAATCTAAACAACCAATTCCTCTTTTTCAAGATTAGCCAATTTAACTCTTCCTTGAATTAATTTCTTAGCAATTTTCATATATTTTAATAATTCCTTACGAAGAGTTTTACAGGCATCAATAAGATCAACAGAAACAACAGCATCTTCTTTATTCAAATTATCACAAACATGAGCAGAAAGACACTTCAAATTCCATGTTCTCAAACTTTTAGCTGTAGGTATCTTTTCAAAGTTAGAATTTTTTGATACTTTTGAATCCTTACGTGAATTTTAATAAGCCTATCATTGGATTGTTAATTTACCGATTGTTCCAATCGGTAATTTAATATGATATCAGAGCAGCAAGTCCTAAATTCGATCCTTATCTCCTTTACATTACCTCCTATTTAAAATCTCATATGTTGGGTCTTACCTATTAAAATGGAGTTTGAACCCACACGTGAAGAGGCATGTTAAAAGTATATGGTTAAATAAATAAATTACCATATCTCAATAGTTTAAGTTTTTGGAACAGTTGGTAATTTAATATTGATTACATTTTCTTCTTACATCCTTCATACTTGAAAAGTTTCCAGAAAATCAAAAACTAATAGTTATCATAGTCATGCAAATGAATCATCTTCATATATATGTGGTGAAGAATTGATAGTGTTGGCATCGCAAAGATCGTGTACGGTGCTAAACCCATAAGCCATACTTTGACTTGAGGTTAATATAATCTTACTTTAGATCTACTGTTGGAGTTCATTGATTCATTCCTTTTGAATGTCATAATGGTGTAGAGATGTTAGATTCCATCTGGAAAGCCTTCGCGAAAGGTGAAACAATATATGAAAGCAGATAATCTACATTTAAAGATCAAATTAATTAAAGCTTGTGTGGAAGATTTCATATCAACAATCAAAGATGTAACTGGGTGCAAGCCGTTTCAATCTTAGTCAATGCAAAGAAGATTATACATCCGTATTCATCTAGCCATGTTTTTCACGAGTGAGGCAAGATGAATAAGAAACGTGTTCATTTGTCTTGTGTTTTAGAAAATGATTAGATGGAAATTATTGATAGGGATTCCAAAAGATCTAAAGGAAAGATTATTGGCTTAAACTCGAAGAAAAATTGTGAGTGGTTATTATTGGTCACTGTCTTTATAGAAGTGTAAGATCTTTGAGTAATAGTTGTCATTTAACGTGTTGAATATGCTTGAGAAGTTACATCTTTTTCTTTGATGGTTTGCCAGTGCCTTCAGGTTGCCTATTAAATGACCTTACTGATTTTTTCATACTCATTATATAGTAACTAAGTGTGTGGAGGTGTCTTGAACCTATGTGAAGATATGGAAGTCCAGTATCAAGTCTTTTGTATTGAATTTTATCAATTTTATCTTTTAGTTTAGCTTAGCTCCCATTTCATCTATCTCCTTATCTTTAGGTGGCCCTAATTCTCCCTTGTTCCATCTTTCACCCGCGTCAATTATGACCATCAAGCAAGGATAAAAATTTTACTCCTATAAATCTTTCATTCAAGTTATATTGAGCCATAGATATTGATTCTTTAAATTAGGGATATGAAACACGCAAAATTACAAGGTGTTCAATATTTTATTTATATATTAAACTATTTTGTGATGTGAGTTTTTTTTTTTAATAAACACAGGAAGTGAAGAGCATTGTCAGTCCTTCCTTAATAGAAGCTGACAACGACGATGGTTTTACACCTCAAGATTTGTTTGTAGAGAACCATAAGGGCTTGGTTGATCAGGCAAAAAATTGGATCAAGGAGACAACCTCTTCTTGTACAGTGCCAGCTATTTTAATTGTTATTATTATGTTTGCAGCAGCAATTACAGTTCGAGGTGGTAACAATCAAAATACAAGCTAGCCAATGTTCTCAAAGGATAAGGTGTTTATGCTCTTTATGCTATCCAATGCACTATTCCTAGTTTCTGCCACAACATCATTATTGGTGTTTCACACAATCACATCACGTAATTTAGAGGAAGATTTCCTCATATCCTTACCCCAAAAAATGATAATAGGCCTTTCATCTCTTATCTTTTCCATAGCACCCATGATGGTCAACTTTTGTACCTCACTTTCCATTATTCTAGACGGAAATTTATGGGTGGTCATTCCTATCATTTGTCTTGTTACTGTTCCTGTCATCCTATTCGCATGGAAACAAGTTCACCTTCTTCTTGCCATGGTCGCTTCAACTTATAGACCAAGAATCTTCGACAGGAATGTGAAGCCTTGGATGTAATCTATTTCGTTGTGCGTACCATGTATAACTGTTTCTTTAATAATTGGCTTATGGCCAAAACTTACTCTCTTTTTTTCTTAGAAAGATAACTGATGAACTTTCAGTTTGTGATTGGTATCATGTGTTTTTCCTCCCAATTTAGACCTTTTGTCTTTAAATCAAATAAATCATGACTCCATTATATATTTTCAGTTTTTATTATCTAAACTCATTTTCGAATTCTGTTATTTGTTTTCAGCAAGGATAGTATAATGCCTAATCCACAAATCCTCATCCGTAATGTATATATCTTTTTTGAGAAAAATTTGCAATGTATATGTCGAATTTAGATCTTTACCTTTTGAAGCAAAAGAAGTCTAGTTAAGTCTGTATTTATATATATATATATATATATATATATATATATATATATATATATTTATATATATAAAATAAAATAAAAAAAAAATTTGTAGTTAAGTCTGTTAGAGCATTCTTATCAAGCCTTCTATATGCTAAAAGATGCTTTTTTTTTTAGCATTTTTGACCCAAAAGCTTGCTCCATCAAAGCTTTCAAATGGTAAAATATTTGGCATACTGCTACAATGAGCTTGTATTAATACAAGCTCACTGTAGCCTGAATTGTAAAAAAAAATAGTTTTTTATTCTCACAACTCTCTCTCCGTTTTCAGTTCTCTCTTCTATTTCCTCTCTCCCTTCTCTCTTCTCTCTCCCGATGGATGTGATCCGGCGATGGTTCTGGTCCGACGATGGTTTTGGTTCGGCAATGGTGGTCCAATAGACATGGGTTCGATGTGGTCTGATGGTCCATTGTGGTCTGATGGTCTCCCTCTGTTCTCTGTTCTTTGTTCTCTCTTCGTGGGTCTGCATGGATCGAAGGAGTCATGAGCGTGGATTGAAGGGTGGATCGAAGCGTGGGTCTGATTTTTCGTGGGTCATCCTCCGCCGGGTTCCACTCCTTTAATCGAAGATTTCTCTCTCTCTTCACTCCGGTGATCGCTGCCTCCTTGTTGGATCCAATGGCGCTGGTTTGTCCTATTGTTTCTTCTTTTATACTCTGTTTTTTCGTTAATACTACTCTTTGTTTGGTTTTCCAAAAAATGGAGGGAAAGAAAAATCAAAATTGGAAATTGAGATATTAATGTATTGATTTTTGGGTTCAATTATAATGGGGTTCGTTCAATTTTTGTTCTTTTTCACATTCAGAGTTTCCTTGAATCTCTGTTTACTTGCCGAGAAAATGGAGGAAAGGAAAATATATAGTGTTTTTGTTCTATCTATAGTGCTTTTCACCTTCAGAATTGTTTTGTGGTTGCCACGGTGGTGCTGTGACTTGTGGTGGGTTATGGTTGCTACAATGGCAAGTGGAGTGGTGGTAGGGGTGGTGGAGGAGGGGGTTGGCTGGTTGTTATAGATTTTTGTGAAGTTGTTTTATTATTATTTTAATGAGTAGTTTATATTATTTAAATGAAATGGTAAAAAATATAGAAGGTTTGATGTTTGATGAATCTTAAAGTGGGATGGTATAATGAATAATGTAGGTTTTTGAAGTGTTAAATGCTAAAATTTTTAGAATTCTTGATGGAAATGCTCTTAAGACACTTTTCTATCCATGGATAATAAGAAAAGCTATTTGAGCACAAACTGTTCAATATTTTATAATTTGTATATGAATTCCAAGTTTTGGTGACATTCAACAATATATTGTTGTATATATAAAATAGAAGAAAGTTATATCTAAAAGGTAAAAATATATGTTTGTTTTTGTTCCATAAATTTTAGTACGGGTTTTATTTTAGACCATAATTTTTTATTTTCTTTTAGAGGAAACGAGGAAAAAATTGAGGCCAAAATACACGATTGGTTTCTAAAATGTCCTTTATTTTATGTGTCTAACAAAACAATGATGTGCCAACTTTTTAATTGATGTTGCAACCTTTTTATTATTAAAAAAATCCAAAACAATCTAAGTTATCAAAAACTAATTGTCAAATTAAACTTGTAGGGTTAAGGGCCCAAATCATATAATGGGCCTTGGGCCTTGGCCAAGGATATAAGTAATCCGAGGACGGGTGAATAGTAACGAACGGTTTAGATTCAAGGCTTGGTGAATAGTATAAGAGTAAGAAGGAAGTCCGAGGAGGCATGTCTCCTCGGATAGGCTGAACGCGTATCTGATGTATATCCTAACGGTCAAGGTGACCTTCCTAGAAGCTCCAGTGATAGAGATGTGCACCATAAACGTACAAGAAGGCTGGAAACCCAAAGATATCCAAGGGAAAGCTGCTATCACCGCATTGAATGCTCTCTAGCTAACCCTCTAGCCGCATTAATGAGGAAGTGATGCCTGAACAGTACTTTTACAGCCTTACTGCCGCCCCCAAAGACTTCTGGAGAAGGTTGATGGGACAAGTATCCATGTGAACAACCGGCACTACACGCGTAGGGCAAGGATCAAATGAGAAATGTAGTATAAGTAGGAGTGGATATCCCATAGGAAGGGGGATCGGAAAAACTAGGAAAGAACACTGTAGCAACTCAAACTATAATTGTAATTTGTTTGCTTGATTTATATAAACATTGACCTCCTCGGACATAAAGTTTATTCACATTGGTGTTAGTTATTCTTATTTGCTTATGTTTTAAATCCATACTAGCCATTGTTCAATTCATTAGGGCCTAGTTCTTTAACCCACTCTCTACAAATTTATTGTTTTGGGCTTATTGGGTGAACCTCCCCCATATTTTGGGCTTGGGCCTCAAATCCAGTCCTTACAATTGGAGCCGTCTGTGGGAAGAACTTGTGTAATAGTGAGTACAACGCTGAACTATGGTAGGGTCAGGTCCACACCAGGCCGAGCCTACTGGCTCTCAATGACAAGATGATTTTCTTAATCTTGAGCGTGAAAAAGATCGTGAGCATGAAAGATATCGGGAGGGTAGTGTGCACACAACACATATGAGCAAAAGCCATTCTCGAGTGGGAAGTCACGTCTCTCAAAGGCAAAACGACAATAACGCCATGTAGTTGGAGATTGACAATTTGAGAAAGAAGTTGCGTCATGCACAGAGGAAGCAAACTCCTTCCAGTTCAGACATGTCCTCTAACGATGAAGAGGACAATAATTATAGGTGGAGGTCAAGAACTCCACCAAGCGAATCTTTCACCTACGAAGAGGAGTACCGTCATGGGCATAGGCACAGAAGTCCGTCTCGTAAAGGCATGGGAAATGATGCTATGGGTAAGGCGTCGAGCCAAATCTCCAGGTCACCTTTCACGCGCTAGATTGAGGGGGCGAAGCTTCCTCGGCGCTTCACCCAGCCTACTTTCACCATGTACAACAGTAGAACAGACCCTATGGAACATGTGAGTTACTTTAATCAGAGAATGGCTGTCCATTCTAAGGACGAGCCGTTAATGTGCAAGGTTTTCCCGTCCAGTCTGGGACCTGTGGCGATGAGATGGTTCGATGGCTTGAGGGCAAGATCCGTAAATTCCTTTAAAGAGCTAACTCGGGCATTCGGCTCTCGTTTTATCACGTGTAGCAGGGTTCCTCAGCCTTTAGACTCATTGCTATCCTTATCTATGCGAGAGGGAGAGACCCTGAAAACATACTCGGACAGGTACTGGGAGATGTTCAATGAGATAGATGGTGATTTCGATGATGTGGTCATTAGTACTTTTAAGGTCGACCTCCCAACCGAGCACGGTTTGAGGAAATCTCTAACCGGCAAACCTGTTACCAGTGTGCGCCAACTTATAGATCGGATGGACAAGTATAAGAGGGTTGAGGAAGATCAGCAGCAAGGAAAGGGAAAGGCCAAGGTTATCCCTCAGGAGAGGAAGGATTTTAGGTCAGACCGATACAATAACAACCGGCCGCGGAGAGATTTTGCTGAGTAATCAGGCTTTGTCAATACTCAGGCGGTCAACGCAGTGTTCTGAGAACCAGTCCATCAGGTTCTCGAGAAAATAAAAAATGAGCCATTTTTTAGATGGTAAACAAAATGGCAGGAAATCCTACAAGGCGCAATCAGAACCTTTATTGCCAATATCATTAGGACCATGGGCACACCACGAAAGATTGTCGAAATTTGTGGGACCACTTGGACCAGCTGGTCCGAGAGGGAAAACTCAAGCAGCTCTTACACTATTTTAGTGGCTAGGGTGGCCAAACAAATTCGGAATCCAGGAGGGAGGATTCTTCAAGACCTCCCAAAGGGACGATAAATGTCATCTTTGCTACTCTAGGGAGGACCGGATCATGTTCCTCCAGAGTCATGTCTGTGGCCCAGCTACTCGCCGAGGACTTCAATTCAGAGCCGAAGAAAGCTAGCACTAGTATTCAGCCGATGTTGGGTTTTTCGGATGAAGATAAGGTTGGAACCATTCAGCCTCATGACGATGCGTTGGTGGTCACGCTTAGGATCGAGGGGTATGATGTGAAGAGAGTAATGGTTGACTAAGGCAATGGTGCTGAGATCATGTACCCTGACCTGTATAAGGGGTTGAAGTTGAGACTCGAGGATCTAACAGCCTACAGTTCCCCTTTAGTAAGCTTTGATGGGAAGGTTGTCATTCCGAAAGCGCAGATTAGGTTACCCATATAGACCGGTTCAGAAGTGGTGGAGGTCGACTTCATCATGGTAGACGCTTATTCACCCTACACTGCAATTGTAGCCAGGCCTTGGCTTCATACCTTGGGAGCCGTTTCTTCCACTCTGCATCAGAAAGTGAAATACCTATTGAAAGGCCAGGTTAAGGAGATCCTGGGTGATCAATCCGTGGCTAGGCAATGTCTGGTGGCTACCATCCTGCATTGGCCCGAGGCTAAGTCCTTAGCCTCCGTTGAAAGGGGCTTATAGCAATCAAAGACTCCGGTATCACCTATAGATGAACCAGCCGAGGACGTCAAATGTGAAGATTTGGAAAAGGTTGTTATTGGGGATGATCTAGAGAAGTTCTTCCAGATTGGGGCTCAAATACCTCCTCAAGAGAAGGAAGAGCTGGTGGAATTTCTTAGGAGAAATGATGATGTGTTCTCGTGGAATGCTTATGAAGCCCCAGGGGTGGATCCAAACTTCATTTGCCATCATTTGAATTTTAATCCCTTTGTCACCCCCAAAAAGCAACCACCTCGGTGCTCGTCCAAGATTCACTCTAATGCTGTCAAAGATGAGGTGGCAAAGCTTAAGCAGGCTGGGGCTATTAAGGAGGTATTCTACCCTGAATGGCTGGCCAATACGGTGGTAGTCGAGAAGAAGAATGGAAAGTGGCGTGTGTGTGTGGACTTCACGGACCTGAATAAAACTTGCCCAAAAGATCCTTTCCCTATGCCTCAGATAGATCAACTAGTAGATGCTACTGTGGGCCTTCCTTGGATGAGCTTTTTAGATGCTTTTCAAGGGTATCATCAAATACCACTGGCCCTTGAAGATCAAGAAAAGACAGCTTTTGTTACTCCTACTGGGAATTACCACTATAAAGTGATGCCCTTTGGTTTGAAGAATGCAGGGTCTACCTATCAAAGGATGATGACCAGAATGTTCGAACCACAGTTGGGCAAGAGTATTGAGGTCTATATAGATGACATGGTGGTAAAAAGCAAGGTGGTGTCCGAGCATATGGGTGACCTCGGAAACATTTTTGAAATCCTGAGGAAACATAAACTGCGCCTTAATGCTTCTAAGTGTTCTTTTGGTGTGGGATCAGGCAAGTTCTTAGGTTATATGGTCACTTATCGGGAAATTGAAGTCAATCCTAACCAGATTAAGACAATTAATAACCTCCAACCACCTCAGAATCCCAAAGAGGTCCAAAAGCTAACAGGAATGACCGCTGCCTTAAATCGATTTATTTCTCGATCAGCGGATAGGTGCAGACCCTTCTTCCTGTTGATGAATAAATGGAAGGGGTTTGAGTGGACAGAAGAATGTGCCTTGGCCTTCTAGCAACTCAAGGAATACCTCTCTCGGCCACCTATTATGTCTAGTCCTGAAGTAGATGAGGTCCTTTTTACTTACATTGCCGTAGCCCCGCATGTAGTAAGCTTGGTGTTGGTGCGAGTTGATAGTGGTGTACAAATGCCAGTTTATTATGTGAGCAAGTCATTACATGAGGCCGAGGTACGTTACCTGCCACTGGAAAGGGCCATCTTGGCAGTAGTGCACGCTACACGCAAGCTACCCCATTATTTCCAATCGTATACAGTTATTGTCCTGACCCAGCTGCCGCTTAGGTCTCTGCTAAGAAGTGCCGACTACACGGGCAGAATCGTTAAATGGGGAACAATCCTGGGAGCTTTTGACATCAAGTACATGTCTCGTACCTCTGTCAAAGGCCAAGTCCTCGCGGACCTGGTGGCTGAATTCGCTGAACCCTCGTTGGAAGAAGTGACAAAAACACAGAGCTTGGATGAAAAATCAGTTGACACTATTTCTGTGCAGGAACCTTTACTTTGGGAGGTGTACATAGATGGTGCATCGAATCAAAGAGGATCTGGAGTGGGGCTAGTCCTGTTGTCTCCTGACAGAATCACAATAGAGAAATCTCTATGATTGGGGTTCTCAGCCACAAATAATGAGGCTGAATATAAGGCTTTACTGGAAGGAATGTCCATGGTTCAGAAAATGGGCAGAAAGGCAATAAAGATGTTCTCGGACTCGAGATTGGTCGTTGGCCAGGTGAAGGGAGAACTAGAAGCCAAGAATGAGAGAATGTAAGGATACTTGAGTCAAGTCAGGCATTTGCAATCCGAATTCCAATCTTTTAGCTTACTACATGTTCCCAGGAGTGGGAACTCACATGGGGACTCCCTAGCCACACTTGCCACCTCCTCGGCACAGAACTTACCTCGGGTCATCCTGGTAGAAGACTTGTGCAAACCTACGGTGGAAAAGAGAGAAGTAGTCTATGTCACCAAGTTAGGGTAGGGCCTAACTAGATGAACCCCATGGTGGTATTCTTGAAGGATGATACCCTGCCCGAAGAGAAATTAGAAGCTAACAAGATACGGAGAAAGGCTCTTCGTTTCTGGTTATCCGAGGACCAAAAATTGTACAGATGGTCTTTTTCTAGACCATATATAGTCTGTATACATCCTGAGGCATTAGAATTACTTCTAGAGGAGTTGCATGAAGGGATTTGTGGAAGCCATACAGGAGGCAGATCTTTATCTCACAGAGCCATTACACAGGGCTATTGGTGGCCAAATATGCAGAAAGAAGCGCATGAGTATGTGAAAAAGTGTGATTAGTGCCAATGATTCACACCAAACATACACCAACCTGGAGGAGTTCTTAATCCCCTATCCATCCCATGGCCATTTGCTCAGTGGGGCTTAGATATTGTTGGCCCTTTTCCCAAAGCAGCTGAGAACAAAAGATATTTGCTAGTCGGAACGGACTACTTCACCAAGTGGGTGGAAGCTGAGCTTTTGGCAAATATCAGGGATGTGGATGCCAAGAAATTTGTATGGAAAAATATTGTCACACGGTTTGGGGTCCTTCGTACCCTCATCTTAGACAATGGCCTTCAATTTGACAGTAAATCTTTCAGAAGATACTGTTGTGATCTGGGAATTACAAATAGGTATTCTACCACAGCTTATCCCCAAGGAAATGGATAGGCCGAGGCTGTAAATAAAGTCATAGTGAGTGGGCTCAAGAAAAGGCTGGATGATGCAAAAGGAAAATGGGTGGAAGAGCTATCACATGTTCTCTGGACATATCGAACCACGCCTCGTAGGTCAATAGGGGAGACACCCTTTTCAATGACTTACGGAACAGAAGCTGTCATTCCTCTAGAAACTGGTTTCCCAACGCTGAGGACAAGCTCCTTTAATCTGAGTAGTAACAATGACTTGCTAGAGAAGAGTTTAGACCTTATTGAAGAAAGAAGAGAAAGTGCAATGGTTAAATTGGCATATTACCAGCACAAACTCAAGCAGGGCTATGATGCTAATGTGAAGTTGAGGCCACTAGTGCCAGGTGACTTGGTGTTGAGAAAAGTTCTAGGTACTGCGAAGAACCCAGCATGGGGAAAGCTAGGGCCCAACTGGGAAGGGCCATACCGCATCACCTCAGTGGCTAGTATAGGAGCATACTTTCTAGAGGACCTAGATGAACATGTAATACCACGCCCTTGGAATGTAAAAAACCTAAAAATGTATTACTATTAATGAAAGTTTCCTTGATTAAATATGTCCTTTTGTTGTGTATAAATATTATGCTTCCCATTATGACACCTCTATAAGTGTTAAACAGAACCTAAGTTACGTCAGGTCTCTCAGACCATATGCTTTGATAAAATTAACACTCAATGACATCTTTATAAGTGTTAAATAGAACCTAAGTTATGTCAGGTCTCTCGGACCACATGCTTTGGTAAAATTAACACTCAATGGCATCTTTATAAGTGTTAAACAGAACCTAAGTTATGTTAGGTCTCTTGAACCACATGTTTTGGTAAAATTAACACTCAATAACATCTTTATAAGTGTTAAACAGAACCTAAGTTATGTTAGGTCTCTCGGACCACATGCTTGGGTAAAATTAACACTCAATGACATCATTCCGTCGACGATAAGCTCCATTCCGTCGCCAACAAGCTCTATTCTGTCCGATATCTCCATTCCATCGCCGTCCTTTTCGCCGTCGATCTTACCATCGATCTCGTCGTCGATCTCGTCCAATGACTCTTCCTCTTCGCCGATCCTTCACCTCCAACCGGCGACCGTTCGCATTCCCTACTGGCGACCCTTCACTTTCCCTATCGGCGACCCTTCGCTTTCCCACTCCTCTGTAAGTTCTTCCCTTGTTCTTCAATATCGCATCCCCACTTACATCTTTGTCATCTTTGTTTGTTTGATTTTCATTTTTTTTTAACATATTTTAGATACCCACTTGTTATAATCTTCAACATCCTATTACCTTTGTTTGTATGTATGATCTTTTTTTATTTCACTTTGCCCGATTTTTTCAAGGTTTGCCTCTGTTGCTTATTTTTCTCCATTTTTTATTTTGATTTATTTATATTTTTTGGTTTGTTTATTTTTCTCATTCTTATTTTGGTTTATTTATATTTTTTCTCCATTGTTCTGTGATAAAAGGAATTTGAAAAGATAATTTAGTTTGTAATTTATATATATATATATATAGGAGCTTTGCTGTGCAATTTTTGAAATTGGGGAGGTGGGTTTGTTTGAAATCTGGGTTGGACTTGGCTACAGGGGTTGGATGTTGAAATTATAGTTGAAGAAGTTGAATGGTAATAAATTTGGTTTATCTAAGTTTAGTTCAACTGAGCACGTTGGTGTCATATTCTTGTAGGATGAGGAATTTGGATGACTGATGTTTACATGTGTAAGCTATGAGTTTGTGTAGTAATTTAAGAGAGGATTATTTCCAAGACTGAAGTACTTATAAATTTAACTTTTCTTTTGCAGGCTAAATACACATTGTTTGCAATAACTTTGGATTTTTTCTGAAAGTTGTAAGCTTAGCTTGAGTAAAGTAAGTAAATTTTAGTTAAAAATTTATAAAACTCTATACTTGTGATGTTGGAAATTGGATTTGTGGTGGTATGTTGTGTTGGAGCAAGCGGGTGGCTTGTATGGTGTTATATGGTGGTTTAAATACATATTTGGAGTTTTTTTTTTTTTTTTTTTTTTTTAAATTCTTGCAAATGTGAATGAGTATTGTTAATTAGATGTGGAGTACCTCGCGGGAAGGCCTTACCTGCGAGACACTCGCGAAAACGACAGCTTGGCACGACTCTTCAGCTTCCAGTCATGTGCTCCTCATGTGGCTCTTTTGCGGGTTAACTTCTCGCGAGCTTCTCACGAAATCCACTAATTCTTCAATTAAGCTTAAGTCTTCACCAACTTAATACTAAACCCAATAGAATAAAATCCCACAAAATACAAGGAACAAAATTAAAGCAATTACAACACTTTTTGTCATGGAATAAAGCCGACATAGAACATAGTTGTAAATCACAACTTTAGAATGGGAATTTTAGTCCTGGTAATGGTGGTCAAGCTTATGGATCTTTTGGCAATGGTCAAGGTTCATTCTTTGGATCTCCAAGTGGTCCTAGTTCTTCACAATTTCAGTCTAAGTCTGGCTCACATCCTTCGCAGAATCAGAGGCCTACTTGTCAAATCTATGGCAAGAATGGTCATATTGCCCTTGATTGCTACCACAGGATGAATTTTGCCTATCAAGGGAGGCATGCTCCAGCCAAACTTGCTTCAATGGCTGCAAGTTCTATGGCTGCAGCTGTTAATTCTACTCAGAATTCATAGTGGCTCACTAATACTGGAGCTTCTGATCATGTTACTCCTAATTTGGCTTAACTCTCTCTTCATCAGCAATCTACTGTTGGTAATGAATCAGTCACAATTGGCAATGGGCAAGAATTACCAGTCACTCATATTGGCAATGGTAAACTAGCTACTCCCTCTCATGCTTTCAAACTTAATAATATTCTTTGTGTTCCTCAACTTGCATCAAACTTACTTTCTGTTCATAAATTATGCCTTCAAAATAATGTTTTTTGTTATTTTGATGCATACAAGTTCTTAATTCAGGATTTACCTATGGGGAAAATTCTTTACAAAAGTTTGAGTAAAGATGGAGTTTATCCTATTCCTCAACTATCCAATCTTTCTTCTTCATCTATCAACTCTACTGGCTTTGTTGCTGTGTCTGATCATGCTTTACTTTGGCATAAAAGGCTTGGTCATCCTTGCTCCAGGATTCTTCATTCTACTTTATCTGATTTTCAATCTATTCATGTTCCTGTTAATAGTGACATTTGTTCCCAATGTCCAGCTTGTATAAGTGCTAAAATGCACAATCATTATGTACCTAAACATGTACCAGATTCCTCTTTTCCTTTAGAATTGGTTCATTCTGATGTATAGGGCCCTGCTCCAATTGTTTCTGAACTTGGCCACAGGTTTTATGTCATTTTTGTGGATGATTTTACTCGTTTCTCATGGATGTTTTTACTTAGACATAAATCAGATGTGTTCAATGTTTTTGTTCATTTTAAAGCTCTTGTTGAGAATCAATTTAACACTACTATTAAGGTTTTGAGGTCTGATAGGGGCGGTGAGTATGATAATCATAAATTCAAGTCTTTTTGTTTGTCTCATGGAATTCAGCATCAATTTTCTTGTCCATATACACCTCACCAGAATGGTATTGCTGAGAGAAAACATAGGCATATAGTTGAGAGTGGTCTTGCTATGCTTCATCAATCTCAACTTCATTTGTCCTTTTGGTCCTATGCCTTCAGCACTGCCATTTTCTTGATTAATAGGATTCCATCTTCAGTCTTGAATTTTGTCTCACCTTGGGAAAGACTTTTTCATAAGAAACCATCCTTGTAGGCTTTAAAATCTTTTGGTTGTGCATGTTACCCTTTGCTTAGGTCCTAACCTTCCAATAAGCTTTAACCTAAGTCCTTCCAATGCATTTTCTTAGGTTATCCTCCTATGTCAAAAGGCTATATTTGCTTAGATGTTGCTTCTGGTAGGATTTACATTTCTAGTCTTGCTATATTTCATGAGTCTATTTTTCCTTCATACTCTTTAGTCTCTTCTACTTCAGCCCCTTCTATGTCTCCTTCTGTCACTCCCTCTGCTGATGTTTGGTTAGCTTCCATACTTTCTTTACCTGTTGAATCTTCTATACCTATTGCATCCTCCTTCCCTGTTGTTTCTCCATCCTCTTCTCTAGTGCCTGATAGCCCTACTTCTAATGTTCCTTCTTTGTCTGACCTTCCTCTCCTTGCCCTTCCCTCTTTGGATTCTCATTATGTTCCTTCTTCCTCTCTTCCTTCTTCTGATACTTCTATTGTTCTTGTGGTTGATACCCCTGCTGCCAATGTCCATCCTATGGTGACTAGATCCAAAAATGGTATATTTAAGCCCAAAGCTCTTGCTGTTGCTACTAATTATACTACCATTGAACCTTCTTCATATTTTGTGGCTTCCAAGCACAAACATTGGGTTGAGGCCATGGATTCTGAGTTCAATAGTTTGCTGCAGTAGAAGACTTGGTCTTTGGTACCTTTTCCCTCTGGTAAGAATGTGGTAGGATGTAAGTGGGTTTTTAAAATCAAAAGGAATAGTGATGGCAGTCTAGCTAGATACAAGGCAAGGTTGGTTGCCAATGGATATCTTCAGCAATATGGATTAGATTATGAGGAGACTTTTAGCCCTGTGGTTAAGCCTACTACTGTCAGGATCATATTGGCTTTGGCTGTTCAATTTGGTTGGTCTTTGAGGCAATTAGATGTTTCTAATGCGTTTTTATATGGTGTTTTGCAAGAAGTGTACAAGGCCCAAACTCCTGGCTATAGAGATCATTCAAGGCCTAATCATGTGTGTCTTCTTCATAAGGCAATTTATGGTCTTAAGCAAGCCCCAAGGGCTTCGTTTGATAGCTTTACCACTCAGTTGTTACATCTTGGGGTTCATGCTTCTGGGGCTGACAATAACTTGTTTATCCTCATTCACTCTTCTTGTGTGATTTATCTTCTTCTCTATATTGATGATATCATCATTACTGGCAGCAATTCTTCCTTTGTTTCAGACATTATTCATCAGCTCAGTGCAGCTTTTGCTCTTAAGGATCTTGGACCATTGATTTATTTTCTTGGTTTGCAGTTTGAGTATACTCCTACTGGTATCTTTGTTCATCAGTTAAAGTATGCTAAGGATCTTCTCATCAAGTTCAATATGCTTGATTGTAAACCATGCTCCAATCCTTGTTCTTCTTCTCATCATTTGGTTCTTGCCAATAGTCCTTTGTTGACTGATCCTACTGCCTACAGAAGTCTAGTTGGAGCCCTTCAGTATATGACTTTTACTAGGCCTGATCTTTCATATGCTATCCAACAGGCTTGTCAGTTTATGAGTCACCCTACTTTTCATCATCTTGTTGCTGCCAAACGAATTTTGAGATATATCAAAGGGTCCTTACAGCTAGGTATTCATTTTCAGAAAGGTTCTCTTGCCTTATCTGCCTATAGTGATGCAGATTAGGCAGGGGCCCCATTGAACGAAGGTCTATCACAGGCATGGTGGTTTTCTTAGGAAAATTCTCCAGTTACTTGGTCAGCCAAAAAGCAACCAACTATCTCTAGGAGTTCTACAGAGGCTGAATATAGAGCACTTGCTATTATTGCAGCTGAGCTCTATTGGTTAAGGATGCTTTTGAAGGATTTAGGGGTTTATTTGTATCATCCCCCTATTTTATGATGTGATAATGTCTCTGCCCTTTCTTTTGCTTCTAATCCTGTTTTTCATGCTCGATCCAAACATATAGAGGTGGATTATCATTTTATTCGTGAAAAGGTTGTTAATAGGGACATGCTTGTTAAGTTCATCTCTACTCATGATCAGTTGGCTGATTTATTTACTAAGGCTCTTCCTTTTCCTCAATTTCATGCTTTGTTCACCAATCTAATGGGAGTTCCTCCCCTTAGCTTGTGGGGGGATGTAAAGCCACATTAGGCTTAGTGCAGATAAGAGTATTGTTCTGCAGAATACACTCTGGTAATGCAGCCATTGAGTCACACAACATGTAGTTTAGTGAGGAGTGATGAGTGTCAATTCTGGTAGGGTAGAGATGCCACGTGTCCTGTGATGATTGAGTGGTTAGAAAGTTTGTTATTCCAAGAGTGTTTCCCGTTGAGTTAGTTAGAGTTTGTTAGGGAAATCTCCATGTATAAATATCTCATTACTTGTAATTTTATCAGAGTGAATCAATAATACAGTTTTCAAGATACATTGAATCTAAACTTTTCTCTCTAGAATAACTTGGTTTTTAAATTATCTCTAATCGGTAAGCAGTTTGAGCAAGCCCTCCATAGAAAGGTTCGTACCTTTAGAGGCACATTGAGCCGCCAAATCTTCCCCTAGGTTGTGCCATGGCATTGGGCCGAGGAGTGCTTTTCGAGCGGAGAGCAACACGGTAGGCAGTTCGCACCGAGAATTTATTGACCTTGTTCTCCTTCCACACCAACACGTCATGGGAGTTGAGATTATTCAACGGCATCGCCAATATCTACTCATTTGTCCTCTGTGAATCTAGCAAACAATTTACCTCTATCCCAACGTCTAGTGTCCTCCTCAATCAATTCGCAGACCTGCATATTCAGTGATGGTTCATTCAAGAACACGAGGGCATGAGGCAGCTAGTCGTGCTTCGCCACTTCAATTGTACGACCATCTCCTATCTACCACCTTGACCCCTCCATTATAATGTCCCTTGCCGCCAATAGTGAGCGCCACAAGAATGAAGGGTCGGAGCCAAGTTCTGCTGCCAAGAAGGAACATCGAGGGAAGTACTACGCCTTATAGACCCTATGGAATAGAGATTGTGTATTATGGATTAGTCTCCAAGCCTGCTTTACTAGCATAGCCATGTTGAATGCATTTAGGTCCCGAAACCCCATCCCTCCTTTCTTTTTGTGGTTGCACAATTTATTCCAGTTTATCTAATGTATTTTCCTCTCTTCATGATCCTTTCCCCACCAGTATTTGGCCAGAAGGGAGTTGATGTTATCACAAATAGACTTAGGCAACCTAAACAAACTCATAGAGTATGTGGGTATAGCTTGCATTACAGTCTTGATCAGGACTTTCCACCCCGCCTTGAAAATGAACTTTTCCTTCCGCCCCATAACACACTTGGATTTTTTTTTTCTTGGAGCTCCTTGAGGTATTTGCCACATGCCATGGGCAAGCCGAGATATTTTTCACAGTCAGTCATTACCCTTGCCCCTAGCATCTGTTGGATGGCGTTTCTCACTTCCTGTTTGGTGCTCTTGCTGAAGAAAAGATATGTTTTTTATCTATTGATGGCTTGACCCGATGCAGCTTCATACTTCTCCAATAGTTTAAGTAAGTTTTGGCACTCCTCCACAATTGCTCGGCAAAATAAAAGACTATCATTAGCAAACAAGAGGTGGAAGATGCACACCCCTTATTGGCTGGTCATAATGCCTTTGATATTGTGGTTTGCCATAGCTTTCCTTAATAGGGCAGATAGCCCCTTTGCAAAAAGTAAAAACAGGTATGGAGATAGTGGGTCCCCCTATTTTATTCCTCGTGATGGCTTGATAAAACCTTTCGGCTCCCCGTTGATCAATACCAAATACGAAGTTGTGGTAATTGTCACCATGGCCATGTGAACCCATCTAGGATCCAAACCAAGCTTCAGCATTATCATATGCAAGAACTCCATTCCATCCGGTCATATGCTTTGCTAATATCCAGTTTAATAGCCATTTGTCCCTTCTTCCCCTTTCTCTGTATTGTTCCATTTAAATGGATGTCCCCGAAATGATTACTAGAATTAGCTTAATTTGCTAGAACTTCTAGGAGCTCTCGAATATGAAAAGCAGTTAGATCCTCCAAATGTGCAGCACTTGCTCCGAATAGATTGCTCCAAATACTTGTATTGCTTTGAAATTATGTAACGAGGCTGATTTTTCCTTCTTTTTGTTGTCAATTTTAGTTTGATTCAATGACAGCAATCGAGTTTTAACAATTAAAAAAAAAATTGAAAAAAAAAAGGTTTCCAATTAAAATTCTTTTACTAAAAGTTTCAAGAAAATTTAAAGGAAATCTAAGGTTTATTCTAATCATTTCAGTCATGTCCCATAATTTTATATTTTAACTAGTATTTTTTTTTTTTTTTATAGAGTCCCATTTGATATTTAGTTTAAATCCTATTAAATTAGAGTCCTATTTGATTTCTATTTGATATTGAATTTAAATCTTATTGAAATTATAAATGATATATATATATATATTGCTAGAATCTCATATATATATATATATATATATAGAGAGAGAGAGAGAGAGAGAGAGGTAAAACTTAAAGAAAATCCAATTAGATTCTACAATTGAAGTCCAATTTTGCGCCATGTATTCTATATTATTTATTTTTAAAGAGTGTTTTTTTTTTTTTTTTTCTTCTAAATTTTGGAGTCAAATGTGAAACCACATCATAATATCCAACCAAGTGAGTTATTGCGTAAAAGAACCAAGGAGTCTAGAATTAATGAACACAAAAAATTTTAAAAAAAAATGGACGATTTACATTTTTTACCTGATAATATTCTTACAAGACTTTTTAAAGAATTAAAAAAGAATATAAGAATGACTATCAATAATAATTAAATTATATATGTAAGAATTATTCTATGCATCTTAATGTATATATTTTTAGTATATCCATGCATATGCACGGGATTACAAGCTAGTTAGTATAATAAATACATTCTCTTATCCTTCCTAAATATTATTTAGGATTTGGGAAATCAAGAGTTTGTACAAAACGTATGTTCTAATTGTACCGAATTGATTTGAATGGACCAAATGGAACAAAATAGACAAAATGGACATAATAGGACCGAATAGACCAAATAATAATGAATGGACTAAATGGGACCAAAGTGGATTGAATGGACCGAATAGGACCAAATTGGACTGCAGACTGAAGTGAACCAAATAGGAGCAATGTGGACTGAATAGGACTGAAGTGGGCTGAATAGCCTAAATAGGATTGAAGCGAATCAAAGTGGATAGAATGGACTGAATAGGACCAATGTGGACCGATTTGGACCAAATAGAACCAAAGTAGATAATGGACCGAATAGGATCAAAGTGGACTGAATAGGACCAATGTGGACTGAATGGACCGAATAAGACCAAATGGGCCGAACTGGACTGACATAGACCAAATGGTTCAAATGGACTAAATAGGACTAAATGGACCGAATAGAACACGACAGAATGGACCGAATAGAACCAATTTGGACCGAATAAGACTTTTGAATATTTATCATTTTTATTGCATTTTTAGGGCTCATATTTTTAATTTTAAATGTCTATTTTAGTATTTTTCTTTGCATTTTTTAATTCAAAACTAAGAGTTTAGCCTAAATATAATAAAATTTCATAATTTTCAACCCAAGAATGAAGGGAAAAAATCAATTTATGGCCCAATTAGTCTAAAATTGACTGAAAGGGGACCGAAATTGACTAAGTGGACCAAATTGGACCAAAGTAGAGCCGATTGGACCAAATAGAAATTTTTTTTTTTTTTTTTATGGAGAAAAAATTATCTTAAAAAAAATTTCGAGAAAAAATTATACATTATATTATGATACAAAATAATTATTTATTCACATGCATCACGTGGGTCTGCGGCTAGTGTGTTTAAAAAAAAGGATAGTCATGTCTTAATATGAAAAATTTGTAAGACTTAATTTTAATTAAATAAAATTTCAAATAAAAATGCAGCATGCACAGATGAGCTAATTCATTATTACTATTTTTAAAAAATTCCTGGATTACACACCCTTATCTCTTATGTACGCATATAAAAATGTACACATAACTAAAGTAATTATGCATCTATGTACCATCCATTTTCAAAATGTAATTTGACATTTTGGAAATGAGCATGAGATTACAATCTAGTTATATTTGGAAACCAAATAAAGGAGTATCCATGCTGTTCTGGATACAAAGTGAACTAATTCAATCCTTCCAAGTTTGCAAATTTTCCATTTAGTGAGTTACTAAATTTGCATATTTACGAGTGTGATACTTCATACACAAACCCCAAGGAATTTGTGCTTAAATACCCATTACAGATTAACCCTCTTCTCCAGTATCCACCACATTACCTAATATATCTCAATGTTGCCTTGGCATATCACTTCCCTAATTTCCCCTTTCCTTCATGAGCAAATTTTCAGAGCAATTCCCAAAAGAATTGTGTGGGATATTGAGATCGGATCAGCGATTTAACAGCCAAGAATTCAACCATATGCAAATATAATAAAAAACTTAATGGCAGGTTTATTTTATATTTTTATTGTCGCTCCTCTCTCTCTCTCTCTCTCTCTCTCTCTCTCTCAATGAATTTTTCATTTTTATTTTTTTGTAGTTTTTAACTTGCTAGATATGGTCCAAATTTAATTTCAGATATTTTACCTGCTACTACTTTTGCTCTTGCAAAATAATATTAGTGATGTATTTTTATACTTAATTCATGAACCATGCTCTTACAAAAGTTAAGAAATTTGTTTGATAAGTTTGTTGTTTTCTTAGGTCTCAAAGATATACTATGATAAATTAGACGAGTAATGATTATTAGAGATATATTAGACATATTAGCCTAATATAATAGGCCCAAACCCACTCCTACTTGTACTAGTAGTCTAGGGTTTAGTCACCTATATATACTCAAGTTAGAGTTTATTGTAACACAGGTTATTGTACTATGCTCTTACATAACAAAGATGTAACCCTTAAGAGATTCCTCTATGGATGTAGGCCGACAAGCTTGAACCACGTAACCCTCGTGTTCTCAGTGCTCCTATTCTATGCTTCTCCTTCCACATCCACTCTAGCATATACAACATGGTATAACACATCGCGTTGCTAATATATTTAACATGGTATCAGAGCCAAACTTCGTTCTTGGCATTAAGCAAATATTTCTACACAGCAAACAAGATTTCCACATGCATAACATAGATCCACCACAGTGCCACTGCTTACCCACAAATCTGGACTCCACGGCTTCACATAGCTCCAACAGAACCACCATTGTTGTCTCGCCGCCATGTCTCTAATCTCTCGAGCATGTCATACCTCCCCTTTTAGATCTATGCAAATCAAGCCTTCGTCTAACAAAATCAACCATACAAACGTGCTCCTTGGCCTCCTGTGAGCAAAACCCAGAAATCTGGTGACCTATTACCTTTGTACATGCTGCCATGCGCTACCATAGTTTTCGCTGAAAATCAAACGCATCGGTTTAGATTCCTCCTGCTCAGATCGCCTTATGGTCACACACGCCGCCCTATTGGCCTTGATGTCTGCCGATCTACATATGTAAGAAAACCGATGGTCATCCCATAAAGCACGCGCCGCTAGATTTCTAGCCTCGCCTCCACGCGTCAGTAGTCACTGTCATGCGCCTTGCACACACCGAATAATTTTTTGACATCAAGATTGACATCATCCGATGACGCAATCTAGCCACGACAGCGCCACACAAGCCATAACCACGTTAGCCCTAGTCCACGTCAGCGACACGTCATCAAGATGACGTTAGCAGCTTTGCAACCCGATCCATGACCTAACCCGAAAAACCCAAAACTGACCCAGATCATGTAGATCGTTGACTGACCATTGACCGCTGACCATTGACCATGGTTGATATATTTAACATGGTATCAGAGCCAAACTTCGTTCTTGGCATTAAGCAAATATCTCTACACAACAAACAAGGTTCCCACACATGCAATACGGATCCACCACAATGCCGTAGATTGCCCATAAATCTGGACTCCATGGCTTCACACAACTCCCACGGAACCACCGTTGCCGTCTCCCCACCATGTCTCTAATCTCTTAAGCATGTCATGCCTCCCCTTTCAAATCTGTGCAAATCAAGCCTTCGCCTAACGAAATCAACCACACAGATGTGCTCCTCGGCCTCTCGCAAAACCCAGAAATTCAGTGACCTATCACCTCTGTACGTGCCGCCATGCACTGCCATAGTTTTCGTCAAAAATCACACGCGTTGCTTTAGATTCCTCCTACTCAAATCTCCTTACAGTCACACGCGCTACCTTATTGGCCTTGATGTCCGTCGATCTGCATATGGAAGAAAACCAAAAGTCATTCGCTAAAGCACGCGCCTCCATGCGCTGACAGATTTCTGGCCTTACCTCCACGTGCCGATAGTCACTATCACATGCAATACACGGCCGGAAAACTTTCTAACATCAGGACTGACTTCATCCGATGATGTCATCTAGCCACGTCAACGCCACGCAAGCCTTAGCCACGTCAATGACACATTATCAAGATGATGTCAGCAGCTCTACATCCCGATCCATGACCCAATCCGGAAAACTTGGAACCGACTCTGATCATGTAGACCATTGACTGACCATTGACCGCTGACCGTTTACCTGTTGTCTTTGACCTTTGGTTGAATTTGACTATTTGCGTTGACCTTTGACCAAAGTTAGAGTTTTTAAAAGGGCTTATCTTGCTTAGTTTTTCGTGTAGCTTCTGATTTTGGACTCCGTTTCTTCATTTGAAGCTCTGAAATCAGTCAATTCTTCATCGTGGTTTCTTCACAGGCATCTCTAAGGGATCTTTTCATGCTTATCCAACCTCAAGCCTTCATCGAGCTTCCGCCTTGAGTTTGAGGGAGGGTGTTAAAGATATATTAGATATATTAACCCAATGTAATAGGCTCAAACCCACTCCTACTTGTACTAATAGTCTAAGGTTTAGTTGCCCATATACACTCATGTTAGAGTTCATTGTAACACAGGTTATTGTACTGCACACTTACATAATAAAGATGTAGCCTTTAAGGGATTTCTCTGTGGATGTAGGCCGACAAGGCTAAACCACATAATCCTTGGTTCTCAGTATTCCTATTCTATGCTTTCCCTTCCACATCCACTTTAGCATATACAACATGATATAACACATCACATTGCTAATATATTTAACAATAATGTTAGTTTTACTGGGCACCCAACATTATCTTGCTCACTAGTCACAAACAAATGTGAACCTTTTTAAACCCCAAGTGTTAGGTAAATGGGCTCTAGATGGTAATTTTTTTGGTCTTAGCAATAGCAGCCTCAGGCATTCCTCTGTGTTGGTGGAAAATGTAAATATTAATATCTGTACCTCTGCTACTCTGTCTTCAATATACCTCTGCTGGGCACCTAAAATCACTTGTGAGGTTAACACTGATATCAATGGATGGGGTGGACGGTGTAAGCCCATTACTACTACCAGATAGTTGCAGGGGAATGACTGAAGCAAACTATTTTTCATCTAAGATCACATTGACATATAGTTTCAATACCAATTATACAGTTTCTCCACTCGGCAAAAAATAATAAAAATGGGCATTTCATAATTTCATTAGCTCCTATCTCAAGTATCAACAACCGAATAGGATACGGGAGATTTCAGTCTTATGGCATTCTTGTTCTTTTGTTACATTTCTTGAATCAGAAAATCAATCATGAACTACTAATAAGTAATGACCTAACTATATATGTTTTTCAGCATGTGGATGGTGAAAGAAAGGCATTCATTCAATTCGTTGCCTGCCACAGATGGTATGTCCCTAGCTAGGTCCTTTTTTATTTTATTTTATTTCTTCTAATGCTACGTCTTAACTACAAAAAAAGTTTCTTACCCTCGATTGTATATGACAGTATGACACTTTGAATCACATTTTCCATAGTGTGACGATCTATGATTGGATCAATAGATTCATTCATCATTCCCACACAACAGTAATCTTGCAGTTAGATTCTACAAGCTGATGCAAATTATCTAATCTGATATGTTTTCAGATTAGAGACAAAGAGAATGCTCCTTCTAGATCATTTCTCACTTTGATTATTCTATCCAAGTGCTCAAAATCTTTGGCAGAACTTATGGTGGAGTCTTCAACAACATTTCACAATGTCTCATTAGTATGGTTAAATTCAAGGAACAATAGTTTTGATATAGAATTTAAATCTATTGAAATTATAAGTGATATATATATATATATATAGTTATTGGTAGAGTCCCATTTGATAGAGGGTTTAAAACCTATTGAAATTAAAATTTCTAAATTGATGGCTGTAGACAGCAGTCGGTTTTTTGGTGTAGGCAAGATTGAACTGTAGAAACTTTACTAATTGAGCCAGAAGAAATTATTATCATAATTTTAATAAATAAATCTTTTTTGAGTTTTTACTTACATAAATTTTTTAAGTTTAAAAAGTGTAGTTTACCTTTTTATTTTTAAATCTCAAAAAAAAAATCTTATTATAAAAAATAACATTATTATATATTTGTTAACGTAAATATAACCACCCTTACCTGAACTTGAAAATTATGTTCCTACCGCTTCGCCGTCGTGGTCTTCTTCTTCTTCAATCCCCAAAATATTGTAAGTAACAATGACAATCTAGTCACTCTTTACCAAGGGCGGCGCCACCTTAAAATTTTATATTTATCTACCTTTAAAAAAAAAAAATTTGGAACACCCTGAATTTTTTTTATGCCAATAAAATTAAATTTTGGTCCATAATTTGAGCAACTTAACAATATATTAGGGTCTTTCAAGTAAAAAGAATCACATGTTTTTATATTCTTTTAAGCCTATTCTACGGCTTTATTTTTAGTTTATGCTTTACCTGACATGTTGTCATTGTACAACTACTTTTCCTCAAAAACATTATAATATATATTATACAACTGATTGGTCAAAGTCACATAAATTTAGCTTTTTTTATTGTACAACTACTTTTCTTTTTTCTTTTTCCGATAATTTTGATTAGAAAAAAATAGTAGCTTTAGTTAATTAAGTGAATAAACTTAAAAAGTTAATTTTTATATAACATCAATTAATTCATTATATATATATATATAAAATAAACTTTTTATTTTTGTAATTATAATTAAACATGTGATTGTCTATTCTAAGGAAATTTGATTAAATTTACACAAAAAGTGTCACTAAATATTATGTTTTTACATTTTGCTATCATATTATTAGTAATAAACTTATTATATTTTTATTTATATAATTTAAAATTTTATTAATTATATTATTTATGACATCACTGGTTTGACCATCGGTCGGATCTCAGTCCGACCAAAAAACTAGTAACTAGTCCTTTTTCTGGTTCTTTCACCATACTGGTTTATAAAACCATGGAAAAAAAAAATTTTGAACAAAAATCTGGAAAAAAAATTATAATAAAACCACTAACAAGGCCCAAACCAAATGCCAATAGAAAAGCCTAGTACAGGATCAATCTTATCTCATACTAAGACTATCACTACTCCAATACCAACACGATTAGGTTTTTAATTCAACAAATATTTAAAAAAGAATCCTCACTACCTCAGTGCCTCGTGGATTCACAAGTTATTAAACAATTTAAACTAAAACTAAATCAAACCTAAAGGCTGAAAGGAAATAAGAAATTCACTTACTCTCCCCAGCCATCGCCATCCATCCCTGTTCAGCAACACTAACAACAACCACAACTGAACTCCACAATCTTTATATTGTAAAACTTTATGTATTTGCGTATTTTTTTTTATTGTTGTTGTTGTCAATATATAAAATTTTCTTTTTATTAGATTGTGTAATTTATGCTTCTTGAGGAACACCTTGGAAAAAATTCCTAGAGCCGCCACTGCTCTTTACCATTAAAAGTAACCCACATGATTACAACCTTAATACCATTAAATGATATTGAAAAGTTTACTAATCATATCAAGTCAATAACAACCAGTTGCAGCATTCATAACATATTTGCACATATTTATTATTTCTCATAAGTTTAAGATTGTACCGAGGTAGCTGGTTCTATGTTAGATTGTTGTGGTGTACCCATTGACTGCAACCTTTGAAGTTACTCGATTACTGTATTCTCAACATCACTCCTGCTCTAATGTATATCATCATCCTCATCTTCTTCTTGTAGCACATTTGCATTACATTTTAAATTCTCTGTTTTTTGGTATGGCTCTTCTTCATCTGAAAGCATTTCAAAAAGGTTTCGTGGCTTGGTTTCAATCACAACATTCCATGTGGGGTCTTTTTTCCATTAACATAGTAAACTTGAGTTGCTGGACATGCTAATACAAATGGCTCTTTGGTTTTCAACTTTTGCGATATATTAACAATAGTGGTTCCATGACGATCTCTCTTATAATCAATTCCTTCACGAGATACGTCATACCAATCACATTTAAACAACACAACTTTATTCCCTTCAGTATATTAAAATTCAACAATGTTTATTAGTTGTCCATAATAAGGCACATTGCAACTTTGATCCTCCCCTCTCACCATAATTCCATTATTTTGTGTTCTTTTACTTTCATCACATTGATTAGTATGAAATCTGAACCCATTGACATTGTAACCTCAATAAAAATAGCCTTTTTCTCAAGGCCCCGAGCTAATGAAAGCATATGCCCATCAACTTGCCTTGTATTATATAATTTGGCGGTCTACAATAAAACTTAAATTAGGTTAAACTCAAGTTGTAGTAGTTAAATATAAACAAACATACATTTTCAAAATAAATTATTATCATACTCTTTTTTCAAACCACGCAATAAATTCTTGTCTATGCACCCTATCAATGTCAAGAGCACCTGCATTTGTAAAGATGTTTTTATGTTCTCTACACGTAGTTAAATATCCAAATCAGTTTTAATATATCATATCATGAGCATATCAAAGAAGTAATTTTGTGAAATCATCTCAATGAACAAATCGCTCAACATTGACACAATTTTATAGGACATAAAATGTTGTTGCGTTATGAAGATCATCATTCAACTTAAACCTTAATGCTTTTCATAAATGGGTGTTAAGAATATGGACAATTGAGAGGTATTACATGTAGAGGTACCTCCATTATAATTTCTCTCTATCCGATTAAGTTTGGTTTTTATTCCATGTAAATAGCCAAAACAAAATGTTAGGCATTCATCTACTAAATACTTTTCTACAATTGACCATTCTGCATGTGCCTTATTACAAGCATAACTCTTAAGCTTGTGCAAATACCTAATTTGAAGGCATAATATGAAATTTTATATAAAATAAAAAATAAAACACTAAGTGTGCAATTTAAATTTAGATCATAATGAAATTTTGTACACTTTACCACTCAACTGGATGGATACATCCATTTGTATTGCACTAGACTTGCAACTTTAGCTTCCCAAGATAGGTGAGTTGCCAAGTGAACCATTACATCAATAAAAGAAGGTGGAAATTTTTTTCCTAATTTACAGAGGGTTATTGCAATTTGGGTTTCAAGACAATCCAAATCCTCCACTCGTAACACTTTGGAGAACAATTCTTTGAAAAAAGTTACTAAACTCAGTCAAAGCATCAGATAAATATTTTGGTAAAAAGTCATGCACTCAAGTGGGAGTAATCTTTCTAGGAAAATATGGCAATCATGAGTCTTCATACGAGAAATATTTCTCTCCTTAATATTCACACATCAAGATAAATTTGCAGAGTAGCCATTCGGAAATTCAAGATTTTTTACCCATAGGCATAAGGCCCTTTTCTCATCAATTGGGGGTAGCTCTATCTTCCCATTAACCTCTATGGGGTGGAGCGAATTTCATATGCCCATTTCTTCTAGATCAAGACAAGTGTTTAAAGAATCCTTCATTATACCTTCAATATTCATAATTGTCCTAATAACATTGTCAACTATATTTTTTTCAACATGCATCACATTCAAATTGTGACATAACAAAATTGTTCTCCAATATGGCAATTAAAAAAAATGCTATGCTTCTTGCAATTATAAAAAATCCCATGCCCTTCTAGCCCTCACTTTTTTTCCGCTTTTTCCAAATATTATTCGCTCTAATGGAAGAATTTGTTTTAACACATGATCACCAGATAACCGTTTAGGTGTTGTCTTCCTTTCTTTTTTACCATTAAATTGTGACTTTTAATTACACCATTTGTGGTCTAAGGTCAAAAAATGATGATGTCCCATATAGCATATCTTAGATCCATTTCGTAACCTGCAATGAGTAGTCTCACTATGACAACACAGACAAGCCAAATTTCCCTTTGTATTCCAACCCAACAAAATAGCATATGCATGAAAGTCATTGATAGCCCACAAGATTGCTGCTCTCATCTGAAAGTTCTCATTGGTTGAAGCATCATATGTACACACCCCATCTTCCCACAATTTTTCAGCTCATCAATCAATGGCCTCAAGAATACAACAATGTCATTCCTAGGACCCTTTAGGCCTGGTATAAGTAATGGCATGAACGAGTAAGGTTCCTTTACACACATCCAAAAGAGAAGATTATATGGAAATAAGATAATAGGCCAGGTAATGTACGAAATATTCATATTTCCAAATGGGTTGAACACATCTATAACTAATCCAAGCCTAACATTATGGCAATCCATTGCAAATGACTCATGAATTTGGTCAAATTTTTTTCCAAGCTTTATAGTCCGTTGGATGTTGTAACACTCCATCATTAATGTGGGCACAAGTGCCCACAACGGGGTTTTAGGTTTCCCCAAATCCATGGGAAGTACGCCTTGGCCTAGGGTGGACCATGGCGGAAGGTGTAAATGAAGTCACCACCTAGATTAGGTCTATGAATCATAAATATAGCGCCCTTGTGGAAGGACTGATCTTTACTAGAGCACGTGTTCAAAGTTTAGGTATGGGGATAGGAAGTTGTTAGGCACCCAACCCCACCCAACCCATGGGTCAGCCTCCACTCATTGTGTTCCAAATCCTAATCTCATCAAAGGGTCCTCTAATATGTTATCCTAAACTCACACACTAACATGCATCTAACATCCAAACATGGTAAATGTCCCACACTCAACCATAACATAAAAACCCTACCATTCATCTAGTAATATATATCCAAGGGCAACAAGCATATCCAAGGCAGTAGCATCAACAAGACATTTAATCAAGCATATTTAATCATTCAAACCTAGCATCATGGTATTCATCAATCAGGGAGACCGATCATCATATTCAAAGATGCCTGTTCATATTCATATGCATGACTTACCTTCACGTATCTTGTTGCAACATAACACCTCAGCACCTATGCATCAATGCATGTTCAAGTTCTCATGAACGTTCATGTGGTTTAACCAAGACATAAACCCTAATTATCAATTCAACAATCAAAGCATGTGAAACATGTTATTCTACTAATCCTAGACCTAAACATGTGAAAGCTAGACTTAACAAGACCTAAACAGAGGATTAAAACTAAAAAAAACAAACAAAATTGCAAGAACCCTAAATCTGGGATTTTGGGCATGCATGCGCATACATGAAGTATGTGTACGCATGCCTCGAGTATGCATATGCATGGCTAGAGTCTGCGTATGCATACATAAAGCACGTGCACGCATACACACCCAGAAACACAGTTTTGAAGCACAACCAAACAACGATCAAACAAAAACTAGCATGCTTCTAATATTTAATCCAGCTCTTCATTCAAAACATGGTGAGGCACAACAAAGCAAAAGCAAATAAATCAAATCACATTTCTAAACATGTATAACAAATAAATCAAATTAATAACAACAAGAACACAAGTTATAAAAATCCAAATTAAGGAAAAGCCATGAAGAGAAAGTCACCTTACTTATAGAACACAACTTGGTTGATATTTAACCAACCCCTCAGTGTCTACACAACAAGATCAAATGATAATCAAAGGAATCAAAGTATTCAAAAGTTCATAGATAATCACAACTCAAAATAAAAAGATGTTCTTGAAAAGATTATTTGAAAAAGTTTTTTTGATTTGGATTAGAAAGTAGTTTCTACCTTAAGACCACTAGAGAAAGGTTTTGAAGAACCAAAAAACGTTCATAATGTTGTGAGTGTAGAAAGTTCAAAGTTAGAAAAGAGTTTTGGAAGAGTTTAGGTGAAAAATCAACTCTCTCTAGCTAGGGATGAGTTTGGAGGCATAAGGTTGTATTTATATGTTAAAACTAGGGTTTTCGGGGCTTTTTAGACGTCTTTGGACGTTCCCAAGGGTCTAGGGGCCAGCCCACATCAAGGAATGATATTTTAGGCCCCAAAACAGAAGTTCTAGAACCTAGAAAATTGGCCTGCATATGCATGGTTGGGGAATGCATACGTATGCATGATTCATGCGTATGCATACTCCCTAAAAACTGTAATTTCGACTGCTCTAATGGCCCAATTTCAAACGGTCATACCTTATTCAGTACAAGTCCAAATTAGGTAAATTTTGTGTTCAAATTTAAACCTCATTCAAAAATTCATTGTGAATAAAAAGTTATGGTCAAAATAGTGAACAAAGGTCATTTTTCAGCACCGTTTTCAAAGCGATTTGAGCACTTTTGAGTTGTGATTACTTCCAAACTATCAAAATAACTTCAATTAACTTTTGTAGACATGTAAAGCTCATCATTGGGACCGGGAACTAAAGTTTATTAACAAGGTACAAAATGAGGTGTCTACAAGTAACACATTTTTCATCGTGCTACTTTATAGCTGCAACAATCTTTGTTGACATACCGCAAAACCTTCCATGGTCCCTTTTTATTTCTCCTTTACCACCCTTATTTGGCTGCATCTTGAAAGTTTACAAACTGGACATTGAGTCGCTTCTGAATACTCCTTATAATAAAGTGCACAATCTTTATTGCTGTGGGCGTACGCACCCTCAACCGCAGTTGGGTGAGTACGCCTTTGCCTAGGGTGGACCATGGTAGAGGATGTAAATGAAGTCACCACCTAGTTTAGGTCTAGGAATCATAAATATAGCACCCATTTGTGGAATGACTGATCTTTACCAGAGCATGTGTCTTGAGTTTAGGTATGGGGATAGAAAGGTGTTGGCACCCAACCCCACCTAACCTGTGGTTGGCCTCCCCTTATTGTGTTCCAAATCTTAATCTCGTTAAAGGAATATTTAACATGTTATTTTGACTCTCACAAACTCTAACATCCATCTAAAGGAAAACAACATGGCATAATCATCCCCAAGCCTAGCATTCATCTATCATGGCATTAAGCATACATTACCAAGGGAAGAAACATCACTGTAAACTCTATACTTGTGATGTTGGAAATTGGATTTGTGGTGGGTTGTTTATGTTCTTTTGGTGTTTTGGTTTATTGAGTTGCTGAGAGTTTAATTTTTAGAGCTTTGAGCTCATTATATATTTTAAGAAAGATAAAGACATGTCTTTTGGTTGAATTCTTTTATATGGAATGTTGAGGTACTTTTCTCTGGATTCTCTCTTATTCATGTTGTGTATGCATGTTCTTATGCTGTTTTGGTTCAATAGTTACTGAAAACTTTACATTTTAGAGCTTGAAGGTCATTAGGAATTTAGGATAGCAATTTGTCCTCATTTTGAAAGATAAATACATGTTATTTGGTAGAATTGTTTTATATCTATGAATACATATATACTTTTTTGGATAAATTTTGATCCTAAATTGTTGCATTGGCCTAATTGTAGATTTGGGGTATTCAATAAGGAACACAAATGGAACTGGTACTTATTATTTTAATTTTTAAATTGACTTTGTCATGGTTATGGTTTGTGTATTTTACTTATAAGAAATTTTTGGAGCATGAGTAAGATTGTGTGAATGACCTATAGCTCAATAGCAATTCCTCCTTCTATAATAAGGGGATGAAAGGTGAAGTTGTGGGTTCAAGACCCGATGGGTGCATGTATAACTTACCAATAATAAAAAATGATTGTTAACCTATTTTTTGAAGTTTCTTGAAATGATGTAATTTTGATTTTTTATCAAATGATATTCTTTTTACATTCTAGCATGGTAATTGATTGATAATCCTTTGGTTAATGTTATGTGTGAAAATGAATCTATAATAGAAAGAGAATATATGAATTCATCGTAACAGAAAAGATTCAAGGTGTATACATTATAAGATCCATACGATTGCATACATGAAATTTGAAGAAGATAAGATCACCAATATTGAATGGAATAATACTAAATTTAGGGGATCAGGCTATCAACCTTTTTGGATAAATTGGATTTGGAAATTGGATTTGTGGTTAGTACTTTATTTTAGCAATTGATCCACACTACATGGTGTGATTACTTTTTTTGATGCATTATTTGAAACTAATTGTATTATATTACACTTGAAAATCTATATTTTCTTTCTACAACTTATACATTAGGAGTTGTGATTTTAATTTATTGGTGTGACTACTCTTAATGCATTGTTAGAAATGTTTCTTATAACATAGTTAATGTTTTTACTTTATGATTTTAATATAGTATTGTTTTTAGCAGATTTCTTATTGGTGACTTTTAGGGGATTTACTTTTGGCATTACTTGAAGACATATGAGGACATCTTCCGTTAGTTCTAATTATATTATGCTACCCTTTTTGTATTGTTATAAAACATCTTGAGTTGTTGTATGTATTGCAAACAATTATTGTATGGAATGAGTTTGAATTGGATAATTGTTTTATTTTTTACTTGTGGAATGTATGGATCTTTTTTTATAAATGTGTTGTTAAAATAAATGTGTTATTCAAATGTGAGGTTTTAATATTGTAATGACAAGTTACAGGTAGGGGCGGAGCTAGGAATTTTTGTTTGGAGGGGCCAAGTTGCGGCACTAATATATTTATCAAGACAACCCTCACATACATACATACACACACATTTTTTTATTATATATACACACTTTTTTATTTGATAAGTTATATTTATATACACTCACCCAACAAAAACAAAAACAAAAAAAAAAACAAAAAAAAAAAAAATTTCAAAAACATGCAACTAAAGACATTAAAATAAGTTAGGCTTCAAACATATTTGAAACTATCTTGCTATAATTTATTATGTGGCAACTAAAGACACATTTTATGTGTAGTTTTAGTGACAAGATTTTTTTAATGAGTTGATTACTTGTTAATCGCCACATAACGGGTTAAAAACGATAAATTCAAACATGTTTGATGCCAAACTTTATCAAATATTTAACAGATATAAGAACACATTTTACATTTATATCTCTATAACTATTAGACCAATTATTTTTTTTAAGAGTATCATTGGACTAATTCAAATATTTGGGAGGGCCAACTCTTATTTTTATAGACTAAATTTTGAAAATATTAAAAAAATTATATATATAATTAAAAAATTTTCAAATTTTGGGGGGGCGAGCCTTCAACATAGCTCCGCCCCTGGTTACAGGTTAATATCAAAGCCATGAAAAAAATAAAAACAGAAAATAAGTTTTAGCGACGAATTTTTTCATCACAAATATAGCAACAAAAAATTGTTTTAGTGAAAAAATATTTCATCGCTAAATGTAGCAAAATTTTGTAAGAAATGGTTTTAGTGATGGAAATTTTCATTGCTATATGTGCCTGGATTTTCTTAAAAATAGTTTTAGTGACGAACTTTTTCGATACTATATGTACCCGAACATAGTTTTAGTGACGAAATATTTTCGTCACTGAATAGTGTTTTTAGTGAGGAAAACATTTAGTGACGAAACGTTTTCATACAAAACGTTTTCATCGCTAAAAGTTTTTTTAAAAAAAAAAAAAAAAATCAAATTGGACTTTTAGTGACGAAATTTTTCGTCACCAAGACTGTTAGTGACAGGGTTTCAGTGAGGAAATGAGTTTCGTCACTAAAGATCCTTAGTGACGAAAAGCTGGACTTTTAGTGACAAATATTTTCGTCACTGAAAATACATTCTGTTGTAGTGGCATCCGTAGCAGGTGTTGCAAAAAAAAAAAATGTCATTTTAACACACCAAAAATCTACTTTATTATTTTACCACATCATTTTACAACATCTCATTTATCAGATGTTTTATCATTCAATTCTATACATTAAAATAATATTTACTATACATTAAAATAATATATTATCTCCTCCCTATCATCACCATCAACAACAACAACCCACACCCGCAGATCAACCGCCACAGCCCACAACCACCGGCCACCCCCACAAATCAACCACCGACCACCAATATCAGCCACTGCTACCAAAAAAAAAAAAAAAAAAAACACTACACAGCCACAAATCTCACACCCATAACCTAATCTCACTCTCACAACCCACAACTCGATCTGAGACCATCCCAAATCTCATACCCATCCCAAATCTCACACCCACCCCAAATCTCACATCCACAACCCGATCAACCTACCACCATCAACCAAAATCAGCCAACCACCAACAATCAAAACAACCAACCACCAAAAAAGAGAGAGAGAGAGATCGGCGAGATCGGAGAGATCAGCGTTTTGGCCCTTCTCGTCTTGGACGTCGGCGATGACGATGGCTCGTGCGCCGTGAGTGGCGAACTCGCGAGCCGTGGCCTCGCCCATGCTGCTTGCGCCTCCGGTGATAATGGCCACCTTGCCATCGTCACAAACAAACTGATCTTAATTTGCACAGTCAAACTGATCTTAAATTAAAGAAGAAAAAAAATCTCACCAACTTAGCATTGATATTCTTGTTGCCAGTGGTAGCCATTACAGTGATCGATTGATGGATCAAGATCAACAATTTATAAGAGAGAGGGAATCGGTGAGAGGGAACCGGTGAGAGAGAAGAGAAAAGAATAAAGTGAAGAGAGAGGAGAGAGAAAAGAGAATAAAAAAATATTAAAACTTATACCATTCTTCGTCCGTACCGTTGCATTTTGCAATAATACTGTTCACATGTGGCAAATTTTATGAGATTTGGAACATCTGATAAAAGGGAGTTTTTGGTGTTTGGTGTGCCAAATGTGTAAAATATTTGGCATTTGGCACATTTAGCACATCTAGTGTGGATGCTGTGCAAAAATCTTCACATTCCTAAACACAACTCAACAATACACAAAACGACCTCAAAAGCCGATACTATACAAAACGGGTTTACAAGCCCTCTCTTGCCTCACGAAGTGGGTTCAAAGCCCAGAGTTCTTCACTACACGGATCAAGCTTGAAGCCTAAATATAACATTTTTTCCATCAAAGCCTGACGACCCTTGTCTACACAAAATGGACTACAGGTACAGGAATTAAAAAATTCACTCAAAAAGCCATTAAGGTGATTCAAACTAATTGGGTTAGAGGGCCATGCTCAAGCATGAAGCCCAAGAAATGCCAAGGCAATCCAGCTCACCAAGAGAGAAAAAAGAAGTAACCAAATGTTGGACTCATTTCTTACTAACTTGAGGAACCAGCCAACGGTTGTAGTAGTTACTAGTTACACCAGAAGACAAAAATGGAGCTAATGTCATAGGAGTAAGACACATGTTCAAGTGATTCAAAATCCTCTTTTCCCTAAGTTGTAAGTAACCCTTTGTTAGAGCATTTCCATCTAAAAGTGTCCTATCCTATTTTACCATCTCAAAAAACTATTTTATTAGTTATATCATACCATTTTACAACACACCTAACATCCCAACTTTTATTTTCCTATTCTACTCATTAAAATAATATATCTACACAATAAAATATATTTTTTCCTTTTTTGGATTTTCTCAATTTTCTCCTCCACATATGTATGTATCTTCCTGACTCCTCCATTCCTTTACTGTTCACCTTCTTCTCCTTTATCTTCCATCTTCATTTTTGTTTTTTCTTTCTTTGTGTTTTCCCATTTGTTTCGTCTAACCCAAACTAGTAAAGCTTCTCTCTGGTTCTCACTCACTCTTAACTCCTCATCAATAACTTGTCACCACTAGTATCAATGGGTCTCACAAGCTCACAAGCTCCCTCAACTTCTAGCATCGTGCCTCCACTGCCCAGTCACCACCACCGTGCCTCCACCATGCCCACCACACCACCACTGCCCACTACCCTCCAAAATCCCACCAAAACAAAAACCCATATTTAAAAAAAAAAAAAAAAAAAAAAAAAAAAAAAAAAAAAAAAAAACTAGATCAACCCTAATCAAAACCCAAACAGTTGTTGAGCAAAACCTCGACCAAACCCACATCGCATCGCTGCTGCTAGATCAACACCGCTACTGCCACCGCTAGATCAACGTTTCCTCCATCGCACCACAACACACAAAACCCAGCCCATCTTCACCGAGCTTGAGCAACCCATCATCGACGAGAATCATAGCCCATCATTGGCGAGCTTGAGCAACCCACGTTGGACCCGTGCCAAAATACGCCCACCGTGATAAAGAGATGTGATGAGAGAGAGAGAGAGGCTGTTGTGCAAGACTAGAGAGAGGAGATGAAAAACACAGAAAATAAAGAGAGAGAAAAAGTCAGATTGAATAAAAAACTATTATTTAGTTTTACAATTGTGCTACAGTGCAATTCTACATTTAGAATTGCACTGTAGCACAATTGCAAATTTTTTTGCAATAGTCAGGTTTTGCTAGACTGGCTGTTGGGGAGTTTTAGGGCTTAAATGCTAAATACTACCAACATATGGCATATGCCATTCCCACTGTGAATGCTCTTATAGACTTACAGTACTAGAAGTTTACTAAAGATGTTGAACAATAGCCAATAGGGATTCTTGTTGGAGAGTAGCTTGGAAAAATAAAAAGATGTCATCGGTAAAAATATATATTTTTAAAGTTTAAAGCACGTTTATTGACCCTAACAGGTTGTAGAATTTTGGTATGAAGGGTAGCATCAAGGAGAAGACACGAGAGAATATTTGTTTGACTGTTTGTTTGTGCTTTGTTGATTGGTAGTTGGGCATAATAGGGACAAGTGACAGGAAAAAAAAAAGGTTAAGTTAAGAAAAGTTTTTGTTAGTAGTGCAGAATAAATATAGAGTGTTGGTAGTGCCGTAGTGGGATTGGGTTAGTGGGTCAATGTTAGAAAGATGGAGACAACACAAAGACAAAAATAAATAAAGGTAGACCAAAGACAAAAAGAAAAAAACAAATCATATAATATAGAAAATTGTCACACAAATTTAATATATATGATTCTTATTTTATTTGTAGATCATGAAAAAATCAACTACAATGCTTGATTTTTTCAAAAGAAAAGATTCAAATTCTTCCGAAGTCAATGTGGGATTGCTATTCCAATTCTAGAAAATGTGGATGTTCCAATTCTAGAAAATATGCATTCCCCAATTCCAGAAAATGTCGATGTTCCAATCTCTCAAACACAATTTCAAAGAGTTGATCTTGATTCTTTGGATTATGATCCCGGAACACGCAAAAAAATATGGGAATATTATGTTAATCAACGTGATGAAATTCGACGGGCTTACATTACTATGTGGATGCGTATTTGAAATTTTTTTTTCCACTTATCTCCCGCCCTCTAGCTTGAAATCCTGGGTCCGTCCCTGATCCCACATATCATTATTGATGTTATTATTATTATTATTTTTAATTCTTATTCATAGGTTTGAGGTACTGTAGACTTAACGCACTTGAGATTATATTTAGAAAAGTTTATTTAGCTTAAATCTTGGGGCACAAAAGTAATTAAATTAAGTTAAAAATATATATATAATTGATAGGTCATAAATGCATTTTGGTATTAATTGCATTCCACTACCTCATAAAGGCCACATCTCTGAAGCGTTAAATACAAGGTAGAGGAAGAGATAAAAGAGGGTATTGATAGGAAGAGATTTATCTCTAAAAAAGCTAGGGGGTGTATTTTTCCCTTGGAGTTTTAGAAGGAATACAATTGAAAAGAACCAGTTGTTCTTGGTATGATTTCTCAAATATTAGAAACAAAGAATTAAAGGGTTAGAATTTTATTATGGAAACGTCAGTGATGTGCAGATTGTTTAAAAGTGGTATTTTTCCTAGAATATTGTTTACACTATTGCGTTAGTTGCCTATAGTTTATTTTCTACAACAAAAGTTATGATTATAAAGCTTAATTCATGTATAAGGCTTTACTTTTTCCGTTTGGGACGTATATTAAATCCTAAGTCTAGAAAGTATTGGCTACTGCCTTTGAGATTTGATAAATTCAAGGAAACATCTTTTTGGGTAGAGATGCTTTGCATCAGTGTTATTATTTGGTTCATCAAAGTACAAGTCTCTTGAAACAATTTGTATAATTCGATAAGCTTTATATTTTGTGGAGGATATTAAGTAATTTCTATGATTGATTATAGGTCCTATTTAAGAGTGTTTTGAGACTATTTGGAGGGTGTTTTGGCTAGGCTTTCAGAGTGATTCAAATATGGTAAGTAATTATGCATAATATGCACAAATTTTGTTCAATAGGTTTTTAGAAGTCAAAAGTTTTCAAAAGTTATGTTTTTAAGCTTACTTTTTCTAAAGTTTATCAAAAGCATTTTTATACCATTGAAAGAGAAACTTCAACTTTTAAATAATGTTTTAAAGAGAAATTTCAAATTTTAAATAACGTTGTGAACATCTGAATCTCATTTAAAAGATGATTTCTAAACTAAAATATTTTCAAAAAAGAATTGAGTTTCAATGTAAGTTTTCTAAAAAGGTTCTTGTTCTTTTAATATGTTTAAAACCAAGTGATTTCAAAGTCATGTTCCTATTTTCCAAAATGGCATTTGAAACATTTCTTTTAGCGAATTGAATTTTCAAACTTACTCAAGAATTGTAAAAATACATATATAAACTCCTCAGTTCCTATTCATTCCCTAAGAGAGTCAAGCATCCTTTGATTTATGTTATATTCGATATTGTGATCTTCAATATGCCTCTGTATTTGGAATGATTATTACTATAAGTAAATTATTCTACTTTTGTATAAACTTTGCTTTTGTGATATGTGACTCATTAAATGTTTTAAAAATTGATCATATATATGTGTGAACCTGCTTGCAGGGTTGTATGTGAGAATAAGTGTTGAACCCTCACCAACAGAGGTTAGATGTTGGTATCTGCTCACAGGATTGTATGTGAGAATATGTGATATGTGTATATGTGACACTATTCTCTTATCAATATTCGGTATGTGTTTTCGAATGATTTTAAGATTTGATTACATATCTATTAAGTGGATCATTATATGTTTTGGAAAACTATATTTAATATCATTGAGTAAATTTGTGAAATCAAAATACTCGTGCTTTGCTTTACTCTGTTTTGTTGTGTATTGTGTATAATTGCTTACTAGATGTGTGGCTCACCCCATCAATTATAATTTTAAGATTAAAGTTTAGCTAGGAAACAAAACCTTTGGATCACTTCGTAAGGCATAAAGTAGAGCGTGGTAGTTTTTAAGCGACTCTAGTAAAGCTTGAAGCCTTATAGATTTTTAGTTATTTTTATTATTTTGCTTAAGATTTTATAGTATTTAGAGACTATTTCTAAATTGTGGATTTTTAGATATTATAAGAGATTTATTAAGAGCATTTTTTATTTGGAGTTTTATTTAATTTTGAAATTAATTACGTTTATTGAGATATACAAGATTAGCAAGTTAGTCATATATGTATCTAAATTCACGTTTCATGGATTTGGGTCGTGACACTAGGAGGCTGGGGTTTTGGAGTATTATATTATGTGTTTAATTTAATTGTATACACATATAAAAAAATAAAAAATAAAAAATAAATAAAAAAAAGATTAGGATATTTACAATAGCCTAATATATGGTCAATATCTTCACACATATGTAACAACCTAATCTATGAGTTCATTTTTAAAAGTGTTGCATTAATTTTTTGTATTACATTAATTGTGAATTCTTGTAGATCTATGGTGAATCAAAGTTCTTGTTAGATCGCCAAAGATGAACTCATCGGAGCTCTCCAGTTCTCGATCTAGGAATGACTTTCTAGTTCTCGATTTCCTTTTCTGTAGAGTTAGTACCGATTCAACTCAGTTTTTTCTCAATTTCTTATTTGAGTTTATTTTGTTTAATTTTGAAATGTGTAATTGAAGTGTGGTGTGTATCAACTCTATTTGGTAACTGATAAAATGAAAAGAAAAGTGAAAGAAAATGAATTTTTAAGCATAATTGGTTCAATGTCGTTGCTAAGAAAATTTAAAGGAAAGTATAAGAAAATGAGCTATTTGAACTTTTGGTGTGTTTGGTTGTTGTGAAAGTGTGAAGGAAAATAAAAGAAAATGAGCTATTTGAACTTTTATTTTGTTCGGTTGTTGAGAAAATGTAAAGGAAAATGAAAGAAAATGAACTAGGTTGTTGAGAAAATGCAGGAAAGTTATAGTGAATCAACTCTCTTTAAATAGGTTATTATGAGTTTTTTTTTTTTTTTTTTTTTTTTTTTTTGAAGAAGGTTATTATGAGCTAAGTGGGTGAATTAATAGATTAAATGAGTTTAATAGATAATAAGTAACTAATTTATGTTTACCAAAAAAAAAAGTAACTAATTTATATTTAAACGGAAAATAAATGAATAGATAGCTGACTATATATCCGTCCTATTAATGACCTAACCCAAACCTACCTGACACGCACATTTGCCCCCACTAATAGCAATATGTGTCAAAGTTAATAAAAGAATGTGTTTGGCCGGTAAGAGTTTTCACAACAATACTGATATATTATTTGGAAATTATCCATTTTTTAATTGTTATAATAAAAAAATCTTTATCTTGTTCTTGCCTAAAGGCCCTAAACCACAAAATTGTTATCCTAAACATAGGCCACACCAAGTTTCTGTTAAGTCTTTATCACATTAATAGCAGAGATAAAAACAAAAGTTTTAGTACAGCTCGTGGATATTTTATAAACAAATAATGCTATATTATTTAAAATTGGAGTGTTAGTCACAAGTTATCACTCTTTATTTTATTTTATTTGAGATATCATTCTACAATAATCTAATTTAATTGTATACATATATATATATATATTTTAAAAGATTAAGATATTTACAATAGCCTAATATATGGTCAATATCTTCACACACATGCAATAGCCTAATCTATGAGTTCATTTTTAGAAGGGTTGCATTAATTTTTTTTTATTACATTAATTGCGAATTCTCGTAGATCTATGGTGAATCAAAGTTCTTGTTAGATCGCCAAAGATGAACTCATCGGAGCTCTCCAGTTCTCGATCTAGGCATGACTTTCTAGTTTTCGATTTCCTTTTCCGTAGAGTCAGTACCGATTCAACTCAGTTTTTTCTCTATTTCTTATTTGAGTTTATTTTGTTTAATTTTGAAATGAGTGATTGAAGTGTGGTGTGTATCAACTCTATTTGGTAACTGGGAAAATGAAAAGAAAAGTGAAAGAAAATGAATTTTTAAGCATAATTGGTTCAATGTCATTGCTAAGAAAATTTAAAGCAAAGTATAAGAAAATGAGCTATTTGAACTTTTGTTATGTTTGCTTGTTGCGAAAGTGTGAAGGAAAATAAAAGAAAATGAGCTATTTGAACTTTTATTTTGTTCGGTAGTTGAGAAGATGTAAAGGAAAATGAAAGAAAATGAACTAAGTTGTTGAGAAAATGCAAGAAAGTTATAGTGAATCAACTCTCTTTAAATAGGTTATTATGTGTGTTTTTTTTTTTTTTTTTTTTTTTTTTTTTTTTTTTGAGAAGAAGGTTATTATGAGTTAAGTGGGTGAATTAATAGACTAAATGAGTTTAATAGATAATAAGTAATTAATTTATATTCAAACGGATAATAAATCAATAGATGGCTGACTATATATCCGTCCTATTAATGACCTAACCCAAACCTACCTGACACGCACATTTGCCACCACTAATAGCAATATGTGTCAAAGTTAATAAAAGAATGTGTTTGGCCAGTCAAAGTTTTCACATCAATACTGATATATTATTTGGAAATTATCGATTTTTTAATTATTATAATAAAAAAAATCTTTATCTTCTTCTTGCCTAAAGGCCCTAAACCACAAAATTATTATCCTAAACATAGGCCACACCAAGTTTCTGTTAAGTCTTTATAGCATTAATTGCAGAGATAAAAACAAGAGTTTTAGTACAGCTCGTGGATATTTTATAAACAAATAATGCTATATTATATAAAATTGGAGTGTTAGTCACAAGTTATCACTCTTTATTTTATTTTATTTGAGATATAATTCTACAATAATCTAATTTAATTGTATACACATATATATTTTTTAAAAAAAGATTAGGATATTTACAATAGCCTAATATATGGTCAATATCTTCACACACATGCAATAGCCTAATCTATGAGTTCATTTTTAGAAGTGTTGCATTAATTTTTTTTATTACATTAATTGCGAATTCTCGTAGATCTATGGTGAATCAAAGTTCTTGTTAGATTGCCAATGATGAACTCATTGGAGCTCTCCAGTTCTCGATCTAGGCATGACTTTCTAGTTCCTGATTTCCTTTTCCGTAGAGTCAGTACCGATTCAGCTCAGTTTTTTCTCTATTTCTTTTTTGAGTTTATTTTGTTTAATTTTGAAATGAGTGATTGAAGTGTGGTGTGTATGAACTCTGTTTGGTAACTGAGAAAATGAAAAGAAAAGTGAAAGAAAATGAATTTTTAAGCATAATTGGTTCAATGTCGTTGCTAAGAAAATTTAAAGGAAAGTATAGGAAAATGAGCTATTTGAACTTTTGTTATGTTTGGTTGTTGCGAAAGTGTGAAGGAAAATAAAAGAAAATGAGCTATTTGAACTTTTATTTTGTTTGGTTGTTGAGAAAATGTAAAGGAAAATAAAAGAAAATGAACTAGGTTGTTGAGAAAATGCAAGAAAGTTATAGTGAATCAACTCTCTTTAAATAGGTTATTATGAGTTTTTTTTTTTTTTTTTGAGAAGAAGGTTATTATGAGTTAAGTGGGTGAATTAATAAATTAAATGAATTTAATAGATAATAAGTAATTAATTTATATATATATTTTTTATAAGAATTAATTTATATTTAAACGGATAATAAATGAATAGATAGCTGACTATATATCCGTCCTATTAATGACCTAACCCAAACCTTCCTGACACGCACATTTGCCACCACTAATAGCAATATGTGTCAAAGTTAATAAAAGAATGTGAGGGCATGTAACATCGGTATCTCTCATTGTCATTGGCTCCTCCTTCTATCAGCCAGTCTAGCGACAGAGACTGTATATGATGGTGGTAGCTACCTGCAATCATTTATTACAAAAATATTTCTTTTACCATATAGAAAAATATTTCTTTTCCAAAAAAGTATTCTTCCTCAAAAAAAAAAAAAAAAGAAAAAAAAAAGAAGAAAAGTTACCGTTGTAACTCTTATTTCCAAGTTTTTTCTTAGAATAGGTGCAGTTGGTGGGTTTGTGTTCAAGACTCATTTCCTTGAGTCTTTGAACATCTTATAAGTTTACATTTGTCTCTAATATGTATGGTACTAACAAATCTTTATTGGTCATCTTTTGCATGAACAAAAAAAATTAGAAAATGGTGAATAATAACAAGGTGCTATTCCTCCAACCGTCTCTCACTTTTGTGTTTCTTTTCTTGTATAGCTTCTAGTATTAACATGTTAGCTATGTAAAATAATAGATATTCACATATTTTAGAATATGTCTCTATGCTTCCTCATCACATGTTACTTATGTATATACTTTACATGTTTTGTTTGTATAATTTGGAGGAGTTATTATTCACATGATAGTTATTACGTAAATATTTACTTACATGTGTGTGTGTATATATATTATTTGCAAAAACCCTTTAAAAAAATCAAAATACCAAGTATTCCATTTCTTTATAAAAGGTTAACATTGGGAATAAATTAAAATGAGATACTATTTTTGGATAGGCGTTGTGGGATGTCTAACACCTTGCTCACATATAACCAAACTTCCAAGTCCAAGAATCTTTGGTTCAAAGACTATTGGTTTACCTTAATTAATGAACCTTTAAAAATTGGTTTAGCTAATTAGATAACTTAAAACAAATTAGACATCTAGGTGACCAATCACACCTAATACAAAACCAATGGTTGGTGGCGACTCCAAAAACAAAAATAAGAAAAAGGGACTAACGTACACACACCCCACCCTAGATACACAATCACGCAAGCCACGTTACCAAGGACCCAATGTGCGACAAACAACGATACTTCCTCTCGAAGCAAACATGAAAAAGGGGGGTGAAGAAAAATCAGGGGTGTCCACATTGTCCCTCCTCTGTTGTCATTTCTCTTTTCTTTATTTTCTCAAAGATTTTAATTTCCTGGGAAAACAAACAGACAAATACACATAAAGAAATGAGTCTACTCTGTTTGGGTCTTTTATTTAGTTCCTATAAATTAAATAAGCAAACTCAATTAGTGATCCTTAGACATATGGACCTCAGTTTTATGATAAATTTATGATGTCGCCATTAAAGATGAGAACCTCAACTTTTATGGTACTCAAGTTTTATAAACTCGAGTAACACATTACAAGGAACTCGAGTTCCACATGACCCTTTTTAATTAAAATAATCCAAGTCAGTGGGTGTCATCGTGGCAGAACACAAATTATTACGGCCAAAGATGGTATTTGGCCATTTTTGCCCAGGTTTGTGGCCATCGTGTTTCTGAAAAAAAATTCTAAAAAAAAAAAAAAGGCTTCTGGCCATTGTGCATGCAATTAGTTGATGCATTATCTCTTTCTATCAAAATAATAATAACTAGTCGCTAACCCATGCGATGCACGGGATAGTTGAACAAAATTTATTATACACATTTACTTTTATTGATACAATCATTTGAAAACAATTCTAACTAATACCCAAATGCAAGAAACACATTGACTTACTTATTATTTGAAGTAGCCTTCTGAAAAACATGATTGGCTATACAAATCTCATTGTTGTCAAGCAAAGGATTTATAAACTTAATCCCAAAAATATGGGCCTATGCTGTCAACAACTCACTATAGGTGGATAATTATTGAAAATTTGAAACTTACAAAGTAATTCACAATTCATAAGTTAACAAAACAAAACTCAAGATGTAATTATTATATATATTCGGAACTAGCATCATTAGAATTTACACATATTGTGCAACTAAGCCTTAATTTTCTCATCAACGGTTGAAAATCCTAACCTTGATTTGATTTCTCATTTTTCAATGATGCTGACCGGAGAATGAGTTGATTTGGTCCATAAGAGTGGCTTGAGTAATTTCTAATGGCAAGTGCCAAAGATAGTGGGTAAATCAAATCAAAGAAGAAGAGAGTGTGAACTATCTCACGAAATGATAGATCTCTTTACATCTCATAAACTAAAAATAAAAATAAAAAATCTCTTCATAGCTTAAGAAACACAACAAATTTAAATTAAAGAGAAAATTTTCTAAGGAAAAAAATATTATAGATAATTTAAAAGAATTTTGGTTTAATTCTTGAACACTGCAACTCCATAAAATTCAGACTAAGTGTGCGTTTGGGAACTGATTAAAAATTAAAATTATTTTACTATTCAACTTATTTTTGCTACTATTCATGGGCCCCACTGCACTTTTTTGCACTATTTATGGACCCCACTGTACTATTTCAACTAACTTTTACCTTTATCTACAGTACTTTTAATAATAAATTTTCAGTTTTAGCAAAATAAGCGGTATCCAAACAAACCCTAATAGTATTTTATGATTGTAGAGTTAGAATTTTGGTTTAATCCTTTAACATTGACTTGAAAATTGATTATATGAGTATTCAATTCCGAACAATGTACTATGTATTGATCTACAAACAAAACGAACCTTACAAAAGCTAAACTTTACAAACTCTATTTCCTTTCAAGGATCTGATAAGCAAAAGATGGATTGCAAAATACCTACCATGTGCATAGGGTGTGTTGTAAATCTTGAATGCTAGAGTGCATTTAGGGCTTCCTACGTTAGGGGAAAGAGAGAGACAAAGAGAGAGAGAGTGTGTGTAGGAACTGTAGGTTTATTTTTTAAACTTGAGGAAGGGGTAAGGTTGCTAGGATTTTGAGGTGGGAAGAAAGGAGTTCTAACTTTTAATTTATATCGTGAGTATTTTTTCTAATTAGTTGAATCCAAACATGAGTTTTTTTTTTTTTTTTTTTTTTAATTTTTAAATTGCTAAATTAAATTATAATGAAGTGTGAATTCATGAAGCTTGCAAAACTGGTATATCAAAATTTTAAAAGGTTAACAAAAATTCAAAGATTTCAATTTTACAAAATATATAGATAATAAACCCAAAATTGTCAAATAATGTGGTTTCAATTTGGCCAATAAAAACTTTTCACATCAATACCCATGTTTTATTTGGAAATTATTGAATTTTTAGGGCCCATTTGGTGAGTGAGTTCAAACTCACTATTTCATATTTCAATCACACTTATACATATTTCAACACACTTTTTTATCCACACATATATCAAAAACATTCAAAATACCCATCTCAAACTCCTCTACCAAACAGATTCTTAATTATTATAATAAAAAAATCTTTATCTTGTGCTTGCCTAAAGGCTCAAAACTACAAAATTATTATCCTAAACACAGGCCACACGAATTTTCTGTTAAGTCTTTATCACATTAATTGCAGAGTAAAAACAAAAGTTTTAGTACAATGCATCACGTGGATATTTTATAAACAAATAATATTATACTATTATTTGAAGAAAAATTTTTTTATATTGTTTAAAATTGAAGTGTTAGTCACAAGTTGTCACTTTTTTTTAGATAAAATTTTACTTTCACATAATCTAAATTGTATAGGTGTGTGAAGCTATTTTTTTAAACTCAAACTCTAATTTTTGCCTTTCTCTTCCCCACATCTTATATGTAATTATATTTGTAAATTAATCATTGCATCAGAGATAAACAGTAATAAATTATCCATTTTCTAATTTATCCTTTTCTCATAAAGTTTGGGTATAAATTTTGTGCCACAACTTTATATATAAAATCTTTTTTAAGGAGCGGATAATATTACTAACATTTTTGTATGGTTGTAAAATGTTTTTAAATATAAAATAATTCAAGTGTTTGGTGTGAGTGTGTGACTGATTTATCAGCCTACTTCACTGACAAGTATGACGACTTGATTGATGGCACTAACAATATCAATCACTAGATTGTTGACCCAGCCACCAAATAGGTGCAGACTCCTCGTTTCTTTTTGTAAAAATGTTTTTCTGGGCTTTTTTTTCTTAGTAAAGCGTTTTATATTATTTTACAATCAACCAAAAATATTTTTAAATTTGACTAATGGCCTGTTTGGATGGAAGGGGGAAGGAGGGGGAGTGAAGGGGAGTAGAGTAGAGTTAGTTAAAAATAAGCTAATTTTGTGCTAAATCTACTCTACTCTACTCTACTCTCCCTCCCTCTCCCTCAATCCAAACGGACCATAAATTTTAAAATGAAACAAGCATAGTACATTGCTAAAAATATTTAAAGCAAAACAAATAGAGACCATAAGGCCTGTTTGGTATATGTGTTTAAAAATTAAAAATTGTTATTTAAAAATTTTTGTGGAAATACATGTGGATGAAAAAATGTATGAAAATATGTAAAATGTTATTTAAAAACTAAAAATTGTTGTTTAAAAACACTTACCAAACACCCCCTAAAACTCCCATCCCAAAAAAAGAAAAAATGAGCGCATAAAACAAAATACATATAGAATGCGTGTCAATTTTTATTTATATCTATTAATTCATATATTACTCACTTAATTTAAATAAATCTTAATCTAACACATTTAAACATTTGAGTTAAATCGGCAAAAACTCATTAGATAATTTAATTAAATAAATGTTAATGGATAAACCGTGACCCATATCTATTTATTTATTTATTTTCATCCCCTTCTAAATTAGAGTCCAAAAACGTTAATAAGAAAAATAAATTCTAACCTTAATCTCCTAAAAACAGCCGCCAAGACCACCCCCCCCTCCTTTACCAAAGATAAAATATAAAGCCTAACAAAAAATTTTCTCTTTGCTTTACTTGGGTTTTCTTCTCATTTTCCTAGCTGCCAAACACATCCTAAGTTTTGATTCTTATATCTGTGAATTCAGGACACACGCGTAGCTTAAGGCCCATGTTGTTTTGGCATTTGTACGAGATCAGAACAAGCACTTCGTCGCAAATTCTCATAGATCTATGGTGAATCAAAGCTCTTGTTAGACCACCAAAGATGAACTCATCAGAGCTCTCCAGTTCTCGATCCAGGTGTGACTCTTCAGTTCTCGATTTCCTTTTCCATGGAGTTAGTATTGATTCAACTCAGTTTTTTATCTATATTTATTTGAGTATCTTTTGTTTATTTTTGAAATGAGTGATTGAAGTGTGGTGTGTATTAACTCTGTTTGGTTGCTGAGAAAATATAAAGAAAAGTGAAAGAGAATAAACTTTTGAGTGTAACTGGTTCAGTTTGGTTGCTGAGCAAATTTAAAGGAAAGTAAAAGAAAATGAGCTATTTGAACTTTTGTTATGTTTGGTGTTGAGAAAATGTGAAGGAAAATAAAAGAAAATGAGCTATTTGAACTTTTGTTTTGTTTGGTTGTTGAGAAAATGTAAAGGAAAGCTAAAGAAAATGAACTAAGTTTGCTAAGAAAATTTAAGAAAGTTATAGAGAATGTACCCTGTTTAAATGGGTTATTATGGGCCAAAATGGCCAAATATCACCATTTTTTAAAATTTATAGCAAAAAAACACTGTTTTGGAACTATACAACAATCTACTACTTTTCTGGAATTCGAGTTTCTGAAACTCGAGTACCCACTTTCTATTCCACCGTGGCACTCTGAGGTGGCATTTGGACATTAAAAAATTGGCACTTGGTACTCGAGTTTTCTGGACTTGAGTACTGTGCTAGTCTAATACCCCATCTTATTGAATCACACTATACTCTCTGAATCACACTTACTTTCTGAATCTCCCTCTCTCATGCTCAGTCTTACTCTCTCATCACTCTCACTCTCTCAATCTTGCTATCATTTCACTCTCACTCTCCCACACGCTCTCAATCTCCCTCCCAGTCTCGCTCTCGCTCTCGCTCTCACTCTCAGTCTCCCTCCCGCTGTCAGTCTCGCTTTCGCTCTCACTCTCAGTGTCCCTCTCGCTCTCGCTTGTACTCTCCCTCTTGCTCACGCTCTGTATTCTCACTCTCGATCTGCTAACACAGTATTGAATCACAAGGTATGTCTTCTTATCTCAATATTTGTTTGAGCATTGGGGGGTTAGGGTTATTTGTGGGTATTTGTGGGTATATGGCTTAAGTGGCTTAATATATTCATATATAGATTGGTACAGTTTGGATTAAAAAAATGGTGTCCTCTAAGGAATCAAAAAAAATATTCTCTAGAGGTTAAAAAATGCGAAGCACAATGAGTTGCAACATTCACATTTTGATGGCGTTTGGTTAAGATAATGCCAATGGTATTATTATCTTTTATTAAGATTTTGAAGTGAACGCCTTGCTGCTGCATGAGTGTTTAATACGAGTTAATGAAAGCCCCTTTAGTGAGATTCAACTTAATGAATTATTCTGTTGGGCTTTAACCAACAGAATGTCCCCAATCCACATGATAGAACAAGAAAGTATGTTTCAAAGTACTTTGCTTTTCCGCTTTGGAGGGTTTGTTGAGTTCAAATTGGAAAACATGTATTTAGCAATTTTTTTTTGTTTATAAAATTGTCACTAATCTTTATGATGCGCACTAACCAAGCTAGTCAATTACCGTTCTTTATTATTCAGTGCACTTAGTGTATTATGTCTTCATCTAGCGTAAGCATGAACTCAACATATGAGTTTGACATGTGAGACACAACTTTATGTGAGAGGGAGATATAATACACTTGGTGTATCATGTGTGAAATAATTTCTCAAAGGGGCGTGATTGGAAGATGAGGAATTTATTAATCACCATAAGAGTTAAAAAGGTTAAAACAATAGAATAAACCATGCATGTGCAAAGATATAATTAATTGAGATTTTTGTGTCCAACCAAACTCTATCACCCAACAAAAACAAATTTTAATCAGATGCTTAGCTTCTCAATTTATCTTTAAGTTGTTTAAAAGAAAAAAGAAGAGTTGAAATTATTTAGCGCATCCATATTTGATTTGTGAGATTGAGTAGGTTGCTTAGAATATATGCGGCAGATCCCTATTTAGTGAAGGCTGCATTAGATATATATTATTGCCATTTTCAGTCAAATATGTAAATAATTAAAAATAAATAAATAAGAAGAAGAAGTAGAAGAAAGTTTATGTATTTGAAGTGAATTTTCCCCTGATTGCTGTTGTCATCAAATGCATGATAACCCTTAGATGTTCAAGTAAAAGATGTGTGTTTGGATTGCATAATACCCATTAATCACCTTTAAATTATGCTAGATATGGACCCATATCGAGCGGGACCCTCTATACGGACTGTCTTGACGAGGCAGGCTGTGCATCGTTCAAGTTTGCTTTGGGATGCTCCTTTGGAAGGCGAGGTATGCACTTGTCCAAAATCGTAGTCAATATATATAGTAGAAAGATTTTTGGCATTTTAAGTTTGAAGCGTAATTATTACGTGCTTAATGAATGCTATTATTAATACTAAGCTGCTCTGTTTGCAGGAAGTGCCAGGTGTACTAACTGCTCGTCGCTGAGAGAAATGTCTGCTTCAAGGTGAGTTAGATCCACGGATTGAAGCTTATATCAGAGATGTAGGGTTAGATGGGCTACGTTGGGTCCCACATATGGAGGTTGACCATGCATTGATCATGGCGTTGGTGGAAAGATGGCGGCCGGAGACGCACTCATTCCCCATACTGATATGGATGATTGGGGCGAGCTTTGCGCCAAATTGCTAGGGCATAGGCCGCCGGACAGAGATGTCGGTGGTCATAAGAACACTGCAGTGATGGAAGGGCCGAGGATAAAAGCCAAATGGCTCGAGGACCGATTTAGAAACCCTCTCCCAGCTGACGCCATTGAGGTGCTTGTCTAGCAGTATGCTCGGTTTTACATTCTGGAGATGTTGGGTGGTACGTTGTTTATGGACAAGTCTGGCGAACGGGTCTCAATTATGTATTTGCAATTTTTCAATCCAATCAGCAACGAAAAGAATTATAGTTGGGGTAGTGCAGCACTAAGTTGGCTATATAGACACCTCTGTAAGGCATCAGAGAAGACAGCCAAGCAGATTGGCGATGCACTGCTATTGGTGCAGTTGTGGGCGTGGGTGAGGTTTCCACATATATGTCCTGTGATGAGGCATCCACACTAGGCACTGCCCCCAGGTCCACTTGCTATCAGGTATGTAGGATCTTAGATAGTTACCGTTTTACATTTCCGCATTAACTTTTTTTGCATGGGAATTATGTAAGTAACTAATATGAAGGTTATGTCTGTGTTATTTGCTAGATGGAAAGGGGCTAAGATAACAACTGAACATGAAATGCACACCCTACGTGCCTATCATATGTCGCTTGCTTCGCTACGGCCAAATCAGGTTTCGTGCCTTACAAGTGGGAACCGCTTTAGCATGTAGTTGTTGTACTTATAATTCGCTTTAGAATGAATAAACATTTTTTATTTTAGAGTTAAACATTGTTGCCATGTTTTGTTCACATTCGTTACACATTTTTTCTAATTACATTGTTAATGTGGTTGTTTGCATCTGTTGGATCATTGCAGATTGTCTGGGAGCCATACAGAAATTATTTGGGTTCCGTGCTCGCATATTGTATGGCAGGCCAACGCATATGGAGGTCTATCGTGCCGCTCATACATTTTTGGGTGGTTAAAGGCCATCATCCCAAACGTGTTCTTCAACAGTTTGGGATGAAGCAAGGCATACCAGTTGATGTCGATACTTCAACTGAACTTCACAAGATAACACTTCAGGGCAAGCAGTAGAAAAACTGGGAACAAGAACATGCCACACATATTGCTAGATGGGCTGCGCACGCCACAATTGCTGATGCACCGCCCTTTCATGGGGAGATGAGCTACAATGACGACTATATGGTGTGGTTTCGTCCCTACACTCTTTGCCATATTACAAAAGAGACCTCGTACTGGGACACTTTGGTAAGTTTACAAAAACTGTTCTGTTATAAATGTACCTCGCTTCGCATAGTGGAATTTCAACCTACTAACACTACTCTTGCATACTTGTGACAGGTTGAATCACAGTTGAGGATTATGGCGAAGTGCGAACCAGGGTCTGAAATCTACACCGACTGTATTAATGCCTTGCAATCTGTTCAAAAGATCGGTCAGTTGACCTTGGACGATGCACGCGCTGCGGGCAGCACAAGTGAACTGGCTGTAGGGCGTGATCGGCAAGCAGGTGGACGTCAAGGGTGTGGAGGCCGTCAATCTAGTCAGCGTCATACATCTAGTCAGCCGCCCACATCTGGTTAGCGGAATAGAAAGTGGGTACTCGAGTTTACTGTGCTTGAGTTCCAGAAAAGTGGTAGATTGCTGTATAGTTCCAAAACAGTGTTTTTTTGCTGCATATTTTAAAAAATCATGGTATTTGGCCATTTTGGCCGGTTATTATCGGTTAAGTGGGTGAGTTAATAGATTAAATGGGATGGGTAAATAATAGGTAATTAATTTATATTAAAAAAATAATAATAAGTAGATCAATATTATCCATCTCGTTAATAACCTCATCGAAGCCTACCTACCTGATACGCACATTTGCCACTAGTAATAGCAATATGTGTCAAGTTAATAATAAAAAAATGTGGGGCATGTATAATTAAGTATCTCTCGTTGTCGTTTCTAAAAAAAAAAAAAAAAAAAAAAAAAAATTTCTTATTGTCATTATCACTGTGAATTTTTGACGCAATTGTCACTTTATAAGTAGAATAAGTGTTTATGGACTGCGAAAAAAAAGCCAAAATTCAAATATTTAAAAAAAAGCTTCACACATATATACACGAACATTATATTATAATAGAATTCTATTTTCTATAAAATATATAAATATATATATATATATTTATATAAATTTCCCCCCTCTATCAGCCAATCTAGCGACAGAGACTGTCTATGACGGTAGTAGTTAATCATTTATTACATTTGTTATCTGTAGAGAGATGATATGAAGTTAAGGTCATATGGTGACTTATTTTACTTCTACTATTATTCGTCAACGAAGAACGAAATTCCTCTTTTTAAGGATCTTTTTATTTTTTTTACTCTACCTTGCAATTATTTATCCAAGTCTTCGTCAACGTAAGTGACTGTCCATTCATCTATAAGAATAAGAGAGATCAACAAGCCGCTCTTACTTTAGGAACTACTTGTTCTACTTCTAAGGGATAAGCGGCATGGCTATCTATTAATTTCTTTCAAGTTCGTGATTCTGTCACCGCTACTTCATAGTGGAATTTACCGGCAGCAGCTTTTATTTGGAAGATAGCCAGTCTCGCTTGTAAGTTTGTTTGTTTGTTTTTTTGAGGAAAATCTCTCTTGTAAGTTGTAAGTTATAATTACATCTTTTTTGTATCAAATTATTTTTATCATTTTTATAGAGTTAAATGAGACTATTCTCTAGAGTTTTGTGCACTGGGATCAAGGGCGAACTAGGATTTATTGTTTGGAAGACCAAGTTTTGTTATTATTATATTAGTGAAGACAAACCTAACGCACACACAAGCATATATATATATAAATATGCATGATAATTAGGACTATCCATGCAAACCGAAGACCTGACAAAACCGACCAACCAAACCAGAACCAACCCGTCACGGCCGGATTTGAAACCTTCAGCAGTTGATGACGAGTCTCAACCCTCGAAAACCGACTCCAGTGGGTCGAGTGGCGGGTTTCGTCCTGAAAAACCTGAGCCACCCGGTCCGCTCTACAAACACTCGAAGAAGGCCAAAAATTACCTAGATCCGACGACAATCTGGCGCTTCTTAGCTCCGACCCAGCCACGTTTGGCCTTCCTTTACTCAGATATGTCAGATTCGGCCAAGATCTACTCTTTTCCTCACTCAGATTTGCTTAAATCCGACGTTATTTGGTCGGATCTAGCCCAGGTCTACTCAAATCTAGCCACCTTCACTTCTCATCGGACCTGCTCGAACTGATAGATGGCTTTCTTGAGCTTGATTCGATTCGACCCGTGGTGGTTGGCAGTTGGTTGCAGGTCCTTTCTCCTTCCACCCAACTTGAGAGGGTCGAGTTTGGGTTGAGACCAAAACCGACTCAGACCGACCCGTAAACAGTCTTAATGATAATAGCTAAAATTTACTCTTAAGGAATATCATTATTAATCATAACTTTTATAAAAGATATATATATATTTTTTCTATTTTCGAATATGTCCAATATACAACTTTTTGATTATTCAATAGTTATAATAGGAGAAATGAAATTTGACTCTAGGGCTGACTCAACCCACTAGTAGACTTAGATTATCGCCTAAGGCCCTTAAGTAATAGAAGGCTCCAAATTTTAATCAATAGAACTCGATCTAGTATTAGTCAATAAATAAGAAAAAAAATTATCAAATAAAAATAAAAATTTTAAAATTATTACAAATTTTAAAATATAAAAACTAATATAACAAAAAATGAGATTGGCGTATTTCAACCAACAAAAATGCATATTTTCGGCATACACAGACATTTTGTTACTTTGTTTATATATATATATATATATATGAATTTTTATTTGTTATATCACTTTTCTCTTCTTCTTCTTTTCTCTCTCTCTCTCTCTCTCTCTCTCTCTCTCTCTCTCTCTCTCTCTCTCTCTTTTTTTTTTTTCTTTTCTCTTACATTAACTCAGTATATTTTTTAATGTTAATATAGACCCGGTTCTTTTATTTATGTAGTTTATTTTTGTATTTTTTATATAAACTTTCGTAAGTAATTCTAGTTATTTTAATTATAAATGTTTTAGTCAAAACTGAATATATGTATAAAATTTGATATAATGAAAATATGAATTTGGAGTTTACTTTGGTATTAATATTAATTTATTGAGTTATGTGATAAATAAAATTTTTTGATATGTTCATTTAGTAAAGTTGCAATATTGCTTTTGATAAACCAAGTTTTATTTTTATATATTTAATTTTTTTAATTAAATTATAATTTTCTTTTTATAAATTGTGTTTCATTTAGTCATATATATTTTTTAATTATAAATGCCAATTAAAAAAATCCATTTGGATATAATAAAAAAAAAACTATAAAAAAGAGAGAAAATTGAAAAAAATGAATCTAAAAAAAATGATCTATTGATAATTTTTTTACTAATATTAAAGAAAATATAAAAAAAAGAAAGAAATAGATTTTAAAGTATTATTATTTAATTAATATTTAAATATACAATGAGAATAAAGCCCGCTTAAGGTTTTCTCCTTAAGCCTTAAAACTGGTTTAGCTGGCCCTGACTTCGAAATGTCACGAACATTCCAAAAAATGCCAACTAATTGAGATATAAGACTCATGGCAAACTAGACAATTCATATAGTAAATAGCGGAGAAATGAAATAAATATCATGATTGATAATGATATTTGATAAAGTAAATTTTAGTTATTAATATTATCATGCATACTTAGTGTGAAATTCTTAAAAAAATTATATTTAATATAAATTATCAAATTGTCTAACAAAGTGATAACAAAATCACAATAGAACCAATGAAGTCTTCAAAACCACAAATAATCCAAAATTTTAGCAAATATAAGAATTAATTTTACAAAAAAAGAAAAAGAAATCAAGAAATAAAAAATAACATGTCTCTAACCACTACACTTATTACTTAATTATATTTTAAGACGATCATGGGAATTTTTTTTTGAGGTCTCTATAATTAATTACTAAGCCTATTACTTAATTATTTTTGTTCTTGAAAGATCATAGGAATATTTTTTGGGAGGACAGATCCTATTTTTGTAAGCCAAACTTACCAAATGGTTGATAATTATAAATAGTATATATATGTTTTTAAAAATATTGGCCCCCTCTTGTATACAAGTGATCGAATGACAGTCACTGTGAGGTGTTCCGAAGAAGAATGTGATGCATATACAGATATACTATCTCATTGTAAGATTTGTTAGCAAATTAGATGATTAAGAATAAAAGTATCCATTTTCTATAAATAAAAAATGAAAAAAAATTCATAAAAATTTTTTTTCAGTAAAAAGAGTGAGAAAAAAAAAAAAAAAAAAAAAAAAAAAAAAAAAAAACTGATACTTCTTACTGCAAAACTTCTTTTTATAGTCAGCCTAAGAAATAAACCACAAGAATACATTTCTAAAAAAATAGTTCCCAATATAAAAAAGTAATTTATCTCAATTTGCATTTTGCAGAAATGCAACTAGATCTAGATATAAAGATACCTAGATTGAGAGAAATACATACCTACAAGCATCTACTCCACCAGATACCCAAGACGTAACACCAATCCAAGTAGACGGAATGGCCATCTATGTTACTTTGGTTTTACACATCACTATTTTTGAAAACTCAACAATATAAATTTGAATAAAAAAATGTGCAAAAAAGTTAATAATCAACATGTCTCGCTTAAACATAAGGAATCCATTATTTATCATTCTAATGCATTGTAACAAAAAAAAGAGAGAGTATAGTATAGTTATTAATTACATGAATTACTCAATGTAATCAAGCAGTTTCTGGGCAAAATACAAAAGCCAAAACTAAATAACCAAAAGCACTTATTGGCTTATTGCTTACATAATACTACATTTCAATGATTTTTTTTTTTTTGGTAAGACATTTCAATGATGCGTTCTTACCCAATTGGGCTGGAGTACAAGGCCATCTATCACAGCACATAATTGACACACAAAAAGAAGAAGTTTTAGTGCAATTCAGCTTGTGGACATTTTATAAACAAATATTGTTAGTTTATTATTTAAAATTGGAGTGTTAGTCACAAGTTTTCCATTTTCTAATTTATCATTTTCGTGAGAAAGTCCGGAGTTGAATTTTGTGCCAATTTTGAGTAGTCAACTATACATGTGGGGGAAAAATGGTCAGTTTATATGTTAAAGTGATAGGCTTCTTTTTTTCTTTTTATTTTGGTTAGATACACACAGCAGTAAGGAAATTGGATTCTAATACATAAGCAAACTCCAAACTCCACTCAAAACATATGATCATTGTCTATCACTTAAAGTAGTTGCATTATGCCCCAAAAATACATTGAGTCAGCCTTGACAAAAACTAGACCGCTCTTCAAAAATATGACAGTTGGTAAAAGACGAAGTTAAAAAAATATGATCATTATAGAAATAATTATGATTATTTGAAATATGGCTGTTAGAAATAAATAATAAAGAATAATATTTAAATAAAAGGTATATGCTTTATTATTAAAGTGGTTACCTAAAATTTTAGTGTTAAAAAAAAAACACTTTTTGGTGATGCAAAATAGAAAAATTATACAAAAATCAATGTAAATACTCATCATTAATGTTAAAGAATGACTTAAGACCCAGCAATTTGCTTCCATGCGCTTTTCTGTATTATTTTCTCATGTGACCACTAATGAAGATATTATCTCACGTATGAAATGTCATTTTTTATTATACTGATTGCTTACCCGTGCTTTGCACATGTTTTTATTTTTCTGTAAATTTGTAATTATCTATATGCCTTTGAATTTTCAGCATAACCTACAAACACACTTTTCATAACTCTTGATCCTAACTTTGTTTTTTTTTTTTTTTTTGGCCAATCACTCTATAAAAGGCTAAACACTGCTACACTTTGATATAATCAAGGTTTGGTTTCTTTCCATTCTATAACTCATATGGAGATACTTTAATATTCTTGGAAGGTACTCTATTGTGCACATGACTTGTAGTGAGCAATGGCTCTCCCCACAAATTAAATGGGAGCTTTGCACTTAAGATCATGGTATTTACCATGTCTACAAGAGTTCTATTTTTCCTTTCAGCCAAATCATTTTGTTAGGGTGTATAAGGGGCTGAAATTTGGTGTATTATGTCATGTTCCTCACAAAATGCAAAAAAAATCATTTGGAAAATATTCACCACCTCTATCACTTCATAGGATCTTTATTTTCCTATCATTTTGATTTTCTACTTCAATTTTTTAATGTTTCAACATGTCAAAAGATTCATCTATATTTATTATGAGTTCAATCATATTAGAATTTCTATTTGACATAGAAAAAGGTTTCTTTGTCATCTTTGCTTGAATACAAATTTCACATTTCTTTTCATCATCATACTTATATGAAATTATTCCATGGTTTGACATAAACTTCAAGTATTTAAAATTTAAATACCTTAATCTAGCATGCAACAAAAAAGAGGAATCAACAATATAAGCACAACCAGAAACTTCTTTATTAATAATACTTAGTTTGTACATACTATCAATAGCATATCTCTTGCCAATAAATATCCCATTCTTGGACAAGATTAACTTGTCCGATTCAAGTACAACTTTTACACCACTCTTACATAACAAATTGGGCAGATACAAGATTTTTCTTAACATCGGGTACATGAAAAACATTGGTCAAGATCAAAATTTTGCAAAAACTCATTTTCACTTCAATAGTGCCCTTTCCATGAACCTTTGCTTTGTTGTGGTTGCCCATCAGCACCTCTTGTTTTATGTAAGACTCCTCATAAGTCTTGAATTGTTCCTTGCTGTTGCACACATGCAACGTTGCACCTAAATCAAACCACCAATCAAAAGGATTTACAATTACAGCTATATGAACTGCATTGATCATATCAATATATATATATATATATATATTTATATATATATTGATATGATCACTTACCATAGCAATAATGTGCTCAATGACATTTGTTTCATTAGCATTGGCATTGCCTTCATCATTCTTTTTCTTTTTCTTTAAGCTTACATTCATGAATGTAATGACCTTTATTTTCACAATGAAAACAAGCCTAGTTCTTTTTGTCTTTGTTAGGATACTTGGAGTTGTTCTTTTTAAAACCACTCCCACTTTTATTTACTTTTAAGTGCTTATTGGTCTTGCTTGAACTCCCACTTTGAACATTGTTCACATTCACTTTAGAATCAGTGTTAGTCCCATCTCTTACTCGACTTTCCTCTTCAATTTAGAGACGTTGTCCGAATTATTCTAAAGTGAGATCTTCTGACATATGCAGAAGCTTCTTCTTAAAATTATTTCAACTTGGTAGGAGTTTTGCAATAATTGCACCCACTTGGAATTATTGAAGAATATTGATTAACAAATTACAGAGTTTATTGACCAAAATCTGTAACTCATGCACGTGATCCAAAACTGAGATATTATCAAGCATTTTATAATCAAAGTACTTTTGAATAATAAATTTATTCATACCTATCTTCTTAGTTTTGTACTTTGCCTTCAAAGCATTCCAAATCTCTTTCGGTGACTTCATTGATGTGTAGAGATCATAGAGAGTAGAGACAATCCAAAAGAGTGTCGAGAATGTGTCCTTTACAAATCAATTCATCTTCCTCCCATTTATTTCTTTGTGCCTTGATCTCATCACTGTCTTCATCACTTGCAGTAGGAAAAGGCATCAAATTTGGGTCCAATACATAGAAAAGTTTCAATGTAGTGAGTAGAAATTTCATCTTGTCTTTCCACCGAGAGAAATCGGTTCCTTCAAAGCGATCCAATTTTACCAATTCATAATTCAACATCTTCAATGTTGAAACATCACTTGTTCCTTCCATTGTAGGAAATATTGTCTAAGATTGTTGGGAATAATTTCACAAAGTAATCAAGAAAGAACAAAGTGAACACAATAGACAAACATAAAATTAGATAACTTGGAGGCATGTACAAAATTGTTATCTTTAGACAATATTTGCCCCCACACTATTGTTGCTAAAAGGTTATCACAAATTTGTCTCCAAGAAACAACCAAGTTTTTGGATTCTTTAAATAACAATTTTGAAGAATACCCACAAGATTTTTTATATTTCTTAGAAACTAATTTGGGAGAGAAAAAAATTAGTTATCAAGTAAACATAAATCACTATTTATACCCATAGGGTTATAAACCATCAAAAGGCACCAATGAAGAGTTACAACGTCTCAAAAAACGTCCACTAGGCACAAACCTTTTCAAAATTCAGAATAGTTATTAAAAAAATCTGCAGAAAAAATTATAGGAAAAATTGTTCACGCAATCTCAACCAATCAAACTAGGTGTCGAGATGCAATCGAGAAAATCTCAATTAGAGTAGACAAAATTTTCCTTAAAATCTCGATCGATCAAAACAATATTCTCGATCGGTTGAGAATCCTAAGATTTGAATTTTACTTTATCATTTTACATAAACGATACTCTCCAAACCTATATATTATTATTACATCTTATTTTTGTGTATACTAATATACAACACAAAAAACTATAAGGTATTTTGCCCGCCCTAGTCAACCATGATATGCTTTCATGCCTAATGCACTGGGTAGGTTGCCCACTTGCAAAGCTCATAGCCTCTTACGCTGTGTTGGATATTACCATTAGCTTCAATGCTGACCATTTCTTCTATTGAATCCTCTTGGAGCAGGAACTCAGCTCAGCCATTGATGTTCGTGTGCTAACTTTTTATTACGAGCTTTAAATCATTTGCATATGCGTAGATGCATTTGCATAGCTTTTTTGAAGCAACGTTCTTTTTCATAGTTCTTAGAATTTATCGTTTATTTTTAAGAAACATAAAATAAAATGTTGACTGTTTTTTTTTTTTTTTTTTAATTGAATACAATTAAGAAATACAACTGAAATATCTAAGCTCACTGATAACCAACTAAAAAGCATCGGAAAAAACTCAGTGAAGAAACACCATTGTACAAAGAAAAATCACAACCACAAGGAGGTCGGGGGCTCACTCGGAGAAACCTCACAAGAGTGGTTAGAGAAAAACTTCAGGTCTGCGAAGGAGATGCAAGCCGTAACGGGGATGGCACGAGACGACGGCTGACGAGTCTCAGCTCTCAGGCATCTAAGCCCTCTCTCTCTCTCTCTCTCTCACTTGAGAACATTTCCAACAATTCGTACATCTAAGCCGAGTTACTTTTTTAATCTTCCTTCAACCATTTTAAAAAAAATTTAGAACCACAATTATTTTTTTTTATGGAAATTACTCAAATTAGTAACAGAATAATTTATTTCACAACTTTTTTGTCAAAATTGTGACTTGACATAAGCTAAGTAATTGAGAAAAAATAGTAAGCTATGCGATGTTGTAGAGTGTCAGTGGTGGAAAAAAAATAATAAATTCATGTATAAGTGGTAAACAGTCACTCACAATTTGCTAAGTAAGAAATATAAAAAGTTATGAAATATAGTAATTTGTATTCTTAGAATTAATTGTTTTATAATAAAAAAAAGTAATTGAATATTTTCTTAGAGCTTTTATATTTTTAATGAAAGTATTTTAAATTTTTTTAAAAAAGTAATTTAGTAATAAAAGACATAAAACCACCCATTAATAGGATATATTTATTTATTTTAATTTTTAAAAGAAAATGATTAACTTTAGTTAGTAGCATTCAAGTAGCTTAGGGAAGTGGAAAGGAACCGATGGTGTAACCAATCTTCCTCTTTTTAAATTTTTTTTTTTATAGGAATACTGAGAATTTCATTGAATAAAATGAAAGGACAATACATTATTTAAGAGAGCATGTTCTAAGAAACAAGAGCTCTTCTCAATTCAAATAACATAGTGCTTAATATTTTGAGCATATTTTGCGAACAAGTGGGCTACATGGTTACCATTCCTTCTAACATGTGAAACCTCAAAGCTACAAGTCTCTAAAGCTAAAGAAGAAAGGTCATAAACAACAGAAGCTATAGAGGATGGGGCAATAGACTTCCCCGCAACAGCATTAGCTACAACAACAGAATCCCCTTCAAGAATTAGCCTTCCAATACCAACTTTCTTAGCAAAAATCAACCCTTCCTCAAAAGCTTTAGCCTCAACCTCCAAAGCTCCCAGCGGTTGCAAAAACTTCTTGCTCAATGCTGCAATAACTGGACCATGGCAGTCACAGACAACTACGCCAACTCCAGCTTCTTTTTGATCCGAAAACACTGCACCATCAACATTCACTTTGTATAGAGGAGCTACGGGAGGAACCCAGCACTGATTGCATACAGGTTTTTCCAAGCTTGATTTCTCATTTGCCACAAGGAAATCATGGACATATTGGGCACTGAACTGTAGAATACCTTGGGCAAATTTAACATTTCCACCAAATCTTCTAGTATTACGGTTAGTCCATAATTGCCAAGCAATAGTTATAACCAAACTCCTTCGTAAACATCAAATACCACAAGAAATCCATGAATTCCAAGAATTGAAACCTGTTATGATCATTAAAAAAAGAAATAGAAGACCAAATCTCAGTAGCTTTCTCACAACTCCAGAAAACATGCCCAGTAAACTCCAAACCACTCTTACCCTTCACATAGATCATCCCCCACAAAACCTCGGTACTTTAGATTTGAAAGAGTGGGAAGGATGTTTTTGCAGGCCCTCCATGCAAAATTTTTCAATTTGTTTGCAATTTTTAAAAACTCCAAAGTCGCTTCCAGAACTTTGTAATATTACCATTACTTGAGCCATTGCCACTTTGAGATTGATCTCTCATGTCCATAACAATCTTGTAAGCACTTCTCACAGAAAACTAGCCATTTGAAGTAGCAGTCCAAATCATAGAATCATCAGGAAGGGCAGAACTAAGAGGAATACCCAGCATAGTTTTAGCTTCATGAGGAAGTAAGATTTGCCGAACTAAACTAGCCTTCCATTCTCCAACCTTACTGTCAATTAAATCACTAACCAGTGCTTGATCCAACAGATTATATTTGAGGAGAAATAACTTTGAAAATTGTTGGGGTTGGAAGCCATCTGTCAGCTCATATTAGAATCCTTTTCCCATTCCCTACCCTCCACCTTATTCCTTGAAGAACAATATGTTGTGCAGCCATAATACTCCTCCAGGTGTAAGAGGGTCTCTACCAAGAGATTCATCAATAAAATCACAATCCGGAAAATATTTGGCTTTAAGAACATGATAGGCCAGTGAATTAGAATTAGACTGGAGTTTCCATCCCTGTTTAGCCAAAATGGCTAAGTTAAACTCTTTCAGAAGTTTGAAACCCATCCCACCTTGAGCTTTAAGAATGCAAAGCTTCTCCCAACTAATCCAAGCCATCTTCTTTTCATCATCCTTTTGATCCCACCAAATTTTACGCACCATACTTGTTAGTTCATCACAAATTGAATCAGGGAGTTTGAAACAACTTATAGTGTAAGTTGTTATCTCCTGAGCAACGGTTTTTATCAAAATTTCCTTCTCTGCTTTTGATAATAACTTTTCCATCCACCTAGTCAATTTGTTTGCCAACTTTTCTTTCAAATCCAAGAAAGTATTGTGCTTTGATCTTCCAACTAGAGATGGTAAACTCAGATACTTTTCATGTTGACGGATAATTTGTGCATCAAAACGGCTCTTAAATTCTTCCTAGATATCAGCGGGAGTGTTTTGGCTAAAGAATAAGGATGTTTTTGATGTATTCAACTGCTGGCCAGAAGCCCTCTCATAAACATGAAGTATTCTTTGCAAAGTCTCATACTCTTCCTATTATTAATGGTCTTGATTTTTTTTTTTTTTTACTAGTTTAGAAATCCTAACCTAAGCGCCACCCCAAACCCACCCAATGCTCTTACCTCTTAACTAGAATTCCGTTATTGACTTATTTCCGTAAACTTGGGCAGGTATCTTAACCCTCTTAAATCCGCCTAAAGAAAAAGATATAAGAAATACAATTTATTGAGTTATTTGCTGGTTATTGTGTAAATACAAGTTTGTGGCCACTTTGGAAGATTTTGGGGAAAATAATGAGAGAGACCTAATTAGATAGAGGGGGTGCCAAACTGACAAATAGTTTGATGTGCAATTCTCTAATATAAATATTTTTATTTTAAATTTATTATTAATATTGAGTAGTTTTTTTTTTTTTTTTTTTTTTTTTAATTATAGGTTTCCCTTCCAATTATTTATTAATTTTTTTTTCTCTTTATCCAGTATGTTATATTCTATCCTCAAAGTTTATGTATTTAATTATGTTTATGAGAGATTTAATATTCATTTTGTTTTAATAAAATGGTATAATTTTCACACACACCCGTATATTTAGTGCAAGGTAGATTTTTAATGTTTTATATATAACACGTGTACACATTATTTTTTGGAACCATGTGTACACATTATGACATAAGTGATATCATCTTGAATTGATCCGACCCATAAAAGACTATAAATGTTTTTTTTTTTTTTAAAAGACGAACAATTTTAGTTGCGCCGATTCTAAACCCCCGTACCTAATTGGATTATATTCTAACCGGATTTGATTGCCAAAGTGTACCCCGATCCTAACACCATGTAGGTATATTGACAGATTAAAGATGGAAACAAGGACAGCCTCAAGTGCAGCTGTAAGTGAAGTTCTTAATGTAAACATTAATTATTTGGTTTGGAGCGTCCAAGTGAGAACCTATTTGATTGCTCAAGATCTATGGGACATTGTTGAAGCAACCGACGAATGTCCTAAACGAAAAGATGATGAAGCTGCTTTCAAGGCTTGGAGCAAGAAGAATGCCATGGCTTTACACGTGATCCAAATTTCATGCCCGCAACGGATATGTCATGTGATTAGTCTGATTACTTCGGCTAAAATTGCTTGGGAAACTTTGGAAGCAATATGCGGCATCCCCAAAAGTGATTATGTTGGTATGTCTCTCTCTATACTGCACGTGCTCAAACATTGTATACCTCAAATAGGCCTAAGGTCTAGAAGATATGATAATAAACTTACCCAAAAAAAAAGAAAAAAAGAAAAAAAAAAGAAAAAAAAAGAAAAACTTAAAAGAAAGAAATGAATTGAAATACAGAATCATCACGCTTTTCCTCCTCCCCTCTGTCTCGTCTGGTTGCCACCACCATTACAAGTTTACAACCTTATTACCTTAATACACCAGCAGTATTAACAGAAGCAAAGGCAACATTTGAACAGCGGGAATGGCCTTATGCCGGAGGACATGTGATGGGTGCCAAATCCATGATTGAAGCATTCAAAAAAGGCCCATTCTGATACTGCCGTAGAAACGCCCCATCCCCATGGCAATTTTATTTAGATATAAATAAATTATAATTCGTGGTCTTATAATATGCTTTTATGCTATAATCATAAAGTTAGGCTCTATTTTTTTTTCCCAAAAAATAAAGGTAGACTCTTTTGTGGTCAAATCTCATACTACTTAATTATCTAATAAGTTTTGGGTTAAATCACAAATTACGTCCTCTAATTTTGTCTCAAATTCAATTTAGTTTAGCCTTTAAACTTCACTTTCGTTTAATTCAATTCTTTACTTTCAAGTTTTTTCAATTTATGTCTTCCTGTGAAACGTAATTTCCTTCGAGAAGGAATTGAAGATCCATGATAGTAGCATGGTGTTATAGTGCTCCCATGCATTAAACACTAGGCTCAAGGAATCCAAGGGTTGCAAGATTGTTCCATCAACATTACAAATCTGATTTATGGCAATCACTACCATGAGAAAAGATCTACTTTCAGGTGTTGTAATTGTGTCGTCCATAAAAAGTTGAGTGACAAGAATAGTGCCTGGATTATCCTCCACTGTGCAAATAGTAAGGGTTTCAAGCATATTCTTCGGTTGAAGTCTATTCAGGGGCCTTTTTCAGTTGCCCAGCCACGTGTGGTCTGTTGGAGGGATGACCTTACTAGGCCTGGGTTCTGTTTAGGGAGTTGCTTCCGGAACTCAACATTGGGCCACTTGGTCCAACGGCTTCCAGCGTATTTTTAAGCCTACCAAACAATTAAAGTTAAAGTCTAAGAATCACGATAATGGTAAAGTAAATATATAATATGCGTTTGATATAATAGCTTTGATTAGTAGTTGTAATAACAGTTGAAATAAGGTAGTATTTATTTAGAGGTAAAGTAATCATGTACTCAATGATGTAAATTTAAAGATATGGAAGCAAAGTCACTTATCTTTGTATGGTTTATAGCTCCAGCTGTGTAGCATCAGTGAGCTGATAGGATTCCAGTAGAATGCCAACGGTAGAGGCTAGTTAAGCTCGCCCCTTTTATCATGCATTTAAATGAGTTTAAGCCTTGGTTAATAGTTGTAATAGTAGTTGGAATAAAGTAATATGTATTTAAATGTGAAGTAATCATGTATTCAATGATGTAAATTTAAAGATATGGAAACAGAGTCACTTATCTCTGATGGTTTGCAGCCCTAGCGGTGTAGCATCAGTGAGTAGACAGCATCCCAACAGAATGACTCCAATGGTAGAGAGGCAGTTTGCCATGATAACTTCAAGATTGAAGGGGAAAAATGGGTGTAACTGGAGGGAGAGAAAGTATGCCCAGCTGTGTGTATGGGCTGGTTAAGCTTGCTCCTCTTATCATGCACTTAAATGAGTTTCCCCTTTGACAATGCTCTTTTAGTTGTTGTGAAGTTATGAATAGTGTTATCTTCCATGAGAAGGGCTTTGGTATGGAGTATTTGTGCCTTCTAAGAGAAGGGCTTTATGTAAGATAGATTTATGCCTTCTAGGAGAAGGGCTTTGATATGAGATCTTGGTGCTTTCTAGGAGAAAGACTTTAGTAGTAGAAGTTCATGCCTTCCATGAGAAGGGCTTTTAGTATGAGTGTTTGATATCTCTTGAGAAGTGTAGAGATGGTAAAAGATATAGATGTGTTGCGAGATGTAGTATTTGTAATATTTATGATGTATGGAAGTATGAGAGATATGGAGGTTGAAGATAGTAAAAATATGAGATTATAACCGTTGGAGAAGTTGTAGAGATTGCTTTCCAAGAAGAAAGATTTTGTAAGAGAAGAATATGGAGATATGTTTAGGTATTTGGAGATAGGAGCAGTAAGATAGGTGTATTTTCTAAACATGGGGAGTGAGAGAATGAGTATGAGAAGAGTAATGATGTTGTAGTGTGTTTAGTAATGCTGCTGGGATTTTCTGCTGGAGGATATATGAGGGCTTATGAAGGGTAGTTATGAGCTAAAGGCTGAAGAGTTTAGTTCCTAATTTGGAAACTAAAAACTCAGAAGCTCAGTATTTCATTAAGAGCTTCAGAAGATAATTAGAGGGAGAGAGAAGTTTATGAGAGAGTTCTTCTCTATTGGTGTCCCCCTTGAGGTGTTGATTAAGGGTCTTTTTAGAGCTGAGTTTAAAGGGGTATTTTAGCAAAGAATATTAGTCAAAATTTGTCCTAATTAGCAATAAATTTTCAGAGAATCTATCTTAAGATTTGGCATTAAATATAAGTATAGCTTTAAGATATTCTTGCTATTTTGGGTAAGAGCTGCTGGGGAAAGAGTAGCAGAAAAGGAAAGTATTTTGGCAAGAGAAAGGTAGTTTCTTTAGTTGGTTTTGGTTTTAGCCAAATGTGGAAAAATCAGTAATGTTCAGGCTACTGGGTCAGCTGTCACAGTTGTTCTGAAAAGGCTGTCACAACTGTTCTGAAAGGCTGTCCCAACTGTCAGGAAAAGCTGTGACAGCTATCATGAGACAGCTGTCACAAGACAACTGTTGCTTGGGGCAGAAGCAGATGAGGTCAGATGTTAGGCTGATGGGATTTGAGCATTAAAAGGCTGATGATATCAGTTCCAGCCAGGTGTCAAGTGCCGAGCACACTGCTGGGGTTCTGCTAGAAATGTTTCCTTTTTTGAGTGTTTGTGTTTTTGGTGTAAGGTTCCATTACAACACATTTTTGGTAAGTAATAAAAGGATCAGTTGAAAGTTAAGGAAGCTTTGGAGATCTGGTTAAAGTCTCATTGGGTTGTGACATAATCTTGGTGAGCAAGAAGAGTATTTAATGCTCTGCTCTAGCAGCTGGCAGAGAAATATATGGTTAGATTGTGGCAGACAACAGCTAGATATCAAAGATATCACGAATATTTTGTATATAGTTGGAGATAAAAGATAGCCAATCAGATTAGACCATGTGTTTGAGTTGGATTTTAGCTTAAAGAAGTAATGTAGATTATGTAGAATAATATATTTGTATAGGAACAGTTGGGGATTGAATGAACAGTTATTTTCTCAGTGGTTAGATGGCTGGAGATATTGAGTATTTGTCATATGATGAATATTAAGTTTTAGGAAAAGAGTAATGGAGAATTTTATCATCTAAAGTGCTATATGATAAGAGATGCTTACCATATGTTACCCACTACACACGGACTCGTTAGAGTTCAGGAAGTAGGAGAAGACACGCCAAGCAACATGTCTCTTTTATCAACTTTAAACCGCTGAAATTTTATTGAACATACCTCTTGACTCTCCAAACCACGACTCCCAAAGTTTCCCCAAAGAGACTTATGAGCTTGGATCATAAGCCGAAGATGAGATGACATACCTCGGGTTTTGTTGTCATCTTGTGTGAATATGGGCTCTCGTTGAAGAAGCCGCTTGCCATGAGTGTAAGAGAGGTAATATGGGCCGTGAGTTTTGATTCATTGATTAAGCCCAATCCATATGTTGATGTTGATGATATCATGGGTTATGACCCCAATTGATGAAAAGAAAATATGAACCATGAATCTGCCTCTTGAAGTAAGGATCTTGCGGGCCATGTGAGCCCAATCCATGAGATATAAGCTTATTTTGGGATTTAAATAGATTTACCCAAAAAATCAATAATATGTTGATGTGGCATGGGTTGCCAATGAAGTAATGTCACGTGGGCCGAAAAAAGTGTTCTCAACAAAGTCTAGTTGGAGAACATGTTTTAGCAAATGTAGAAGAAGCTACCATTGAAGCAGTGGCGGTGCCAAAAACTTTTTCAAGGGTGACCAAGCTCTCTCTCTCTCTCTCTCTCTCTCTACACACACACACACACACATGAAGAATGTTTATAATTTTTATTTTAACATATGATATTTTCTTACTTAAACAAAAATATTTATATTAAGTAAGTCTTTACATTTTTGACAAAAAATATAAATAAGTCTTGATATGTCTAAAAATATACAAGTCAATTTAATAAAAATAAAAAATTAATATAGTATACATTAAATACGCTATAATTTAATGAGCTATATATGACATAAGAGTAATTGGAGGGAATTAAAAATACATTAGTCAACTATTTAAGTGAATTACATATTTTTAATAAGAATCTAGAGAGGCTAGTATTTAAATTTAGGGTAAATTATGTATTTGGTCTCTATTCTTTACATTATATATCAATTTGGTTCATAACATTTTAGTGTTGTGTTAATTTAATCTTTGCTATTGTCTCTTGAATGAAAATTGCTGACGTGGACAGCCAAAATTAAAAATTAGTTTATTGCCATCCAAGAGATAACAACATAGACTAAATTGACACGGTACTGAAAGATTATGGTCAAATTTGTGATTGGAGATCAAGAATGTGATAATCTCTTCTGATTTCTCATTGAATGAATAACTCAATCTCTGCTTATATATACAAGAAGCAGAATACAAAACTGGAAAAATAAGAAAAACTGAAACTCTGACTAATTAATAGCTTATAACTAACATATCAGAAAGGTCCACCAACTCTAGGTACCAAATACCAATGACAACATAACACGTGTACTGTCACAATGGTGGGATAAATACATAACTAAGCTACCTGTAGGTTTCTCTATTTAGATGTCTAAGCTGTAGGTCGTATATAACAGAATCATTTGCTACAAACTTCTTCACTTTTTTACTTCGTCCAAAAAAATGTAATTATGTTCTGTTTTCCCCATTAGTTAAAATTTCCCCTCATCTGTCCAACTTTATTTTGTTCTCCAAGACCTGCTATCAATTATTGGAATTTTATTTTTTTTAATGGCTGCTACTAGTTATATTCTTGTTTGGGTGGCTGGTACTGGTAGAGTGTTAGTGAGCTTCCCTTCTATCCATTTTGTAATTTTTCTTTCATTTAGATCTTCCAAATTACAGGTTAAATATAATTAGGTGAGGAAAATGCCATAAAGTTGCTCGCTGCTATTTTTTTTCTTAGGATTTTATGGCCTGTTTGGAAGTTTAGAGGGGGAGGAGAGTAGAGGGGAATGGTTCCCCTTCACCTTGTTTAGATATTTTTAAATTTAGTAAGGGGGAAGGGAGTAATTAGTCATTTCCCTTATTTGGATGTTTTAAAAATTATGATGGAGAGGAGAGGAAATGATTTAAATAAACAAATTTACCCCTATTTGAAAATGGACTTGCAACATTGGTCTATGATTAATTTGTTAGATAAATAATTATGACTATAGCATGCAATATTTTTTTTTATAATAATTTTTTTTCTTATGTGAATTAAATAATCAACATTGGTCTATGATTAAATATTTTTTCTGCTTTTTAAAAAATGTTTGGACTACTAGGTTGCACTTTGTAGATCCACATTAATTTCATGTAGATTTAGTGGATTAGTCCTCGTTTGGTGTGGGTTGGTTGGTTAGATTTTAAGCTGGAAAATCTCTTTTTTTTTTTTCTTCAGTCCCAAAGAAAAATAAACACAAGCTAGTCTCAAAGAAAAATTAATCCCAAGAGTTTACAAGCTGGTATCCTTGTTGTACGCCATGTGTTTCAGTTTATTTTTTTCCCAATAAATCAGCTAAATTTCATTCATCAAGTAAAAGGTTACAGCTTTAACTTGAGTAGTATGGGATGGGATAGGTTTTAAGACCAAAAGTTAAAATAATTCTCAAATAAGCAAAAGCTTAATTTATAGTTCATACTTAATATATGCTCATATTAACAAGCTTATGTAGGAAACTGCTAATATGATTGAGGGGCAAATAAAAAAAAAAAAAGGGAATGGACAGGATGATGTGAAGTGGGCACCACTTCATCTACGGATGATCTATTATAAAACACTGAGAACTTCTGGTGTTTACAAGCTGGAGCCAATATGGATGCTAAAAAAAGCAAGTAAACTAATAGAGGTCTCATCTTTAGCGGGAAACCTTGAATCGCATTAATGTGCTATGATTGATTATGGAAAATAGCCAATACCACTGAAGTGTAATTTAGTGGAGAATACATAAAACATTAATTGATAAAGACAATACCACTCAATCAAGAAAGAAGAAGATGAAAGAAAAGTAATGGGTGTGTAACACAGTTCTTTGGCCCATTAAGATCGAATCCCAACTTCACTAAGCAATCCTACTCTGTTCAGGTTCTGAAAAAACATGTAATAAAATTTAAGGACCAGACATCATTGTGAACAATAGCTCCTTGTGCTCCTCCACTAGATATCCAATAAAAGCTCTCAACATATCTGGGTTCTTAATAAGATAGAGATAAGCCCTCATTCGCAATCTAGAATCAATTCCTATCTCATCCAAGAGATGGAACACGTCTTGCTTAGGAATGGGAAGGCGTGCCAAGCTCCTCTCAAAAATTAAATTTCCTTCTCTAAGTGCTGAATTTCCTTCTCTCATTGCTAAAGCAACATCCTGAATTGCTCCCATAATTTGTTCCATGTCCTCATTTTTTGATGTTTTTCTCTTTTTGGCTTTTGAGGAGGCTTCACCCACATTATTATCACCCACATATTTTATTCTCTTGTCTATTCATCTAATAAAATTATCCCATGATAGCAAAGCTATTACAATCCATGATATGCATAAATACACTAAGCTATTACAATTCAGTGTGTTTTGTGTAATCTATTATATCTATATATAAAAAGCGGCTATGCCGCTACAGTGCTTCGGCACTGTGCAACCAACGTATTTCACTGTGCAAGCACTGTAGTGGCAACAGTGTTTGGTTTCGTGAGTCTTTTTTTTTTTTTTTTCAACCCTTTTGTTTAAATTTTGCACAGTAGCTACAGTGCCAAGCGGCACTGTAGCTACAGTAGTTGCACTTTTTTAGTCTTCTGTTTGTATTTTTTTTATATATATATTATTATACTGACACAACAAATTTCACAATTATTGAGGTGTCAATTTCTTATAAGTCAAAATAAAATAATAAAATATGAAACTGTGACCAACTACAACTGAAAATAAATGTTTTGTGAAAATGTTGTGACACTTGTTAGTACAGTATTTTTGTAGTGTAAAGTACCAAGCGTTTTTTGTTTTTTTTTTAGTAATCTGTTTGTGTTTTTTTTTTCTTTTTAAATATTTATATAAGCTGGTATATATAAAAAAAAATTTTACAATATTTTCACAATTATTGACGTGCCAATTTCTTACAAATCAAAATAAAATAATAAAATATGAGATGTGACCAACCACAACTAAAAATAAATGTTTATAATAAAAGCGCGAATGCGCACACTGTACATCCAGTGTTTTTGCACTGTGCAGCACTGTAGCTACAACAATACTTTGGTTTAGTTAGTCATTTTTTTTTTCAGTAATCGGTTTGTGTTTTTTTTTTTCTTTTAAATTGATGTAAGCTGACATTTATATTGTTATACTAACACAACAAATTTTACAATATTTTCACAATTATTTACGTGTTAATTTCTTACCAGTCAAAATAAATAAAAAGCGACTATGCCGCTACAGTGCTTCGGCACTGTACAACCAACGTATTTCACTGTGCAAGCACTGTAACGACAACAGTGTTCGGTTTTGTGAGTCTTTTTTTTTTTTTTTTTTTTTTTTCAACCCTTTTGTTTAAGTTTTGCACAGTAGTTACAGTGCCAAGCGGCACTGTAGCTACAGTAGTTGCACCTTTTTAGTCTTCCGTTTGTATTTTTTTTATATATATATATTGTTATACTGGCACAACAAATTTCACAATATTTCACAATTATTGAGGTGTCAATTTCTTATAAGTCAAAATAAAATAATAAAATATGAAACTGTGACCAACCACAACTGAAAATGAATGTTTTGTGAAAATGTTGTGACACTTGTTAGTACAGTATTTTTGCAGTGTAGCTAAAGTACCAAGCATTTTTTTTTTTTTTTTTAGTTATTTGTTTGTGTTTTTTTTTTTTTTTTAAATATTTATATAAGCTGGTATATATAAAAAATTTTTTACAATATTTTCACAATTATTGACGTGTCAATTTCTTACAAATCAAAATAAAATAATAAAATATGAGATGTGACCAACCACAACTAAAAATAAATTGTTTATAATAAAAGCGTGAATGCGCACACAGTGTCTTGGCACTGTACATCCAGTGTTTTTGCACTGTGCAGCACTGTAGCTACAACAGTGCTTTGGTTTAGTTAGTCTTTTTTTTTTTTTTTTTTTCAGTAATCGGTTTGTGTTTTTTTTTTTTTTTTTTTTTTTTTTTTCTTTTAAATTGATGTAAGCTGACATTTATATTGTTATACTAACACAAAAAATTTCACAATATTTTCACAATTATTAACGTGTCAATTTCTTACCAGTCAAAATAAATAAAAAGCGACTATGCCGCTACAGTGCTTCAGCACTGTACAACCAACGTATTTCACTGTGCAAGCACTGTAACGACAGCAGTGTTCGGTTTCGTGAGTCTTTTTTTTTTTTTTTTTTTTCAACCCTTTTGTTTAAGTTTTGCACAGTAGCTACAGTGCCAAGCGGCACTGTAGCTACAATAGTTGCACTTTTTTAGTCTTCCGTTTGTATTTTTTATATATATATTGTTATACTGGCACAACAAATTTCATAATATTTCACAATTATTGATGTGCTAATTTCTTATAAGTCAAAATAAAATAATAAAATATGAAACTGTGACCAACCACAGCTGAAAATAATGTTTTATGAAAATGTTGTGACGCTTGTTAGTACAGTATTTTTGCATGGTAGCTAAAGTACCAAGCGGCGCTGTAGCTACAGTGCCTAATTTTTTTTTTTTTTTTTAGTAATCTGTTTGTGTTTTTTTTTTTTTTTCCTTTTAAATATTTATATAAGCTGGTATATATATTGTTATACTGACACAACAAATTTTACAATATTTTCACAATAATTGACGTGCCAATTTCTTACAAATCGAAATAAAATTATAAAATATGAGACTGTGACCAACCACAACTAAAAATAAATGTTTATAATAAAAGCACGAATGCGCACACACTGTCTTGGCACTGTACATCTAGTGTTTTTGCATTGTGCAGCACTGTAGCTACAACAGTGCTTTGGTTTAGTTAGTCTTTTTTTTTTTTTTTTCAATAATCGGTTTGTGTTTTTTTTTTCTTTTAAATATTGATGTAAGCTGACATTTATGTTGTTATACTAACACAACAAATTTCACAATATTTTCACAATTATTGACGTGTCAATTTCTTACAAGTCAAAATAAAATAATAAAATATGAGGTTGCAGTCAACCACAACTGAAAATAAATGTTTTAAAAAAATGTTACAACACTTATTGTTATCACAATATTTTCACAATTGTTGAAATCTCAGTTTCTTATATATCAAATAAAAAAAATGTTAAATTCACAACATTTTAACATCAATTTCACAACAAATCATAGGTAAGCTATTATTGATTGATAGCACTGGCCTAAAGTTTTTTTTTATTATTTTTTTTCCTGTAATCGGTCTGTGTTTTTTTTTTCTTTGAAATATTTATGTAAGCTGGCATATATATTGTTATACTGACACAACAAATTTTACAATATTTTTACAATTATTAACGTGCCAATTTCTTACAAATCGAAATAAAATAATAAAATATGAGACTGTGACTAACCACAACTGAAAATAAACGTTTTGAGAAAATGTTACAACACTTATTATTATCACAATATTTTCACAATTGTTGAGATCTCAATTTCTTATAGATCAAATAAAAAAATGCTAAGTCCACAACATTTTAACATTAATTTCTACCGTGCCTAAAGTTTTTTTTTTTTTCCCAGTAATCGGTTTGTGTTTTTTTTCTTTTAAATATTTATGTAAGCTAGCATATATATTGTTATACTGACACAACAAATTTCACAATATTTTTACAAATATTGAAGTATCAATTTCTTACAAGTCGAAATAAAATAATAAAATATGAGATTGTGACCAACCACAACTGAAAATAAATGTTTTGAGAATAACAATAACAATGTTATCAGTTTAAAACCAATAATAACTTGTCAATTAGAATTTGTTTTAAAAATGTCATGAATGTAGCATTTCTCTCAAATAATTAAAAAAAAAAATCTATTCGGATCCTAAAAATGAAGATATTATGAAAATATTGTGATATTTTGTTGTATTCTTAAACTTTTTTTTATAATATAATCAAATTAGGTGAGCTAAAATTCACGGTTTCACACACAAAATCTAAATTAATTTTCTCACTACTGGGGTAGCACGTGCCTTGCACGTGCAGCCAATGCTAGTAAGAATATAAAACTTAGAAAGTATTTGGCTTGCTAGTGAAATGCCACTTCATGGTTATAGTAATGACTAAAACTAAAATCAAATAAAAGAAACAACTTCATAGCCAGCATCAACAACTTTACAAGGCAAATAAAAGTATCACCATAATATAACTTAATGAACATCATTGCTGCAGTAGAAACTGCGATTAATATACTAACCCTTCCCAGCTACCGACATTAATTAAAGCCAAAAAGCGAATGACATAATCAAAATTGCACAAAAGACAGCTAACCAACGTTCAGGAAAACTCCCATTAGTTAGAATTGAACACACAAACAGACATATTGGATTTACAAAACATCCAACCACTGTTATTGTCCATATTATAAAATCTATATTTAAGTTGCATAGTCTTCACCATATCGAGACATGTTGGATTATAATCCCATACATCTATACAATCTGATGCACGTATAAATGTATAATATACTACTGTGTAAAGAGAGTATTGGAAGAAGCTACCAAAAATGATAAGCATTCTCATGGAACAGCATAGCCTATGATATGAAATAGACAAGATAGATAGTACTAGTGTACTACATGAAAGAAAACAACATATTAGCAAGTTCCCACAAGAACATGGTGGAAGTGTGCCAGCATATTAGCATAACACTAAGAACCCCTTCCCACAACAACCATGGGTGCATGCAGGGAGGGGCAAAAATTACCACCAAACTTTTTTTTGATAAATAAAAATTACCACCAAACTATATGGGCCCTTTAACTATTGTATCCCTTTTAGTCACAAAGAGCCAAACATCTTTCATAAGCCCATGGAGAAAAAAGAATCACTGTATGAAATGTTGATTTTACAAAACATCTACGTAATTTTGTAGGACAAAATTGCCTTATGCCCTTTTTACCCAAATTATATAGCCTTATGCCCCTCTTCTCAAACTAATTAGGGAAATGCCCCTTTTTTGAAAGTCGACTTTCTCAAAATCGAGTTAAGCCCTATAATGATGTTTTTAAGGACCTATAGTAACGTTTTTAAGGACTTATAGTGGCGTTTTGTGACTCGAGCTCCATGAAATTGAGTTACAAAACGTCACTATAGGTCCTTAAAACGTCACTATAGGTCCGTAAAAACGTTACTATAGGGCTCCAGAATTTTTTTTTTTAAACTCGATTTTGAGAAAATCGAGTTACAAAAGAAAGGCATTTCCCTACTTAGTTTGGGAAGGAGGGCATAAGGCTATATAATTTGGGTGAAAAGGGCATAAGGCAATTTTGTCCTAATTTTGTAACAAGCTTTACTAGAAATAATTATTCCTCGAATTTGAATTGCGCACACACTAATCTTCAATTTCAACACACAAAACTCTCAAGAGTGAAAAGTACTATTGGACATCTACTAATAAAGACTATCTAAAAGGATCCATCATCTAAATATTTATCAAAAAATAAAAGGATCCATCATCTAATGAAAAATAAATGAAGCAAAATAAAAATCACAACCACAACAAATAATGAAAGCAAACACGATTTCAAGCTAAAAGCTAACAGTTTTCTTAAAACCCAAATGCCAAAAACATAAATCAGATCCATTTTCCAGTTCAAACTTGAACATCACAAAGCTGAGAGAATACCATTTTGGTTGGGGCTTAGGAGGAGCCAAATCAGAAACCCATTCACAAAAAATAAGAAATTACCCAATAAAAATAAACAAGAAACACAGATCCATATACAAATTTATGCAAGTTCACAATCTAGACTCACTCAAGCACTTTATCAAACACGTTATGAGCAATACTTTGAAACTTTAAATTTAAGAAAAAAAAAAAGCAATTAGATCTGAAACCCACCCACAAATAACACGTTATTACCCCATAAAATCACAATTAATAAAAAATTACCCAATAAAATCACAATTTTAAGAACATAGTTATTTGATCCAACTCAAAAGAAACCCATGAAACAAAAAGAAAAACAGAGTTTACCTTTGTGAGAGAATGCTATGCGTGAGAGAGAAGAGTGAAAGACAGTCCAAGAGTGAAGAAGTCATGAGAGAGAGAGAGAGAGAGAGCGCCAACGTGAGTTGAGAGAGCTTGAGAAAAAATTGTGGGTTACAGAGCTGAGAGAGCTTGAGAGAAATTTGTGTTTTACCGATTTTTTTTTTTAACGTTAAAAAACATTGTAATTTTATTAATATAATAAGGGTAAATTAGGTAATTTACTTGGTCAATAATTAATGTCCTCTACTCTCCCTCCAAATCTCTCTAATTTGGGGAATTAAAAATGAGGGGTTAGAGGTAGTCCAAACCCCTCTAAACCTCTCCCCTTCCTTCCTTAAAAAACTTCCAAACAAAGTAATTGAATTACTCTCCCTCCCTCTACTTTACTCCCCCTCCTTTTTTAAACATCCAAACAAGCCATTAATCTCTTGCTGTTAATTAAATCATAATACATTTTCATTATCAAATGGAAAATTATTAGTTGTCTCATACTCCTAATATTCACACTCCATATACACCGGACATCACTTTGAAAAGAGTAAATTCTAATTTGGAATTAAAATGCAAACTATTTACACTAACCTCTTCAAAATAACCGAAAAAAAGAATGGTTGAAATGTAATACACCTAATACGGTATTATAATCTTCACTGAGTCACAATTTATATGTGAGAATGATATATTAAATTGTTGCTGGTGTTTCAGTACCAGAGGATGGGGAGGAAGAAAGTTATGTGGCTTGGAGCAATCGGATGAAAGCATTTTTAATGAATCATGATCTTTGGAACATTGTTGAAACAACCACCGAACCAACTACACCTGCTTGGAGCAAGAAGAATGCTTTGGCTTTATATTTGATCAGGGAATCCTGCGGGCAGGACAGATTTTCTTTGATAGAGAAGATTAGTATGGCTAAAATTGCTTGGGATACCATTGCAGAGATGAACAACAGAACAAGTCTGATACTGACCCAGAGATTGCAGAGATGAGCAAGTCTAGTGCTGACCCAGAGGTCCCAGACTCAGGTAGCTATCTCTCTCCTGAAAATACACATGCTCTAACATTCTAAAATAATAGCTTAAAGTTTGGAAATCGATGATAAAATAATAGCTAAAATAATAACACTGGAGTGGTTGGCATTGTTTCTTCGCTGTATTCGGTGTGGTTGTGGTGGTGGTGGTTTCGGTGAGTCTTTGCCCATTTGGTCACTGATAGGGTTGTAAAGAAATAAACTTTCTTAATGAAAGTAAGAAAGAAACTCTCTCTTAATAAGATTCTTATTATCGAAGAAAAGAAAAGGAGAGCATAAAAATAAAAATACAAAGCTCCTCTGCTATTTATACTACATAACAGAGCATGTACACGAGCCCAGAAAAAGAGCGGGAAAAGAAAACAGAAATAACAAATCTAACTAACGCAACGGTTACAAAAGAAACCAATACGATTATGGAACGTGTGCTAACTATACGACATCGTTTTGTTAATTTTCGTTCGTTCTTGTTTAATGATACGGCATCGTTCTTTCTCTTGTTTCTTTTCTTTAATCTTACTGACACTGTTTCCATCTTTGGGATCTTCTATTATTTCTTCACAAAACGCTGCCGTTTTCTTTAGCTTCGTTTCTTGTTTTCTCTTTTCAACTTTAAAAAGGGTCAATTTGCGCGCGGAGAGAGAGAGAGAGAGAGATGGGTATGGCACGAGCAGTGATGGCGGTTTTGATTATTGGGTTATTAAGAATTTAGGGGCTGCTGGATGGGTGAGAATGGATAAATGAGATACGTGTGAGATATGGATGATAAGGAAGTCTGTGTATGTCTGAATTCTATATAATTGTGAATTATGAGTTTGATTTCTTTAATATGTCACCAGCTCACTACTTTCTTGATCGATAAGGAGAGTGCCATAAAGAAATGACTCTCCAAGTGTTACTTGTACAAATCAGTGCATTCCTATTCTGCATTCCATATATATATATATATATATATATATGGTGTTAGAGATATATATTAGACATATTAGCCCAATGTAATAGGCCCAAGCCCATTCCTGCTTGTACTAGTAGTCTAGGGTTTAGTCGCTTATATATACTCATGTTATGGCTCATTGTAACAGAGGTTATTGTACTACACTCTTATACATAATAAAGATGTAGCTCTTAAGGGATTCCTTTGTGGATGTAGGCCGACAAGGCTAAACCACGTAACTCTCATGTTCTCGATGTTCCTATTCGATGCTTCTCCTTCCGCATTCACTCTAGCATACACAACATGGTATAACACATCGCGTTACTAATAATAATACATTTAACATGGTATCAGAGCCAAACTTCGTTCTTGGCATCAAACAAACATCTCCAACAAGCAAAGAAGATTCTCACATGCACACCACCATCAGAAGTCACACACGCTTGTTTGCTAGATTTAGACTCCACGGCATCTCGCAGCCGCCATGGCTCACTGCTGTGTCCAGATCCACAAGCCCAAGCAGTCCATGCCTCTCCCTATCAGATCTGTGCAAATCAAGCCTTCGCCTGACGAAATAAACCCCACATACGTGCTCCACGGCCTCCCATGAGGAAAACCCAGAAATCCGGTCACCCGAAGCTCAGCCACGCCCCTCCACGCGCCGCAATTGGCTCCGGAAAATCTCCCACGCGCCGCCACAAATCTCGAATTTCGGATAGGATTATGGCCACACGTGTCGCTCTGTCGGACTCGAGGCTTGCCGATCTGTAAAACTCGAGAAGTCCGGCCGTTAATCTCTCTCACACACGCTAACAGGCGCCGCCATGTTTCTGGTTCTCCTCCACGCACTGGTGGATGCCTTCACGCTCTTGACACGCGTCGAAGAATCACTGATGATGTCATCTGACGTCATTTGATGATGTCATCAGCCACGCAAGCACGTCTACATCAGCCCTAGTCCACGTCAGCGAAACGTCATAGGATGACGTCAGCGGCTCTGCTGCCGATCCGTGACCCGACCCGGAAACCCGGAACCAACCCGGACCAGTATCCGTTGACTTTGACCCTGGACCAGTTGACTTTGACTTTTTGCGTTGACCTTTGACCAAAAGTCAACATTTTCGAAAGGGCTTATCTTGCTCAGTTTTTTGCGTAGATTCTGATTTTGGACTTTGTTTCTTCGTTTGAAGCTCCAAAATTGGTCAATTGGAACATTCTTCATTGTGGTTTCTTCAAAGGCATTCTTCAAGGCATATTCAAGTGATCTTCTCATGCTTATCCAACCTGAAGCCTTCATCGAACTTCCGCCTTGAGTTTGAGGGAGGGTGTTAGAGATATATATTAGACATATTAGCCCAATGTAATAGGCCCAAGCCCATTCCTGCTTGTACTAGTAGTTTAGGGTTTAGTCGCCTATATATACTCATGTTATGACTCATTGTAACACAGGTTATTGTACTACACTCTTATACATAATAAAGATGTAGCCCTTAAGGGATTCCTCCGTGGATGTAGGCCGACAAGGCTGAACCACGTAACTCTCGTGTTCTCGATGTTCCTATTCGATGCTTCTCCTTCCACATTCACTTTAGCATACACAACATGGTATAACACATCGCGTTGCTAATAATAATACATTTAACATATGGAATGCAGAATAGGAATGCACTGATTTGTACAAGTAACACTTCGCCGTCAATATGTTCAGGATCCTAGGTTGTGTGGACGGTTTAAATGAGAAAATGGGGTTGAGGTTGACCCATCACGATGTGAACTGGTGTTACAACCTCCAACACCTGAAGGGTGAGTCTTACTATATGAAGACGAGGGACGACAAGGTTCGGCTCATTCAGTGCCTCCCAGAGTCTAGCAATGGGCTGAATAAGGACTTTCTCCTCGTGTCAGGGAGGTGGCACGACGGTCTTCCCTGTCCGACAGAAAAGGGGGCACCAGATGGGGTATTTAGAGTAGGAGAGGGTTAATCTTTTGCATTGTCATAGTTTGCACCGTTTGGTTGCTAATACGGATGTGCTTTCTTTTTTACAGATCCACATGCCTTTGGCCGACACTTTCACTTGGTCAACCGGGAAGATTTGGCGACCATCCTTAGGGCGGAGGTTTTTGTGAACAAAGCCGACAACCAGGTCAGAGCTGCTCACAAGATCTTTGGGTACGACCCCATCCAGAAATCATTCTCGGCTCCGAAGTACGTGATTAGAGCCAAAGATCCTCAGCTTCATAGAATCACCGTAGTAGAATAAGGGTTCTTGGTTGCCGAAGGATCCCCTGTTACAGAGGGCGCTACGTTGGCAGGTCTTTCCTCGTCCCCCCAAGCTGAAGAGGCCGAGAACGATTTCAGCGTATTTGATCAAGACAATCTGTTCGAGGATCCCTCTGGTGATCTGGGCGACCCTAGTTTGACTGAAGCGGTTTTCTCCTCAGTAGGGACTTCTTCTAAGGCAGAGATAGGTTTTAAGAAAAAACTCTCCACCAACCTGCTTGACCTGATTAAGGGACAGCCGGGGAGGCCACAGCTCAAGCTTCCTCCTCCCAAGCCTCAACCTGCACAGACCAGGTCATCCTCTGCCCAGTTGAAGTCGTCATCGTCGCGGCAAAAACTTCCTCTTCCTCCCCAGCCAACTTTGCCTCCTCGGCCCAAGCCTGCCGATCCAAAAAGGAAAAGGGGATCCAAAGGCAAAGAGCCCATGGATGGGGGACAGTCTCGCTCCTCTCCGGAGGAAGATGAAGCCCGGCGAGCTTCAAAGCAACTGAGGGTAGGGCACCAAGGCCCAGAAAAGGAAGTCGCCATACAGTCCGAGCCCCAAGCCTGGCTTCCTGCCCCAATGCTCCATGGGGAACCCTTGATGGAAAACGCCTCGCTCAGGGACTTCCGAGGGGGCGAGGGCGCCTACGTGGCTGATGCACTAGAGAGGTGCCTGTTGCTTCCCAATGACATAGCCGAGCTGGGGAATATAAGGAGGCAGGAGGTCTTCCTCAGCATGAAGAGGTACATGGGCATGGTAAGACTTCTACCGTTTACGACTCTATTGATCCTTGCCCCATAATTTCCATTTTATCGTAAACTTGTCTCAATTTGGCAGGCTGTCCAGGCCACCTATAGGTTGGAAGAGTTGGCTAATGATTAGGGTAGGGCTCTGGAATCCGAGCATGACAAGCGCTTGGATGCCATGCGGACCCTTAAGAACTCCGAGGCTGATCTTGTGAAGGCAAGGGAGGACCTCAAGGAGATGACAAGGGCCAGAGACAGTGCTGAATCAGGTCTGGCCAGCACTCAAAAACAGGCTGAAGACTAGACAAGGCGCCTACTCGAGGCTGAGGATCAGCTTAAGATCACCAAGGAGCAGATTACTGATCTAAAGAAAAAGCTGGCCGAGGCTGAGAGGGCCAGGAACGCCGCAGAGTGGGCCAGGGATGAAGCCTTGAGGGCTAAGGTGGAGGCCGAGTTTGCCAGGACTGAGGTTGAGAGCTCTATGGAGAAGGCCCAGGAAGATGCTTATGCCTTGGGGATGGATGAGACACAGGCCATTTTCAAGGCGCAAGTACTTGGGGTGTGCAGGCTCTACTGCTCCCAGGTTTGGAATGAAGCCCTCAAACAAGCTGGAGTTGAGGCTTCATCTGACCTCTAGCAGGCACAGAATGTGTACTACCCTCCTGCCATCCGAGAGCCCGTCCTTCCTAGCTCTGAGGCTGGCACTTCTCTTGAGGTGGCTGGGACAGGCCATCTTGATACTGCCCTTGCTTCGACTTCTTCCGATGAGCCTGCCAAGGAGGCCGAGCCATCAAGGGTAACCAAGGCAGATAAGGGCCCTAGCCAGGGAGTACCCCAGGATGTTACAGAGCCTCCAGCTGATGACCAGGTCGCTCATGCTGAAGAGACAGCTTTCATTGTAATGCATCTGCAAGCCATTCCTCTAGGTGAAAGCCCCGAGGACCCTGAGGCCACTTTAGACCAGCCTTCCGAAGGTGCAACGAAGACCAAGTTCAAGGAATAAGCCGCCCTATCATCTTTTCTTATTTCTCTTTTTTTTTTTTTTTGGATTGTTGTAATGGAACGTTTGGATTGAATATATGTACTTTGCTCTTTGTGTGTCAATTGTCGCTATGATGGGTTTCGTTTATTTGCATAACTTGTGTTTTGATTATTTGTTATTTATATAACTTGTGCTTCGACTATTAGCTAAACAGTCTCATCAGTGTGACTTGTTTTCCATTTTTGAAACAGCGACCTAAAAATGCAAAGTCCATAATGATAATTTCCTCTTAGAATGTGATTAGCAATTGGGCCATTTTATTTATTACGACCTGCTTTTGCTGAACGGGCTATAAAACGCAACGACCTTATAACGTGAGTTATGTGCCTCATGGGTTGGTTATCATATCGGGTTTAAAAATGCTAAGCGCGTATTACTTAAAAAGACAAACTTTTAAATCCCATACTTTTAAAATGAAAGTGTGTTTAGAAGTATGTTCCAAAGATTTATTGACCTCAAGGAAACAATTAGCTATCGACTAGGTTCCCCATAGGTTTGAGCCTGAGGACCATGCACAACCTTGGTTCTGTCTAACACTTAGATTGTCTTGAAGTAGTTAGTTTCCCCATAGGTTTGAGTCCGAGGACCATGCAAGACCTTGGTTCTGTCTAACACTTAGATTCTCTTAAAGTAGTTAGTTTCCCCATAGGTTTGAGTCCGAGGACCATGCAAGACCTTGGTTCTGTCTAATCGCTTAGCTTTTCCTTGAAGTAGTTAGTTTCCCCATAGGTTTGAGTCCGAGGACCATACAAGACCTTGGTTCTGTCTAACACTTAGATGGTTGCCAAAACATAAGATGTGCAGTCGAAATGGACCTTAGAAATATGAATTAGAGAAATGCCTTTGTTAATAATAATACCTTTTCAGGTTATTTACATTTCATGGACGAGGTACAGCTCTTTCATCTAAGTCTTCTAAGTAGTATGCACCTATTCCTACTATTGCGGTAATTTGATATGGTCCTTCCCAATTGGGACCCAGCTTTCCCCAAGATGGGTTCTTGGCAGCCCCCACGACTTTCCTCAATACTAAGTCTCCTGGTGCCAATGGTCTCAGTTTCACATTGGCATCATGTCCCTGCTTAAGCTTCTGGTGGTAGTAGGCCAACTGGATCGCCGCCTTCTCTCTTCGTTCATCGATCAAGTCTAGGCTCTTCCCTAGCAGTTCATCATTATTGCTTGGAGTGAAGGAGCTAGTCCTCAGCGTTGGGAAGTTTGTCTCCAGAGGGATAACAACCTCGGCTCCATAAGTCATGGCAAAGGATGTCTCTCCTGTTGACCGTCGTGGGGTAGTCCGGTAAGTCCATAAGACATGTGGCAAGCTGAACAGGTCGAAGTTTGACTGCAAGCGTTTGGCCCGGCTCAAGTATGCTTACATCCTCGTTTATCTGGCTTCCAACTCTCCCCTTACCTGGCCTACTACCAGTCTTGAGTTCGAGAACACCTCTACTGCTTTTCCTCCCATTTTCTGCACCATGGCCATTCCTTGTAGCAAGGCCTCCTACTCGGCTTCGTTATTCGTGGCCAAGAATCCCAGTCTCAATGATTTCTCAATAATTGCCTTCTCAGGAGATATTAGGACCAGCCTTACTCCGGATTCTCTTTGGTTAGCTGCGCCATCAACGTACACCTTCCAACATGGGGGTCCTGGCATGGAGACTATCCCAATTGATTTTCCATCCATGTTTCAATCCTCGGCTACAATTTCTACTAGTGGTTCGGCGAATTCGACCACCAGGTCAGCTAGGACCTGGCCCTTTGTAGAGGTCCGAGGCATGTACTTGATGTCAAAAGCTCCCAGGATTGTGTTCCATAAGGCGATCCTCCCAGTATAATCAACAGTTCGAAGTACGGACCTCAAGGGTAGTTGAGTTAGGACAACCACTGTGTGGGCTTGGAAGTAATGGGGAAGCTTTCGTGTAGCATGGACCACAACTAGTATGGCATTTTCCAAGGGTAAGTATCTGACCTCAGCTTCTTGCAGCGACTTACTCACATAATAGACTGGCTTTTAGATGCCGTTGTCATCCCGTATTAACACCAAGCTCACCGCGTGAGGGGCCACGGCAATATATGCGTATAGGACTTCATCAGCCTCAGGACTGGACATGATAGGAGGTCGAGATAGGTATTCCTTGAATTGCTGGAAGGCCGTAATATAGTCCTCGGACCATTCGAACCCTTTCCATTTGTTGATTAAGAGATAGAACGGTCTGCATCTATCTGCCGACCTGGAAATGAATTGATTCAGGGCTGCAATCATTCCAGTTAGCTTTTAAACCTCCTTGGCGTTTCGCGGTGGTTTTAGATCGTTAATAGCATTGATCTGGTCAGGATTAACCTCAATTCCCCTATGGGTAATCATGTAGCCTAGGAATTTGCCCGATCCCACGCCAAATAAGCATTTGGAGGCATTTAGGCGCAGCTTGTGCTTCCTCAAGACACTAAAGGCATTGCCAAGGTCTTCTAAATGCTCAGACACTACCTTACTCTTCACCACCATATCATCGACGTAGATTTCGATGCTCTTGCCCAGCTGCGGCTCGAACATTCTCGTCATCATCCTTTGGTAAGTGGACCCTGCGTTCTTCAGGTCGAACGGCATTACTTTGTAGTGATAGTTCCTAGTAGGCGTTATAAAAGCTGTCTTCTCCTGGTCGTCCAGAGTTAGTGGTATTTGATGATAGCCTTGAAAAGCATCCAAGAAGCTCATCCGAGGATGGCCCGCAGTGGCATCCACCAGCTGGTCTATCCGAGGCATGGGGAATGGGTCTTTTGGGCACGCCCTATTTAGGTCCGTGAAGTCTACACAAACCCGCCATTTCTCGCTTTTCTTCTTGACTACTACGGTGTTAGCCAACCATTTGGGTAAAAAACTTCTTTGATAGCCTCGGCACACTTAAGTTTCTCCACCTCGCCCCTAATCGTATCGGCATGCTCTCTTGAGGGGTGCCGAGGTGGCTACTTCTTGGGTGTGGTGGATGGGTTGACGTTGAGATGGTGACAAATGAAGGCTGGATCGATCCCTGGAGCGTCACAGGCATCTCATGCGAACATGTCAATATTGCTTTTGAGAAGCTCAATCAACTCCCCCTTTTCCTGGGGAGGCAGTCGAGCCTCTACTTGAAAGAACCTCTCCGGGTCACCACTGATGACCACTCTCTCTAGGTCTTCACATTTTGCCTCCTCGGCGGCCGCATCAGGGGACGACACCAGGTCCTTTGATTGCTATAAGTTCATATCAGCAGAGGCCGTGGACTTTGCATCTAGCCGACGCGAAATGGCCGTCACCATACACTGCCTTGCCGTAGACTGGCAACCGCGGATTTCGAGAACTTGGCTTCTAGACGGGAATTTCACCTTCTGATGTAAGGAGGAGGCAACAACCCCCAAAGTGTGGAGCCAGGGCCTGCCAACAATGGCAGTATATGGATAGTAGGTGTCTACCACGATAAAGTTCACCTCCACTCTTTCTGGGCCGGTCTGGATTGGCAGCCTAATCATGCCCTTTGGAATGACAAGTTTCCCGTCGAAGCTCATCAAAGGAGAGTTGTAGGGCGTCAAATCTTTCGGTTTCAAATTCAGCCCTTTATAAAGGTCGGGATACATTATCTCGGCGGCACTGCCGCCATCCACCATCACTCTTTTCACATCGTAGTCCCCAATTCTGAGAGTGATCAATAGCGCATCGTCGTGGGGCTAGGTGGTTCCCACCTTGTCTTCTTCTGAAAAACTCAAGACGGGGTGAGAATTCACTCTGGCCCTCTTCGGCTCTGGGTGGGATTCCTCGGCAGGCAACTGAGTCACAAATAACACTCGTGAGGGGTGCGTGCCTGTCCTTCCTAGCGCGGCCAAGATTACGTTGATTGTCCCTACGGGTGGCCTTAGGGCGTTATCCCTTTGGGGCTCCTGGTGGGTCCGGCCCATATGGCCTCTGGAATGATGCAGGAGGTGCCTCAGCTTTCTCTCTCGGACCAGCTGGTCTAGATAGTTCTAGAGGCTTCTGCAGTTCTCCGTGGTGTGCCCGTGGTCCTGGTGGTATTGGTAATAAAGGTTCTGATTACGCCTTGTGGACTCCCCCGCCATCTTGTTCGGCCATTTAAAGTATGGCTCGTTCTTGATTTTCTCCAACACCCGGTGCACTGGCTCTTGGAATATAACGCTGACGGTCTGTGTGCTGGATGCTCCAGATTGCCCCATGAAATCTCTACTCGGGCGATTGCTGTTATGTCTATCCGACCTGAAATCCCTCCTCTCCTGAGGGATAACCTTATCTTTTCCCTTTCCTTGCAGCTGGTCCTCTTCTACTCGTTTATACTTGTCGATCCGATCCATCAGTTGGCCCACATTGGTGGCGGGCTTGCCAGTCAGAGATTTCCTCAAGCTGTGCTCAGCTGGGAGACTGTTTTTGAAGGTGCTGAGGGCGACGTCGTCACAATTATTGTCCATTTCATTATACATCTCCCAATATCTGTCGGAGTAGGCCTTCAGAGTCTCTCCATTATCCATGGACAGTGATAGTAGCGCGCTCAAGGGCCGATGAGCTCTGCTGCTTGTAACGAAGCGAGAGCCAAAGGCTTGAGTTAGCTGCCTATATGAACTTACGGAATTCGCCTTTAGGCCATTGAACCATCTCATGGCCATCGGCCCCAAGCTAGATGGGAAGACCTTGCACATCAGTGCCTCGTTTTTAGAATAGACGGCCATTCTTTGGTTAAATTGGCTCATGTACTCCACGGGGTCTGTCTTGCCGCTGTAGGGGATGAAGGTTGGTTGCTGGAAACGTCGAGGAAGCGCAGCTCCCTCTATGTGGCGCGTGAACGGGGACCTAGATAACTGGTCCAGTGCCCTGCTCATGGCGTCGTTCCTCAAGCCTCCAGGAGACGGGCCTTTACGTGTACGCCTCCGTTGGCGCTCTTCCTCGTGAGAGAAAGTCTCACTTGGGGGGGTTCGTGATCTCCGCCTATAATCATCGTCGCCTTCATCACTAGAGGGCATGTCAGGTCTAGAGTGAGACCGCCGTCGTCGTGCATGGCGTAGCTCTCTCTTTAAATTGTCTATCTCCCGTTGCATAGCCCGATTATCATCCCGCCCCTGAGATGCGTGGCTTCTGGCCTCTTCTTGTTGCGTGGACTGGTTGTTGTTTTGTCTCTGGAGCACGTGACTCTTCACACGAGAATGGCTGCTTCCAGTTTGAGTGCTGTGCACACTTCCCTCTTGAAACCTTCCATTCTCTTCATTTCGATCACGCTCAGGATCGGAAAAGTTACCTTGTCGTAGGGATCTAGCAGATTCAGGCCAATAGGGGCCTGTTAGATGAGGGTTTGACCCTACCATGATCAACCATTGCACTCACTAACACACAAGCTCTTCCCACAGACGGCGCCAATTGTAGGGACTGGGTCTGAACACTTCTACTGTTGGAAAAGTGGATTCAGGCCCAACTAGCCCTAAACAATAAATTTGTAGAGGATGGGTTTAAGAGCTAGGCCTTAGTGAGGATAGCAACGAATAAACATGGTTATGGGTCAACTGAATAGCAAGAAAACGGGCCTTAAGTGTTAGAATCTGTCCTAGACATTGGTTCAAGGAGCCTTCTTGTTCTTATTATTTCCTCAGTGCTTGGATACAGAGGTTACAAAGATGATACAGGTTGCTACAGTGTTTTCTACTTCCAATCTCCGATCCTTTCTCTAGAGGACCTCCTTACGTTTTATACCCTCTTTAGGTTGATCTTGGCCCTCCATTTGTTGATCGTGCAGGTCAATACTTGAGTTCTTATCCCATCAGCCGCCATCCCAAACCTTCTGTGAGTTGCAACGACCAAAGCGGCACTGTTCAGGAGTCATTCCCTCATTAATGCGATCAGAACGTTAGTTGCGGGCATTTAATGTGGAGGTGACAGCTCCTCCCTGAATTGCTTTACCGGGCTCCCATGGCTGACCCACGGTGCTTGTCCTCTTTCTTGGGGCGTTCTACGACACCACCCTTGATGGCGCGCTGCCCTTCCCTTCTATGATCTCGGTACGCCGAGGACATGATTGTCCTCGGCGTTGCTCCTTGATAGTTAGGACTTCCTCCGTTAGTCCTCAAACATTTCTTCTTACTCGGCGTGGGCCTTGAGCCTAGTATAAAGTTGGGCCGGGGTAGCCAGATTTATTGACCCCACAGCTATTATTTAGGCTAATTTTATTTTTGTTTTTTGAGATTTTATTTTATTCTTTTAAGAGGTTAATGATTACGGTTGGAGGGTTAAGATTATTTTTGTGAGTAATGCTAAGGACACAACGAAATGTCACAACAATTTTACAATATTTCTAAATTAGCATACCAAAAAATTTTATTAATGAAACTGTTGTGACATTTTTTTTTTTTGTATTTCTAGTATTACACATTTTGTTAAAGCCAAATTCTTGGAATTTTCAAGTTTTTTAGGATGTTAAGAGTGCGTTTGGATACCGCTTATTTTGCTGAAAACTGAAAACTGAAAACACTGTAGCAAAATAATTTTTAAATATGTGAATAGTGCCATGGGATCCATTTTTAATGAAAGTTTTTTGTGAAAAAAGAGGTTTGTGAGTCCCATGAACAGTGCACGGGACCCACTGACAGACACATTTCAGTGCAAAATTTGCTGGTCAAAGAGGTAGTGGGTCCGTGCACAGTGCACGGGACCCACTGACAGACAACATCCCATGTGAAAACACTGTTCTCAATAAAATAAAATAAAATAAAAAGGAAATGCAGACGCAGACGAATCTGGTTTCATCAATACCCAAATGGGTACTAAATATATTTTCAGGGTAGATAAGACAAGTTAATTTAAAAATAATTACGAATATAATTTTTTTTTTACTTGTGTACTAATGTGTTGTTGTACATTTGTATTTGTACTTGTACTTTTATATTACTCTGTTTCCGATTTTGCTCTGTTTACCCTGTTTCAAACTTTTTCTGTGTCTATATTACTCTGTTTCCGCTTTTGCTGTTGGTTGAATGAAATTTTGGCTGCTACCCTTGTAAAATTAAATTATACATCAGTTTTCTTTCTGAAATAATAATACACAGTCAAACATATAAACTTTCAGCCATTTTCAGTCTTTTTACTATTTAATCCTCTAAAATTTTTATTCCCCGTAGAAACTATATCTCAATTCTTTAAAATATGGAGAAAAGACGCAAACTTACAAGATATTTAATATTTTATTTATATAACTTTTTTTCACAAAGAGAAAAGAATATTTTATTTTTATCTTAACCTATTTCTTTACGTGGTTTTGTTTAATAAACGCAGGAGGTGGAGAGCATTGTCCATCCTTCCTTGTTAGAAACTACAAACAAAGATGGTAAAACACCTCGAGAACTGTTTACGGAGAGCCATAAAGACTTGGTTGATAAAGGAGAAAAATGGATGAAGGAGACAGCAACTTCTTGTACGGTGGTAGGTGCTCTAATTGCTACCATTATGTTTGCAGCAGCAATTACAGTTCCTGGTGGTAACGATGACGATTCAGGCTTGCCAACATTCTTAAACAAGAAGATTTTTATGCTCTTTATAATATGTGATGCATTGTCTCTCCTTTCATCCTCAACTTCAGTATTGATGTTTCTTGGCATCCTCACATCGCGTTATGCAGAGGAAGATTTCCTTGAATCCTTACCCAAAAAGATGATGATAGGCCTTTCCACCCTTATCTTCTTCATTGCAACCATGATGATAACCTTTTGTGCTTCCATTTTCATTATTCTACAAGGAAGATTATGGGTGCTCATTCCAGTCATTTGTCTTGCTATTGTTCCATTGGTCCTACTCACACGGATACAATGTCGCCTTCTTCTTGATATGGTCATTTCAACTTATAAATCAAGAATCTTCGACAAGAAAGGGAAGGCTTGGTCTTAACTTATTTCATTGTGCTACAAGGGTGTAAAGTGTTCTTTTAGTAATTACTTAGTCAATGATTATAAAGCCCATGGTAATTATCTTAAACCCCATGGCAATTATTATTTACCTTGCTATTTCACAAAAACACATAAAAGATTCAAATAAAATTAAATTATGACAATTACTTATCTTATATTACTAACATTTAAAGCCCAAGACTAATGATACTTGGCAATATCTTAAGCCCAAGGTTAATAATACTTGGCAAATACTATATTACAAATATTTGAAACCCAATAATGAACATTTTTTTTAAGCTCTTAAATGTATAGCTATAATTTATGCCATATTATAAACCCATTGAATCTATTTTGTAAAACCCATGGTAACTATTTATGTTCCGTAACACTATTCATTTTTCCAAAACCCATGACAAACATACATCAAGCCCATGGAGAATTATGAATTTGTGTTACTAACATTTAAGCCCATGGAAATTATATTTAAAGCCTATGGCGATTAATTTTAACTATTTATTTTATTTAACACTATTCGTCTTTCCAAAACCCATGGCAAACATATATCAAACCCATGAAGAATTATGAATATGTGTTATTAATATCTAAGACCATAAAAGGTTTTACCTTAAAATCTATAGCAATTATATTAAAAACCTATGACACTTATTTACTTCGTACTTTATTATAAATCCATAGAACTTACCTAAATAAAACCCATGGTAAGCATTTATCTTATATCACATTATTTATCTCTCTACCATTCAAAAGCCCATGGAAATTATTTTAAACCCCGTGGCAATTAATATTTACCTTACTATTTTACAAAACCCATGGAAATCATGATAATATATATATATATATACATATTATCATGAAAATTATAATTATTTATCTTATGTTATATTATTTATCCCATTAACATTCAAAGCCCAAGACCAATAATACTTGGCACCATTTTATCAGAAGCCTAATACTACTTGACAATATTTTGAAAGCGCAATATCATTTGGCAAACATTATTGTAAAGTCTTAAAAGTCCAAGACTAATAATACTTGGCAAATAAATTATTTCAAATATCTTACCAAAAGCCCGAAACTAATAATATTTGGCAACATAGATTTCCTAACATATATATGTACTTATCTATACCACAAGATTTATATAAAAACATAGTAACTATTTATCTTATGTAACACTATTCATCTTTCCAAAACCCATGGCTAACGTACATCAAGCCCATGGAGAAATATGAACTTGTGTTACTAATATTCAAAACTCATAGAAGTCATATTTGAAACCTACAACAATTACGTTTATTTTACAAACCCATGGCACACTTTTATCAAAAGCCCAATACAACTTGGCAATATTTTAAAAGCCCATGATTCAAGTCCATGGCAAAGTTATTTTATCAATGGAATTCAATCCCATAATCAAAGCCCATGGTTCAAGCCCATGGCAAATTAATTAACAAAGCTCATGCAATTAAGAAGAAATAGCCAACGATTCAACAGTGATACCTGCAGCAAATCTATGCTCATCCAATGCCTTTCTACACTTGGGGGCTTGATTCACTAATCCAAAGGATTTCATTTCTGGGGGCTACAATTGGGTATTGATCAAAAAAGGTATCAAATATGTCAATAGAGGCACTTCCACTACATAACTCTATTGGTCCAGCAATGGCCAATCTCTTTCAAGAAACATCTTCACTTGTGCATGCCCTTGCAAAACAAGCCCTTGCAAGACAAGCCCTTGAAAAGCAAACCCATGCACTCGAGGGGCTGAATGTTGAGGACAATTTTTCACACCATATCATTTCATTGGCGACCTGCGCCACGTCAACACTATCATAGATTTTGGGAAAATCTCTTCTAAAGCCCAAAAGAGCCTATATTTGCACAAAAAGGCGTCAAAGCCTATGGTTCAAGCTCATAGCACATCATTTCATTTTTTGCTCATGATCCAAGCTCATGAGTCTCATCGGGGGAAATTTGGGAGTCGTGGTTTGGATGGCCAAGAAGTATGTTCAGTAAAGCTCCAGTGGTTCAAAGTTGATAAAGGAAAGCATGTTGCTTGGCATGTCTTCCCTAATTCCCTGAACTCTAACGGGTCAGTGTGCAATAGGTAACATTTGTTAAGCCCCTCGTATCACATAACACTTAAAATGATAAAACTCCCCATGCTCTTTACATAAAAATTAATGTCCATCATATAATATGAGTTTTAAAATATAATTATATCATTTCATATTAATTATATTATTATTTTCATATAAATCAATTCCAAGCATATGACTAAATATACATTAGTATCTCATATCTAGCATTAAATGCTCTCCTTACTCTCCAAGATTTGGTTAAAATACAAAAGGACCATATTTACATCTCTAAGACTTCATTAAACATCAACCAACTACTCTATTACTTACCAAAATTATATATGGACTAAACATATAATTTTTCAAGAGAGGAAACTTAGCCGAAAATACCAATAACAGCTCCAGCAGAAGCTATAACAGCTTCTGCACAAGCTGCAACAGCACCAGCGGAAGTTGCAAACAGCTTCTGCAGAAGCTGTAACAGCTCCAGCAGAAGCTGTAACAGCTCTAGCAGGTTGACACATGTCCTAAAATGATGTCATTTGCCCATTAATGCCCAATCCTAGCAGCTGGCTGTCAGAAACAAGATGATCCCATAAAGATTATTTTGCCATTTTTAGCCAAACCTTGAACTTAATGCCAAATATTTTTTCCTCCAAACAAGATGTCATTTGGATGATATCATTCAGCTGTGACAGCTGTGATTGACAACTGTTACAGCTATAACATCAGCCTTAAAGTCCCTAGCTTTCTTCTTTTGGTTAAAAAACGAAATCCCTCTAATGAAACCACTTACCTTGTCAAGGACTTTTCCTAATTTGCTAATTTTCCCTTCAACTAAGTTCTGATCTAGTTACGTAGCTTGACTCTATATAAAGAGAACCAAGCTACACACTAAAGGGGCCCCCTCTCTGATCCCTCTCTCATCCTTAATATTCTGAAACTTCATTTACCTTGCTACACATATCTCTAAAACTTCTCCATGCTTTTCCATCTCCCTTACAAAGATATATCTTCTTAGATAATACCATTACATCACACCTATTACACCACACCATTACACACTATCCATCTCTCCCACACTTCAATACTCTGAAACTTCATCATTTTGCTGCCCAAAAACACATCTCCATCTCATTCTTTATTTCTCATACAAATTCTCCGTTTTTAGAAAGCAATATAACCTATGACATAACACAAAAAACCACTCCAGCAACAGCTATAATCTCATCTATTTACTATATTTAACTTTCATATCATCTATCTCACACTTCCATATATTTTACAAACACATTCCTCACAAAATACCCATGCATACTCCTCATATATCTTTAAACTCTATGTCTCACATAGCATACATATACAAGATCCAAGTCCAACAAAGTATCTACAAATAATTCCTATACATATTATAAACACCATATCTCACAAAATATATATACTTCTTACCATCTTCACACATCTTAAAAACATATCAAGCACTCTTCCAAGAACACATTACAAAAGCCCTTCTTATGAAAGACAATATCACTCATACTTGACTAAAAACTAAAAGAGCATTACATGGGGAAAATCATTTAAGTGCATGATTAAGGGAACAAACTTAACTAACCGATGCACACGGCTAGACATGCTCTCTCTCGCTCCAGTTGCATCCATTTTTCCCTTTCGAATATGAAGGTTGCTGAAATGTTAAGTCCACTGATGTGATACGGCTGGAGCTGCAAAACATGAAGATAAGTCATCATATTTTTGTCTTCAAATTTATATTATTAAGTATATTTTATTCATCATCATTATACCACTCGACTAATGTTATTATGCTGTTGGACTCATTTTCTCATGTTGTTGAAATGTTAAAGCCTACTAATGTGATACGGTTGGAGCTGCAAAACATGAAGGGCTGGAGCTACAAAATATGAAGAATATGACGGTTATTAGCCCATTAATGCTAAACGGCCAGAGCCACAAATCATATAAAGAATGAAGTGCTGCTACATAGCTGGGGTCAGAAACATAAAAGATAAGTCAATGCTTTCTCCATATTTGAAATTACATTATTAAGCATATGGTAATTCATTATCATTTTACCGCTAGATGTAAGTTATTTTTATACCATCTCACTATTTAATGAACACGATCTCACTAATACTTCATTAATGAACACACATATTAATAAATCGATCTACCACCATCGCACATATATTATTTGGACATGAACCACCCTTGGACATATATTATTTGGACATGGATCATTGCCGGACATACCTTATTATGTTGAACATGAACCATGAACCACAACTAGACATGGACTATTGGACTCATCCCATTGTTGGATATTTGACACATAATTAATTATTTTCTAATATTAGACATCACTTAATATACATAATAATAACATATCAATTCACCATTTAATCAAGGAATGCAGAATAGGAATGCACTGATTTGTACAAGTAACACTTGGAGTTATATATATATTTTGGGTGAAATTACCATTTTGGTTCATACATTTTGGGGTTATAGTCAGTTTGGTCTCTTCATTTTAGTAATAATCAATTTAGTCGTTACTAATTCAATTTGCAGTTAATTTAATCCCTACCGAAAACTCATTAATGAAAAATGTTAATGAAAAATGTTAACGTTGCAAACAAATGACAAGTTGGCACACTTGAAAATTACATGGCAATTAAAAAAAAACTGCCATAGTGTATGAATGGAAAACAAAAATAAAAAACACAAAAATCAATTTCTTTCTAAACAAACACTTGGTCCATTTGGTTGGGAGATGAAAAAATTGGGAGGGGACCAAACTGATTTTAACCAAAAATAAAAAAATAAAAAATTGGTTGGGGTGTGAAAAAATGGGAGGATAGAAAATGCGGAGATGATGGAAAAGTGGAATGATATAAAAGATTTTAATTTCCCTTATTTGTGTTTGGTTGGCGGGTGAAAATGTGGAGGGATAGAAAACTTTTTTTGTTTGCTTGACAAGAAAAATGAGGGGATAGAAAATAGAATCTATATAAATTTACTCATATGCCCTTATTAAAAAAAAGATGCCCTATTAAAAAAAAAAATACAATCACCCAAGTTTATTAAAAAAGAAAAATGATGTCCAATAAAAAAGAATTAAGAAAAAAAAGCTTATAGTTGAAGAGCAAAATGCCTTAAAAGGAACCAAACACCCAAAAAAAAAAAAAGAAAAAAAAAAAAAAACAAGAAGTGAAGTAGTGTATAACATCCATAAAAAAAAAAAAAAAAAAAAAGTGAGATGAAGGGTAGTTTAGTTATTTGATTACAATTACTCTTCTCCTCTCTATTTTCACTCTAAATTGGGGAGGTAGCATTTTGGTAAGATCCAAACATTTTCTCCTAGAGCCCACCAAAAACAAGTATCTCCAAGATGGACAAAAAATATGACTAAAAACTTGGCTTTGGGTTCAAACAGTTGCTTTTACAAAATTAACTCCTCTACAACCTCTTCTCAAAAAAAAAAAAAAAAAAAAAAAAACTCCTCTACAACGTTTAAAGCTTTCTCGTACTTTCGTCTATTTTTGTGGTTTTCTTCGTTTGTTTGTCTTTAGCTGCCTCTCATTTACTTTTGCTAAATGGTCATGTGCATGCTTTTTTATATCAGTGGCATGGGTATGCCATTTTAATTCATGCAGCTTCTTTCTTTTTAAAAAAAAAAAAAAATTATAACTTGGTATAGTAGGGTTTTATTTTTTGTTCTTTGTTTTTTATTTTTTAATTGGGCATTATTTTTGTTTTAATAAACTTGGTGGAATTATTTTTTTGGTTGATTTTTTTTTTTTAATAAATTGAGCAAATTTTTTTTTTTTTTAATAAGGACATATCATTCAATTTATACATACTTCATTTTTAATACTCTCATTTTTCTTCTCAACCAAACAAATGAGTTTTCCACTTTTCTATCCCTTCCCAATTTTCTATCCTTCCACTTTTTCACCTCTCCAACCAAACAAACCCTAAATACTCAAAATTTTATCTTTTTTCTCTTAGCCAAGAATCACTACATGAAACTTGAGTCTCGAAACCTTTTTCTTTGTTCTTGTTCGTGGGTTAACTAAAACTAGAACAAAGGGGTGGTTTTCGCTTTTCTCTGCTTGTCCAAGTTGAAATTTGCTAATAGGATTTTGAGTTTCGTTTGGCTTTTTATCTTTTTGTTGGTCAAAATATGTGGGTACATGAGTTTGGGTTTGAATTTTCTCTAGGTCTTACTGATAATTTGAAGAGCGGGTGAATTTTCTGGTTTGCATGTTATATTGCTTCAGTGGAGATTAGGTGTTACGGGTGAAATTTTCTTTGTTCTTACTAATAATTTGTGGCAATTTTTTTAATATTAATTAAAAAAATTTATTATTATTTTACTCACCACGTAAGCTTCAAGTGTGCCAACTTGTCATTCTTTTGCCATGTAAGTATTTTCCGTTAATGAGTTAATGGTAAGGACTAAATTGACTACAATTTGAAAATAACAGGGACCGAATTAACTGCTACAAAAATGTGGAGACCAAATTGACTGTGACCCCAAAATGTAGAAACCAAAATAGTTTTTTTTTTCTTCATTTTTTCTATATTGGCTCCTACTGTTCACTAAAACAATAAAACACGACCCCACATCCAAAGCTCTATCCCTGTTCAAATTTTGGCTTTTTGCCTGTTCAAATGTGAGCGAATCGTTTTGTGAGAGAGAGCTACGCCGATCTTCTAACAAAAAGCTGATTCCCCTTTATTTTTTGATGGAGAGAGAGAGAGAGAGAGAGAGAGAGAGAGAGAGAGAAGAAGAAGAAGAAGAAGAAGAAGAAGAACAAAAACAAGAAGAAGAAGAAGAAGAAGAAGAAGAAGAAGATAGAGGGAGGAAAAAGAAAAAATCAAAATTTTATTTAACGGGAGGATTATTTTAAGGAAGAAAAATGTTTGGAGTTACTATAGTAATTGCTACAGTGCTTTCTTCTTCAAGAGAGCTATTATAGCAACTCTAAAAAAAAATTTAGAGTTTAGAAAGGTTATTGGAGGGTGTTCTTTTGTGTTTGCTCTCCAAAGATAGTTTTAGAGCGTCTATTGGAGATGCTCTAAGATGTAAAAACAAATTCCCACTATAGCGGCATTCAGTTATTTTCTTCACTTATCTCTCTCTCTCTCTCTCTCTCCTTTGAAAAACTCAGACTTCCTTCACACTCTCTCTTTAATCACCAACTCAGTGGGTTGACTCTGTAGATGAGACGGTGGCGAAGCTAGGCAGTCATATGTGGGATGCATGGTGGTTGATCTGAGAGTTTTGGATTTGGTTGTGGTGGCCATCGTGGCTGTACAGGGTGGTTGCTGCTGTTATTGGTAGGTTTGGCTTTAGGTTTTCATGGCTGGGTTTGGCCATAGTCGATGGTGGTTGTCATTGGGTGTATTGTTGGCTAGGTTTGGGCTGTTTGGCCACTTGTGGTATTGACTATTGGTGTTGTATGGGTTTAATATTATTTTAATGGATGAGAGGTAAAGTAAAAAATGGAAGGTAGGGTTTATTGTCAAGTAAGAATGTATAAATAAGTAAAATACTAAAGTTACAAACTATTTTACCATTTTTTTTATATAAGCTGTTAATGCGATGGGTGGTTATTGGAAAGTAAAAAAGTGATGTTAAAGTTGGTCTCATGAATTTGTAATTTTTTAGCAATGAAACTTGATGGGCCTCATATATACCAATGCTTTGAGCTAATCTAGTTGGTTTTGTATTAAATATAACTGTTTTAGGTTCTCTGGTGAAATCTGGTGATCATGTTTGTTTATAATTTAGGTTTTTAGTAATTCTTTATTGATTAAAATAAAATTTAATGATTTTAATATATATAATATTTTTTTAAAAAGGTTTTAACGGTGTGGAGAACAAAGAGAAGTGAAATATGAGATCCTTGCATTCTCAGTCTCACTCCTTTAATCACTAAAAAAAGGGAAAAAAAAGTAGAAAGGAAAAAAAAAAAAAGATGCAATAGCATCACACACCATCACAGAGGAGAATTTTAATAACTTTTTATGAAAAAATAAAAAATTAATTGATTTTTTTAATAATTTTTTTATATTTTCAATAAAAGCGGAATTAAAATTTTTCTACATTGTCCATTAACAAATGTTTTAAGGGCACCTGTTAACTATACTCATAAATTAAATTCGAGAAAGAAAGTATTATAAACATTAATACAAATTCATGGATATGTGCTACAAATTCTTTGTCCTATTTTTTGTGCTTTATTATATATACTTCACCAATCATAATAAATATATATATATATATATTTAAAGTGATAAATTCCTGTCTCACTTGTTGTGTTCTAGTCGGTACTATATCTTCTCAAATCGCGCTGTATATTTATTCCGGTTGAATTCAGGCACAGATCCTGTGAAAATAATATTATTCGTTTAGTCAATGCTGAAATCTAAATGAAAAGAATAATCATCTAGGAATTGCAATTAGATATTCCAAATATTTTGATTTCTACAGTAAAAATACTAAAAACTCGGCGGGGATGGAGAACGATGAGAACGGTCTCTTCAGTCAGTATGTATCCTTTGCAAAACATATCCGCAAAGGTGATTGGGATGCTGCTAATCAGTTCATTAACTCCCATCAAGATGCAATGAGTGCAAGAATTACAATTAAGGGAAGTACGGCTCTACACATTGCTATCTATGCTGGACATACGAATATTGTGGAGGAGTTTGTGAATATAATGTTGGAAGAAGACTTAAAAATAAAAGATGATGCTGGTTTTACTGTTCTAGGTTATTGTGCTCTTGTTGGAAACATCCAGATGGCAAAATGTATAATTAGGAAGAGCCGGACGTTACTTAGCATTGGAAATGGAATCTTGGACCTTATTCCAGTCGTGGTGGCTTTTGCGCGTAACCCCAATGGAACAGAAATGGCGCGCTATCTCTATTCTGAAACTCCTCTAGAAGATCTAATGCCAAGAAATGGCATCAACGGTGCTATGTTTATTACCCGGGCTATTTATTCCAAAGCTATTGGTAAGAACTTAGATTCAACTATATTTTCATATTCATTTCTATGCTTTGAAACACTCGGCATGATTCCCTTACAATTAATTGCTTATGTTTGCAACTCAATAGATATGGCTTTGAATTTACTCGAAAGTTACCCTGAGTTGGCTATCGCTCTGGATTCCAACGGGCGGTCTCCTATGGAAGTATTGGCTGGCAGGTCTTTTGCATATCGGAGTGGAAATCGGCTCGTATATTGGAAACAGTGGATCTACAACAGTGAGTATCACTCTCTTTTCTCAATCAGTTTATTAAATTATATGCTATTTTGCTCACACCTTGGAAAGTTAATTTATGAATGTTGGTCTTATATATAGTTATTTAAACACCTCGTTTTATATATATATAAAAAATACAATTATACTTTCACCCAACTTTTTTTTTAGGTAAAAGATAGAAATTATATTGATAACTGAAAGTATACAAAGTAAAAACTCTGAGCATAAAACCAAATAGGAGAAAGACATGGCTATAGCAGTAGGAAGAAACTGCAAAAAAACAAAATGCAGGAAACATAGTACGAGTAAAACCTGAGCAGACAAAAGTCACAAACAAAATCAAGAGCTTCGGTGTGCAGCCACAAGCCTCTGATGACTGATACTCATCCAAGAAACCAAGGCTCCGTCTAAACTGGATCTGGGGTGGGCTTGAAATTTCTCGAAATAAAACTTATTCTGAGCACTCCAAATTGCCCAAGACATCACCACCCATCATTCCACATCAAATTGAGGAAGTCTGTCAACCATCAACATAAATAAAGCGAAGAAATCTTGGATAGCATTGAAACATTTTTGAATCTTCCCCTTACACAAAGCCAAACGTTCCTTGCAAATGGACATTCCCATAGCAGGTGGCCTACAATTCAGGTTGCTGGCAGCATAGATCACACCGTGTTTCAACCTTTAGCTTACATCGGTGTAAATTATCCTTAGTGGGAAGGATATTTGAGCATGCTTGCCAAACATATGTGCAGACCTTTGGGGGCACATTAAGGGACCAAATTCTTAGCCGAGGTGTGGGAAGGTTTGTGATAATTGTGTATACTTAAGGTAGGTAAGTAACGCTGAACCTGGATACACGGTGACCATAATCTCTTGATTGACACTACTTTTCGACGTAAATCTATCCCAGTCTACATGGAAGAGTCAGTTAGGTTCTAGTCCTAATCTTCACCTACCATATCTTCCTTCTTTTATCCATTGAATTGAGATCCTGACAAAAAAGAATTCATTAGAGTACTGGAAGAAATAGGGAATACTTGATTAAAGGTTGATTATGCAATGCCCTATTTATTTTCGTTGGAAAGGTCGCGTTGCGGCAGGAAGAATGGGATACTCTAATGATTTTCTTGTTGGTTAGATTCCAACATTGTATAGCTAAGATATCTGATAAAACTGAAAATGCTTTGACCTTCTCTTAGGAGAATGGCCAAGTGAAACACCTTGATTATTTCAGGTTTCCTAGGGATAAGGTTATAAGAATATTATATCTAAAAAATTGCATCATCTTCCTTTCAAACTAAACTTGCTATGAATGATACTGATGAACCAAGGAATTCCCGTCGTCCAAAGAAGGTGTTGGACGACCAAAAACGCCATAAAAGAAGCATTTAATGTGTAAGCAGTTACACATAGACGAACACGGAGACATGACCGTTGGAGGGGTCTTCATATCGCCTCATTTAATCACTAGAGGCGTTAAGAGAGGACCTTTAAACTCTAATTGAAAGCCTTCAATGGCTACAAAGGCAAAACCCTATATAAACCACATCAGACCTCAATCAAAGATACACATAGAAATCATAACTCTATTAACCCTTGATCGTTTCTTCTATCAACACCTAACTTTGTCATCAGAGGTTCACTGGCTGGCACCACGCCTGTGACTATTACGAGCAAACCTTATTTCTGACCTTATGCAAGGATTCAGATTCATTGGATTCGTATTCCGTCTAGACAAACATATCAACTGACGAATTCGACTTCATCAGTTTGGCGCCATCTGTGGGAAATGACTTTCAAACTCTAGTTTGAAAACGTAGCTCTACTATTCTCAATATCACAGAATCTAACGTACCACAAGATTCAGGGGCATTGGCTTTACAGATCCAAACGCTCACAGCCATTATAGAAGAACTCACCAGGTAGAATCAAGAAATGAGGCAACAGCTGCAGCAAGAGGAAAATCGTTCTCCAAGAAGGATCGAAATCAATAGGAACGAAGACGAGGTCCAAGGCTCGGAGAATAGTCGCAGAAGAGATGGCTTAAGGAGGACAAAACGATATGACAGGGCGAGTGATGTTCTCCTTAGAAGCATGAGAAAGGAGATGGATGATTAACTAAAAAGTGCAATGAAGGGAAAAATGACTAAGAATTTGGACGGAATGGTGAAGATGACTGATTCTCCTTTCACGACGAAGATCTTGGAATGCCCTTTACCACCGAAGTTTCGTCTTCCTCAGCTTGAGTCGTATGATGGTCTGAAGGATCCATTGGATCACATAACCGCCTTCAAGATGACTTTGAGCATGTAGCAAACCCTAATAGAGATCTTGTGTCGGTCTTTCTCGATGACCCTTAAGGGAGCAGCGCGAGTATGGTTCAGCAAATTGGCCCAATTGTCCATAGATGACTTTGTACGCCATTTCGTCGATGGACAACAACAGAAAAGACTAGCTGATCACCTGCTCACAATTAGGCAAGAAGAAAGGGAATTATTGAGATCATATGTGAAAAGATTCAATAGGGAAGTGCTAGAAGTAGACGAAGCTGAAGACAAAGTGCAACTAACTATTTTCAAGGCCGATTTAAAGTCTATGACAAAGATGCTGTTGAAGGCCCAGAAATACATAAACGTGGAGGATGCTTTAGCTGCAATTGGAGTGGGGGACACACGGAAAGAAGGGAGAAACATCCAAGAAGACTAGAAAGGAAAAAAGAGGGAAAAAAGAGACTATTTGTCCAGCCATGACAACGCCAAGTCAAACAATGATAAGGCTAGAAGGACAGTAAATTTCACACCCCTAGTAATGCCTGTTGACAAAATCTTGATGCAGATTAAAGACGACCATCCACTCAAACGGCCAAGCCACTGAACTTTTCACACAACGCTCCTAATAAGAAGAAGTATTGTCATTTCCACCGAGGTCACAGGCACTACACAAACGAATGTAGGGACTTAAAAGAATAGATAGAAGAGTTGATCCAAAAAGGGAAGCTACAGAAATTTATGAACAGAAACACGCTAGGAAGGTACAAGCATGAACAACGAGCAAGATCAGAAGATAAATCCAAAGATAAAGAAAAATAGTAGGATCGTCCAAAGAGCACCATAGGAGAGATAATGATGATCAATGGAGGTCCAACAGTAGGGGGATTTTTCAAGTCTCTCAAAAAGTCACAACAAAGACAAATCAACAGCGTCCACACAGCACCACCATTGAAACACAGAAGAAGAGAAACCATGGACCTATTTCCTCAGAGGAAGATGCTAGAGGAGTGAAACGACCACATGACAACCCACTGGTTATCATGCTTATGATAGAAAGATTCAACACTAGACGAGTCCTGGTGGACAACGGGGGCTTCGCTGACATCTTTAACCTTTTAGCTTTCCAACAGCTAAAAGTAGATCCAAAGAAGTTTCGTCCATTTGAATCACCCCTCGTCAGTTTCGGCGGAGATAGAGTATACCCAAAGGGAATAGTAATGCTAACAGTCACTGCTGGCTCATATCCTCTTCAGGTAACCAAACAACTAAACTTTCTGGTTGATGACTATCCTTCGTCCTATAATGTGATTGTAGGACGACCTATATTCAACCGTTGGAAAGCTGCAACATCGATATACTGTCTGAAGGTAAAATTCCCAATAGAACACAGGGTAGGAGTGATAAAGGGAGACCAAGTTTTAGCTCGAGAATGCTATCAAACAGTATTGGATTCAAAAGAGAACCACACGTGAATGATCGAGGAAAAGAATTCTCCTTTCTTGTGTTCTAGAGACAAAACTGACTTAACCATCGGTGGGTCCTTGGCCGGGTTACACCGTTCTCCCTTGACAGCTTTTTCTTTCTTTTTAGGACCAAAAAGTAATCACCATAGCCCGAAGCATTCTAGCGTATTGATTTTCGTGCATCATTAGTTGGCCCTGTCTGTGGGGAGATAGTTAAATTTCTAAGTGTTAACTTCTTAGCTTTCCCAGACAAAAAGGCTACATGGTTTAAACTAGGTCGATGGCCACTAGTCCAGGACACCAGGAGAGTGGAAACGCCTCTAGTCACCCAAACCGTGTACCAGCACCCCCGATGACCGTCCAACAGCAATTGTAGTCTATGGCAGCAGCGATGGCAGAACTGATGCAACAGAACCATGAGTTAACTAGAGAGGTTAATAGACAGCGTCAACAGTGACATAGTGAAGAATGGGGCCAAAATTCAGAGAAAGAAGGGGCTGAGAACAATGATGAAGGAGAACAGCCCAGAGGTGCCATTACTTGTAGGGTACCACATTTGAAAAAGGAGATGGATCAGATGAAAATAGCCATGGAAGAGATGAAGGATTCCATGAGGAGAGCAAATCACGTGGATGACCTTGTCCACAGGACTGATTCCCCTTTCATTACATCTATCACAAGTCATCCCCTACCTTCCAAGTTCAAAATTCCTACCCTGGACTCATGTGATGCGACGCATGATCCTTGTGATCACATTGCCATGTTCAAGAAAACCATGCATCTTCAAGGTGTACTAGATGAAATCATGTGTAGAGCCTTTCCTACCACGCTGAAAGGCCCGGCAAAGGTTTGGCATGGTAAATTGCTACCAAACACCATAACCTCATTTCATGAGTTAAGTAGTTCGTCAACAACTTTGTTTGAGGCCAAAGGCAAAAGTGTTCCTCGCCTAGTTTGTTAAGCATAGATTAAGGAGAGATTAAGAGTCTGCGCTTTTTTATTAGCCACTTAAATAGAGAAGCCTTGTTGGTAGATGAAATGGATGACAAGATTTTCTTCGCAACCTTTTACAATTAAGTTAGCTCAGATTTGTTCATCCATAAGTTGTACAACCAAGAGCTACAGACGATGGTTGAGTTGATACATTCAGCCCAAAGTTTCATGAACGTAGAAGACATGATTATCGCTAAGAAAAAGAAGAAAGGTGAACGACTAGAGAGTGGTTATGTCCACCATCCAGAGCAGGGTTCTTGTCCAAAGAAAGCCAAAGTAGGGGAGAAAAGAGATCGTGACGACAAGAAGGTAGGGTCATCCTCGGGGCGATACTCCAACTACACTCCCTTGAATACTCTGCTTGACCAAGTACTGATGCAGATTAAAGATGACCCATCTTTGAAATGGCCCGAGAGGATGAAAGGAGATCCTAGAAAGCATAAAAAAAGCAAGTATTGTCGTTTCCATCGTGACCTTGGACATGATACGGACGAATGTTATAACTTAAAGTAGCAAATTGAAGTCCTTATTAAGTAGGGAAAGTTAAAAAAAATTTCTTGGATGAGACCACAAGGACGAGAGACAACCAATGAAGGGCAAAGCAGAAGAACCAGCGCGTTAACCACTTGGAGAAATAAGGATATTTGTAGGGGGTACATTAATAGGAAGCTCGTCCAAAGCCAAGAAGATCTACCTGTAGGAAGTCAAGGATGTTCAAATATCTAGACGACCACTAAGGATGATCTAAGAAGATGAGCCGACCATTATTTTCACGGATGAAGATGCAAGACAACTGCACCATCTTCATGATGATGTGATTTTCATTACTTTGGCAATTGCAAATTACACAACTAGAAGGGTGTTAATAGACAATGGGAGTTCAGCAGACATCCTCTACTATCCGGCCTTCTAGCAAATGAGGATTAACTCCAGTGAATGTGCCATTGATTGGTTTTGGAGGAATGAAGGTTCTACTAGTAGGCACTATCTTTTTGCCAGTTGTAGTTAGCTCTTGCCCACGACAAATCAATAAGGAAGTGAATTTCCTTGTTGTAGACTGTTCGTCCTCGTATAATGCCATTATTGGATGACCATAGATGTTTTTTCTTGCAGCCATGAAGACATGCCTAAGATTGACCCCAGTGTGATTACTCATCATTTAAATGTGTCCCCATCTTACCAACCCGTCCATCAGAAGAAGAGAGTGCTTACCCCAGAACGAGATAATGCCATCAAAGAAGAAGTTCATAAGTTAGTCACCGTAGAGTTCGTCCGCGAGGTCTACTACCCTGATTGGCTAGCTAATGTAGTGATGGTCAAAAAGGCTAATGGCAAATGGAGGATATGCATGGATTTCACAGATTTAAATAAGGCATGCCCCAAGGATATCTATCCTCTTCCACGCATTGATTAGTTGGTGGACTCAACAGCTGCACACCAGCTACTGAGCTTCATGGACATATTCTTAGGGTACAACCCGAATAAGATGGACGAGGCAGTTTAGGAGAAAACATCCTTCATCACAAGCTAAGGTTTGTTTTGTTACAAAGTAATGCCGTTTGGTCTGAAAAATGCAAGAGCTACCTACCAGAGGCTAGTCAACCACATGTTTCGTCCAAAAATTAGGCAAAACATTGAAGTATACATGGACGACATGTTAGTCAAGAGCGCGAAGGAGACGCAGAATCTGGACGACCTTGAAGAAACCTTTGATGCACATAGGCGATATAAGATGAAGCTAAATCCAAGCAAATGTGCCTTTGGAGTTGCATCATGGAAATTTCTTAGTTTTATGATTTTACAAAGAGGGATTAAAGCAAACCCTGATAAAATCCAAGCGATCCTGAACATGGAGCCCCCGAAAAATGTCAAGGACGTTTAGAGCCTCACTAGACGAGGAGCTGCCCTTAGCAAGTTTGTTTCAAAAGCTACTAACATGTGTTTACCATTTTTCAGAGTATTAAGAAAAGCATCTGAATGGACGGACGAGTGCCAACAAGCATTTGAAGACTTGAAGGCTTATCTCACTTCAACTCCACTACTAAGCCCATCTAAACTAGGAGAGGAGTTGTATCTTTACCTAGTGGCACCCTCTCATGCAGTGAGTTCAGCCTTGATCGGAGAAGAGGGAAAGGTACAAAAATCCGTCTACTACACCAGCAAAGCTTTAAGAGGACCTGAAGGACGATATCCACCAATGGAAAAGTTAGCATTTTCATTAGTGATAGTAGCAAGAAAGCTTAGGCCTTATTTTCAAGCTCATGTAATCAACGTCCTAATAGATCACCCGTTGAAAAAAACTATGAATAAGCTAGAGGCCACTGGACGATTAATTTAGTGGGCAGTGGAACTTAGTGAATTTGATGTGCGATATAGACCAAGAGAAGCAATAAAGCTCAAGTCCTCACAAACTTCATTGCCGAATTTACTCTTGCTAGCAATCAACAAAATGAAGACCAGGGGGAAAAGTAGTGGGTCGTCTATGTGGATGGTTCGTCCACACAGCATGCAGGAGGAGTTGGGATAGTTTTACACTCACTAGAAAGGGATCATCTGGAGTATGAAGTCTATCTACAGTTCCAAACAACCAATAATGAAACAGAATATGAGGCCATACTTTAGTGCTTGGAGTTAGCTAGATCACTTGGAGCAGATTCAGATCTCGTCCAAGGAGACTCACAATCGGTGATAGGCTGAGTGAATGGAACGTGTGAAGCTAAGGAGGAACGGATGAAGAAGTACTTGAATAAAGTTAGAAAATGCATTAAAGGCTTCACAACGTCCCAGTTTCAACAAATACCAAGGGAGAAAAATGCAGAAGCAGACACCTTAGCCAAGACAGCATCTAGATGAAATAGTAGGAAATTAGATTAAAGTTCAGTACATCCCAAGTATTGATATTCCAGTAGTGAATTAGATAGACAGAGTAGCCAACTGGACCACTCCTATCATGTCTTATCTCAAAGATAGGCTCCTCCAAGAGGATAAAGAAAAGGTAAGGAAGCTAAGGGTAAGAGCAGTGAAGTTTGTCCTTAAGAACGAAGTGTTATATAAAAGGGGTTTCTCTCAGATCTATTTGAGGTGTTTAACTCTAGATGAGTCCCACCACATTTTGCCGAACGTCCACGAAGGAGCCTATGGAAATCATTCAGGGGCTAGATCCCTTGTCCATAAGATAGTCCTTGCAGGATACTACTGACCATCCATGCAAGCAGATGCCAAGGCTTATGTCAAAGTATGTGACAAGTGTCAACGCTATAGTAAAATGCCTAGATGACCATCAGAGTACCTCACACCAATGGTGGCCCCTTAGCCCTTTGCTCAGTGGGGGTTGGACATCCACTGTAGAGATCATGAACTGTAGAACGCTAAAATTCATTTAGAGACATGTCATAGCATATGGCAACGTCCTCCTCAGACGCAGCTTGTTTGAACCTCTCCCAAGCAAGGCCTTCACTCCTAAGAAGAGTCATAGGGCTGCCACTGGGAGGTTTGGACGAGGTGGCTTTAGGAGGGTTAGATGAATCCAAGTTAAGGATCTGAACAGAGGATGGTTGTTTGACAAGAGCAGAAGGGACGACAGAGCCAGTCTTGATGATCCTAGATTTAGACGACCCATGCCTTGCCTTCTTATGGCCTCGACAACTAGGAAGACTCCCCATATCTACCGTCATGGATAGAGTCTTCCTTTTCTCTCCACCAGATAGACGAGGTTGAGAGTGGACTTCTTCCTCCTGTATAGCTTCCTTATTAGCCAAACTTTTTCCCTTGTTCTTCTTCATGGTTGTCATTCCTACAAGAAGAAAAATATGTTAAAGTTTAGGCGAAGTAAATAAGTAGAATGCAATGTAGGCAACTCACGTCTATGTGTGGTAAGCTTGTGGGCAAGTGCCTCATTAGTAGGTTCAAGTCTAAGCCTCAAAGTAGCTAGAGAATGTAGAGTAACCAAAGAATGGAAAGCCCTGTCCCTAAACAAGCGTGCTTGCTGGACATGATTGAGGTAAAACTTACTCAAGGAAGGTCGTCTTATAGCTGTAAAAAATATTTTAAAAAAAAAAGTAATATCGTCTGGACGAAGATATGACAAAAGCAATAAACCAACTAGTGAAAAGTAACATACCCTTGGGACGAAGATTCCCCATCTCACCAGTGTAGGGAGGAAATGGATCCCTGCCTACCTCAACAGGGTTTCCTGCCTAGAAGCAAGAGACGAAGAAAAACTTCGTCTTCCATCTCCTATCAGACGTGGGGAGGGACTTGACCAACCTATAGTTTGAACCCCTAGCAGAAAATTGGTAAAAGCCTAGGGATTGACTAATACCTAAGGGTTTGTAACAATATAGGAACTCATCCACAATGAGAGGACTGTTCCCATCAAAGACTACCCTCCACAAAACTTGCGTGGATATGATAAGCCCCCATGCATTGGGTTTGAGCTAATTAATGCCTATGCCTAACCTATGGAGTATTTCCCTAGCAAAGGCGTTAAGAGGCAACCTAAGCCCCTCTAGAAGGTAAGCCTCATATATAACTACCCCAAAAATGAGGATTACAACACCATTCACCACGGACGGCCAAACGAGGGTTATGGTTGTCTGGGATTTGGTACCAACTTCTAAGGGAACTAAGTTTTTTCTCATCCATCTTGGAAGGGATGCCTACAAAGCAACAATATAAAGTATCCTCTTCACTTGAAGAGGTAAACGAGGGGGCATTGGTGGATGTACTAGCAAGTGACCCAGACGCCATTCTTGTCGTCATCTCTTCTTGGAGGACTTCCAGGGGAACTCCAGGAACCCCAAACAAGTATTGCTTGTCGTTGGTGTTCCCTCCACTACTATTGCTACTATTGCTACTGCTATTACTACTACTACCACTAGAGCTACTCCCATCATGACACTCGTCTATCTCTCTCTCGTCACTATTACTAGAAAAAGACACTAGAATCTCAAACATTTTGAAAAAGCTCTAAAGAAAAATATAAAGATGAGAAGAAGAGGATGCTTGTCTCTAAGTGAGGATGACTAAGGATGGAAGAAAACTTCTAAACGAGGCACTGGACGACAGAGGTCAGGGGAGAAAATATGAGAAATGTAAGTGGGTAGGAGAGGCATTCCACTATTTATAGGCGACACACCTGGGTACTAAAACGACGTAGACCTATCAAACCGTGCCACATAGCACATTTTTAAAAAATGAAGCGACGCGACCTAAAAGACTCTAAGATTGAGCCACGCATAACATCCTTGGCTCATCCGCTGAATATTCCTTTAATAAATAATTACTACTTGAAGAAACAACAATGTTGTGGAGAACACAAGGACAAGGGGGCAACTGATGGGGATTCAAGTTAAGAGTGTTCGTCCATAGTGGTCGTCCACAGAGAAACCACGTCCATGACCAGACCACACCCATCATGCTTTACAAAGGGAGAAATCTGGGGAGAGCATCATAGATGGGAATACAACTCGTTCATAAGTAAGAAAGTCATCCAAATCCTAGACGGTCGTCCATGACCCAAGGGCAAGGATGACCAGAAAACACTTGGTGAATTCTACGAGAAAATTCTCAAAAGAGCTCCACATAATCAGATCACAATGCAATACTCCTAAAGCGTGGAGAGGATTCCCCGTAATCCGCTCCACGTACTCCATTTTCTCCATTAACCACACACATCACCCATGATGGTGGTGGATCCGAGCAAATAGACCCATTTCTAACTCTCTATAAAAGGAGCAAGTCCCATTCACCTAAGGTAAGTCCCACTATTCACTATTTTTCCCTTTCTTGTGTTTTAGAGAGAAAACCAACTTAACAGTTGGAGGGTCCTTGGCCGGGTTACACTAGTCTCCCTTGACAATTCTTTCTTTCTTTTTAGGACCAAAAAGTCATCACCATAGCTCGAAGCATTCCAGCCTACTAATTTTCATGCATCATCAAAATCCAAGGAGTTTTGGTTGAGATTTGAGTGAAAATGATGTTTTAGGTTGAGAAAGGCACGACGGAGGAAAAAATAAACTTTTGAAAAAATTGCCATTGTGTGCCCTGTAAAAAACTGAAAATCCGCTCATTTCGCAGGGTAGTTACTCGCGAAGTACTTATGAGTTACTCGCAAAATGCCTCAAATGCACAAGGCAAGTTTCGCGGGAAGCAGTTTCTCGTGAAGAACTTGCGAGGGAGTCGTGAAACTCTCTATGTAAAATTTTGGAAGAAAAGAAAATTTGCTTCCTCATTTTTACAACTAAGGTGCGAGATACCTTACTCGCGACATACTTGCGAAAATGCTTCTAGATGAGTTTTTCAACAAAACAAATTTGGCTTTTTAGAAAAACTTTCAAAACACAAGTGATACATGAAAACACTTTCAAAAATAAATAAAACACTTAAAAATCTTTTTGGGTTTGAACATCAAGCAACTGAATATACACATATCACATTTGAACACGTACAATCACACAAATGAAATAGGCATTCATTGAACATTAGACTTGTGTGTTGTGTGTGTGAATCAAGTATGAACTAGTCCATAGTCTAGTATGAAGTTTCAATGATCAATTCAATCAAGTCATGCACAATAAGCATAAAGCTAACTGACCTTGTCACTTGTAGAAATAAACATATATGACCCCCATTCCCCTACCAAAGTGTTTACATTGATTGAAAACTTTTCATTTGGCTTCTATTTTTCATACTTTTTGAACAATACAACTCAATTTTTAAGTAGCGATGCCATGAAATTTTTTATATTTCTTTGAGGAATAAGCCTTTGGCTTTAGCATCATACATTTTGAATATATTTTTCTCCACCTTTTCCTAGTCAAACTAGTTTTCAAAGCAAGACTTTTTCAACTCTTTCTCTTTTTAGAGATTGACATTTGTAGAGCTTTTTGACATATAAATAAATGTGAGGAGATAAATAGGCACAAGTCTACGCATGTATGAAGATCAAACAAGACTATTGACTAATCATTCATGACATGCTTGAAGATCTATTTACAACAATCAAACATAAATTTCTAGATTTATAGGCACATTTGTAGAGCTTTTTGACATATAAATAAATGTGAGGAGATATATAGGCACAAGTCTACGCATGTATGAAGATCAAACAAGACTATTGACTAATCATTCATGACATACTTGAAGATCTATTTACAACAACCAAACATAAATTTCTAGATTTTGCTCACACTTAAAAAATTGTGCATACATAACAAGCTAAGCTCGTAAATGCACTACGCTATTAGTATGGAGGTATTAGGCCAAACTCAACATGTGATATACACAACACAAGCGATCAAACTTTTTGAGATTTTATACTTTTTATGGGTTTTTGAATTTTTTGACAGACTAAAAAACAAAGCAATAAAGTAAGATCAACAAAACAATGTAAACAAAACAAAGACCTATAAAAGAAACATGCTAGGACGGAAGCAATGACTCTAGAAGAATGCATATGCCATGATGCATGAAACTATGACCCTAATACATTGGATGTATTAATGCATGGACATAGTGAGTGATCATGCATAAATACCCTTTTTCACCCACGCCACGCGAGTGTTTTGGGTGAGGTCCTTAGAAGGAGGGGTATGATCGACATAACTGTCAAACATCGGGGTGAAGCTAGCTAGGCATGATGAAATGTTCTTCAACATCTCCATAACATCCCCAATGAGTTGACCCTCATTTTCTCCTTTAGCTTGGTTTCCCCTTGACATTCTTCTTGAATTTCCTTGATCATGCAGAGAGTCAACCCTCTTGAGAGCCTGAAGTTTGAAGCAATTTGGACCAATGTCTCAACCTTGGTTTTGGACTAATGTCTTTTTTATCAACAGTAAGGATCTCAACCTTGGGATTCTCTACATTCTTTGCCAACACAAACTTCATCTCCTTTTTGGGTTCGCCACTTAAGCTTCCTTCACCGATGTAGCCCAAATCGGTCTTGTTTGTGGAAGGCTTTTGAGATGAGAGCACGCTGTCAAGTTTCTTGGTGGTGATGCGCTCCACTTTGACATTTGCTTGAATTATTTCAAGTTCAAGAAACTTGATTTTAGAGTAGGCATTCAGCAACTCTTCCCTCAGCTCTTCAACTTCACACTTGGCATCCTTAAGTTGAACAAGAGTGGATTTGTGCTCTTCTTCAATTTTCTTCATCTTCTTAATAGAATTCTTGGCAACCTTAGCATATTTTCCACAATCTTCAAGCAACACATCTTACACTTCTTGAAGATTCTTATCACCCTCATTGAGGTACACATCCTCATCATTAGAAACTTCAATCTCTTCACCTGCTGAATGTACACCAAGTTCTTCAACCAAATCGCTCAATTCATCTCTAGAATCAACCATGGTAATCGCCATAAATGCTTAATAATTTCCATCACTATCACATTCTCCTTCCGCATCTGAATTTGAGCTCTCCGAGTCACTAAGGGTAGTTGTTAGCACTTTACCCTTTCCTCTCAAATAGTTTGGACACTCTTTCTTTAGATGCCCATGGCCATTGCATTCATAGCACACAATTCCTTGGGCTGACGATGAGTCTTTCCCATTCTTCTTCTCGAAGTCTCTTTTGTCATTTTTGAAGGATGAAAACTTCCCTTTGTCAAATGACTTCCCATTGTTCTCCACCTTAATAAATTTCCAGAAGTTCTTTGCAAGATACACCACCCTTTTTCAACATCATCTTCATTGGAGGAATCACCAGATCTCTCATTTATGGTTTTAAGAGCAAGTGATTTGCTGGACTTGTGAGTGGGTAGTCTGAGTTCATAGGTTTGAAGAGAGGTCAACAAGCTCTTGAATCTTGATCTCCTCCAAATCTTTGCTCTCCTCAATGGCAGTGACCTTAGCCTAGAAACTTTCGTAATCTTGATCTCGTCCAAATCTTTGGCATCTTCAATCTTCTTTCTGAGATTGAGCTTGGCAATAACAATCTCATTGAGTCTCCTATAAAATGAATCAAATGACTCATCGTCATTCATCTTCACTTCCTTAAATCGAGTAGTGAGCATTTGAAGCTTGGTGTCCCTGACCTTCTTGGTTCCTTCGTAGGTGGTCTCAAGAATGGTCCACGCCTCTTTGGCGGTCTTCACATGAGATATTCTGTGAAATTCATCAGTAGAAACACCATAAAAAATAGGATTAATAGATTTGCTATTAGCGTTTGCCAAAGCAAGTGCAGCCTTATCCCATTCAATTTTGGGTGTTGTGGGTCTCACCCAACCATTCTTAACGGAATTCCAAACGGTCTTATCAATAGCACATAGAAAAGCACGCATATGTACTTTCCAAAAAGCATAGCTACTCCTATCAAAGTAGGGAGGTGCATTGAGGGATTGAGATCTATCCATCTCAAACGGGGTCTTGGATCACACAAGGATATTGAAATCTAACAAAGTGTACACTCTCTAATACCAATTGAAAACTCAAATTGGTGTGAAAACACTCAAGCTTGTTTAGACCTCAAATTAAAAATTACAGCCAGATTGCTTTTACTCTAACTTAACAAAATGCGGAACAAGAGTAAATATGCGTAGTAAATCGGAAACACTACTTTAAGCCATATCCAATCATAATGAATAGTAAATGAAAAGTTTGAAGAGTAGGGAAGAGAGATGAAAAAACAAAATAACACCAAAATGTGTTATTGAAGAAAAAACCGAAGAATTTGACGAAAAACCTCTCTGTGGCCCTACAAGTCTAAATCAATCTACTAGTGAATAAAGTTGGAGTACACGAATAACAAAAGACCCTCCAAGTCTAGGCTACCCCATGTACTTGAGCTGTACGGGGAATGGTCCTAGGCCTACTGAGCCTTGGGCCCAGGCCTTATAGTACAGCGCATGATCCCATCCCCGTTGGACCTTTGGTCTTGGGGCGAACGCACTCTAAGGCCCAAGCTGAGCCCAAGTATCATGATGAGTCCATCTTGTCTTGAACGTACCAGAGGCAAGCACCAATCGATCAATTTTAACTTGATCGGGTATGTGCCTGCTCGGGACAGCCTGTGTTCTCCGTAGCCTGGTATTGCCTTGGGCAATATCACTGCCGAGCAGCCTTTTAGAGGCTAGAACCAGTTCCTATGCCATTACCACCGTTCCTAACAGAGCATATTCTCGTTAGGAATAATTAGTTTGGACCCCACCCGCACGAGTGAGACCAGAAAGTAATCATAACGCCTCTACCCACCTCAAGCTATAAATAAGAGAATGGAATGAGAAGAAGGGGTTGGCAACTCTAGAGAGAAAAGAGAGAGAGAGAGAGAGCGAATTAGTAAAACCAGGGGAGAGAGTAACACAGAGAGGAAAGTAAGGGTGTTCACTAGGCTTAAGGGAAGTTATAGTGTCACTTGGGGTGGAACTGCCCTTAGTAAGAAACACTAGGCCTACTCTATAAGTAAATTGTGAGCCCAAACCTAGGCCCGGTCCTTTAGGCCGGGGTTGGGTACGTACATGAGCCTTCCAAGCTCTTGCTACTGCTACCAACGGACTTCTTAGAGTCTTGTCTTCACTATCTTTTCGGATTCCACAATTCAACCCGATTGCATCCGCCACTAAATGGCTCATTCCAATGCTTCCCAAAGGCATCCAAACTTGACTCAACACTTAGATTGAGTGTGGTAAGTGTTTGGGCTAAAAACCTCTCAAGGATGTATAGATGGAAAGGTAAGAGTAAAGGAAAACCAATAGAAAATGTGTAGATGATTGTGGGTAATGAGGGTATTTTCTTTCTAAAGTGTTTTTGCTAGTATTTTCTAACTCTCAAGTGTTTTTGCTAGTATTTTCTTTCTAAAAAGCACTCCTTACATCTCGTGGGTAATGAGGGTATTTATAGTGAGGGTATTTATAGTGAGGGTAAAGAATTTGGTAAAGCACTTTATCTTTTTGCCAAACAGAGAGTTTTGCGTGAACCTCGTGAGATGGCCTTTCTCGCAAAGTACTTGCGAATTTGACAGTCTGGCATGACTCTTTAGCTTCTAGTCATGTGCTTCACACGTGACCTTTCATAGGTTACTTTCTCGCATGCTAGTTGTGAACTTCACTGAATCTTTTTTGAAGATTGATTCTTCTCTAATCTCTCACACTCATCCCTTACATTTAAAACCACATAAATACAGGGAAATGATTGAAGAAATTACAATCAAATTTGGCACGGAATTAAAGCTAACAAAGGCTAGTTGGAAATCATAACTTTACAATAAGGAATTCCAGTAGATAGACATGGCTGCAAAAAAGGACTTCCTTACACTTTTGTAAGCTGCAGTTAAGACTCCATATGTTGCCAAGACCACATCATGTTCTACGATCACCTTTGGGTTATTGGTCCTGTCCCCACCATAGTGAACAAAAATGTATATACTTTCTGGCTCGGAATGGGTTCCAAGCTCAAACTGGAATTTTTAAAAGAATTGATAAGACATATCACCAGGTTGTTACAGGTGAGGTAAAACTTCAAGATTTAGCGTTTGAAGTATCAGTAATTATTAAAGGAAGCATCACAAGTATTTTTTTTTTACCCTCAAATTCCAACCGGGAGCGCAATCTCTTGTTCTGCATAATTGGAGTCTCATTCAAATCAACCTCCATTTAGAATAATCTTCCTATAGTCTAATGAAAGCATAAATTACAGATGAAACAACTGGAAAGAAATAGCCTAAACTTAAGCCTTTTTTTTTTTTTTTTATCACAATCAATCATCTGAATGTAATGCCATCTCATTATGAATACTAAAGAATGTGAAATCGATAATAAGTATTCAATTCCAAAATGTTTAAATCTTTTAAATTTTTAAGTATAATAGCAGAAAGCGTATGAGTATTTTTCAAAGGGAGAGAATTAATGATAGTAATAGCTGAAAACAACTTGGTTGTCCAACATAGAATAGCTAATTTAAGCAATTTCCTAGGAAAGGGAGATTCCCATTTGTCTCACATACTTTTCATCACTCTTTTATGACTACACATCAATTTTGGTAGGATATTTCTTCCACTGATAAATTTATGAGAAGAACCATAAGCGCAAATAAATTTTCAATTCCAACATCAATAATATTACATTCATGCAAAGATGAATCCTAAGAGTAAGTGGCACTTATCAAATATTAAATAATTGCAGTGGTTATTGTCATAGCTTTTCAATACCAACATAATACAAACTCGTAAACAAAGTGTCTTAGGGTTACCACTTACCAGGGCCCACCAGTATATTAGTGATGCCAGTCATTTGGAAGGACGTGTAAGCATTGAAGTAGTATGGCGCAAACGTAACGACAGAATCCCCAGCATCACACAATGTAAGAACAAGATTTACAAATGCCTGCATTGCAATAGGTTGCATCAGATTTCATGTAATGAGTACTAATGTACTATACAACTGTTGAAAAATTCAAATTGCTTTATTTCAAGCCTATGAAATGAGTAACCATGTATCATGAAATTTGTTTCTTACACAATGCCTAAACATATAATGATGAAAAACTATGTGAAAGGAAATAAAAAACTATGACTTTTGACATATCTTAAGTTCAGTATATGATCTGAAAATTTGCCAAATATGCAAAATCTGGCATGGAAATAAAGCATTCAAGGGAAAATACACATATGCAAACTCTTTTGTGAGAAAAACTTCTTGCATCTTTAGAGCGGCATAAATAATTACCATATCCCACCATCTTCCATAATATGTAGGAGTTTTTTGGCTAACTAATCAAACAACTTTAGCTCTAAAAGCAAGAAAAAGTCAATTCTGTGATACAAGCAAATTGGCAACCTTCAAATTTTCACATTTAAGACATATTGCTCCTCTGTTTTGGGTCCTAGCCAACATGTTATAATTTGCTGCTCAGGTAGGCTAAGGCTGTATTGTGATGTTGAAAAATCAGATTGCAGATAAGCAAGCAAGAGGAGCACCTAATAGGCAGAAGAATAAAGCATGACACTAGAACAAGGAACCAATAGAAGGATTGCATTTATGCACAATCAGGCACTGGATTGCACCAAGTGGACCCCCTTCCCTTATCCCAGCTGCTGTGCGATTAAACATGTAGAGAAAACAATTGGCTTTCCAACTTAACACTGTCACATTCCAAAAGCTAAATACTGATTTTTTTTTTTTTTTTTTTTTTTTTCCACTTACCATCTATCAGTCAAGTTCCCTACGGAGTATGGGGTAGGGCAAGTACAAGGAGATCAACTAGCAGGTAGAGAATGTTATCTAGCCATGTTGGCCATGGGCGAACAGGTTCAGACGATGAGCATTAAGGAAAGGAGAGATGTGGTAGAGCCCACCGAAGCGTTGGAAACATTTCCTTGGACGAGGATAACCCCGAGAGGTGTACCAAGGTAGGGGCAGATTTAGAAGAGAAGACTACGAAGGATCTCGTTTGTTTCCTGAGGAAGAGTATTGATGTGTTTGCTTGGAGTCATGAGGATATGCCGGGTATAGACCCTAGTGTCATTACCTACCGTCTGAATGTGTATCCTTCCTTTAAGCCTGTACGATAGAAGAATAGGGTGTTTGCTCCTGAGAGAGACAATGCTATTAAAGAAGAGGTGCAGAAGTTGACCATAGCGAAGTTCATTCAAGAAGTTTATTAGCTAGACTGGTTGGCCAATGTAGTAATGGTCAAGAAGGCAAACGGTAAGTGGAGAATGTGTTGGAAAAATACATGTTTGTAACGCATACAAAACATACGCAGCGGAAAATTAACGAATCTACTTCATTCAAAATTGATAACATGTACTATGTAAGTTTCAGAATTTAAGAACAAGAAAGTATACCTCGGTGCGGTGAAATTCAAAACCAAAAGATCGAAAGTACTTGGGAACACTTTTAATCTTCACTCCAATTCCACTTGATGCCCAAGATGTGTGGTCTCTCAATCAGTTTCTAAGGAGAGAATAAGAGAAAGTCTAACACTCACATACAAACCATTTCATTCCTTATGAGAACACTCATGAAAGACTTATGAAAAACCTTCATCTTTTCCTTATGAAAAAGCACTTATGAAATTCTGTATGTTTTTCTCCTTATATACAACTGATTATCTAATTGGGCTAGCCTTTTGAGTCATTCCAATTGGGCTCTAGTATGTGGCTTAGAGTGGGACCAAAAGGGAACAAATAAGACTCTAGCTCCAATGGGCCTTGGGCTTTTCTGTCAATTCTTGATAAGTCCAAAGTTACCATTAATTATATTCAATATCACTATAAGAATATAATTACACTCTAAGCCTTCTTAATAAATTATATCCCAAGACTTTATTATACATGCAACCCCTTCATTAAAATATTCGTAGTAATACAAAGTCATGAAATAGACTGCCACTTTGAAGATTACTACATCTTAATCCTTGGGTACCCGGTTTAATCCTCTACGTTATTCATCATGTATTTATAAAATTCAATTTCATGAATATATACTTTAGTAACTCCTTACTAAAGTGGCTGGGCCCAATTCTCTTGAATAACCAAACCCATTAAACTTATTTCAAGGGAATATTTTATGTTTCCATTAGAGATTATGAATTCCATCTTGAGAATATATGTTTCATCTACACTAAATGCGGCTATCCAACATACTGAGGTTTTGACTGTGACTTATAGATCTCACTCCTGATATATCAAAACAACCTACATCTCATGATCAAGTCCATTATTCTCTCAAGATTTAGAGTTGATGTAAATAGAAGTCGTGAGATTTATTATTCATTTGACAATCGTTAGGAGAATAATAAATCTCACAACGGTCCAGTTCAATATGTCTTAACTCTTAAAACATATCAACATCCCAACTAGAAGTCTCCACTTCCATGATCAAGACAAATCATCGTAGTTGATATGTTATAGTCTTCGCAGATGAAACGCCCAATTTCATCACCGACTACGAACTAAAATTCTGAGTTTACAAAGAACTTGTGATTTATATCTTCTATGACTTTTCACATAAATCACATACTATGCATCTCATGGACTAAGATAATGTCCTATTAGTTCATTTATAGATAGTCTCATATAATTAAACAATTTAATTATTTATGTCATGCCAATAAATTGGATTTTAGGGCATAAACCCCAACAATCTCCCACTTGCCCTCAAAGACAATTTACCATATATCCGATACTTATCTCCCTTTAGAGTAATTTATATTCACTCTAAGGCAAGGCTTGGGAATAAGTTTCAGCTAGATTTATTGCATAAATTATCTTTTCTACTACTACTTCTCACGTACTCATATCTCTCTAATGAGAAAATACTTACGATTAATGTGTATCTTCACCACCTAAGATGAACACATATCTTGAAGTCCAACTTCATGAATCACACGTGTATCTTCACCACCTAGGATGAACACATATCTTGAAGTCCAACTTCATGAATCACAATCAAACTATACGTCAATATTTTTACATCCAGTAACTATCAAAACCTCACTTTTGTGGACAAACATATAATCCCTCATTCTCCTAAGATATTTGAGTATATACTTTACTCCTACTAAATTAAATGATTTTTGATTCAATTGATATTTGCTTACTATGCCCACCACAAAATAGATATTTAACCTAGTATATAGCATAGCATAAAGACTTCCTATTGATATGATATTAGGAACCATCTTAATATGCTCTTCCTTTTATATGTCTTAGGAACATAATCCTTTATAAAGGAACTTCATACTTAAAAGGAAAGAATCATTTCTTGAAGTATTACATGCTATATTTGGCTAGAATCTAATCTATTTAAGCAGTTTGAGATAGACCCCGACATCGTAATTTCTGAATTTTAACGAAGTTTAATTCTTAGGAGGTGACTAGTCTTTCCCAGGTACTTTATATCAAACTTGACTAGACAACCAAAACTCTATTGATGACAACCATTGTTATTGGAGTCTTAGAATGGTGGATAAACTAGCTTTTTTTTTTTTTTTTTTTTTTTTTTTTTTTTTTTTTTTTTTTTTTTTCAAATCATTAAAAATAACAATATGGGACTCAAAAATTGATCTCTATATTTTCTAAACCTAAATCGTTCATAGCTAAACCTGCGAATTTCATAAGATTTGTTATTGTTTCTGACCTCAACTCAAATAAACTTCAATTCTAAAAAATCTGAAGTAATATGTTTACATATGTAGATGTGGGTCATGGGTTTCTATATTAGGTCATTCTTTTCGTTGGGTTTGTGTTTGAACAACTTTTAGTGAGTTCATTTGGGTGTTATGAACACATATTTCTATCTCTCTTTTTCATCCTTTTCTATTGATATCAGTTTGTGTTTAATATATTGTAGATTAAATTGTTTTTACTGATGTATCTTATAGTCATTGGCAGCTTGGGGGAGGTTTGATATTTTGGGTCTTCTAAGATAGAAGTTCAATAGCAGTTTTGGGTAAATAAGGACAACCAAAGCTGCAATGGACATAGATTATGAATCAATCTTTTGTGGTGATGTTAACAACTACACCATTGTTCAAATGAACTCACAAAACTCCAGGTATGAACTAAAGATTTTGAGATAAATGATATGGTCTCCATGTATCTTTTAGTTTTGTTTTTAATTTTTCCATTCCACTTATCTTTCAACCTTGCAATGCCACGACTACACAATTGAAGAGCTCATCACAAAGAGCTTCAACAGCGTTGACATTGTCCTCTTTAGCAATCAGATTGGCCAGATGAATATGAAGAAAGGTGCATCATAGACAACAGTACCTAATCTTTCTCCCTCTCTTTTCGGTATTGGAACACCATTGTTTCATTTTTTTTTTTTCCCTTTTGGGTTTTCAATTCTGGCAGATTATTATTGGAACACCAGTGTTTTAAGAAATGCTTAAACTTAACTTTGGATTGGATGTGTGGAACCCAATTGTTTATGCACATACAATGCTATTTACAGATTTGTTTTAAATTTTGTTGTGAATTGTGATATCAATATTTGGTTAAGATTAATAATTTTTATAGATTAGTTCTTTGGAAATTTGGTTTTCTTTTTAAATATTGTGGTTTTATTTAAGTATATGTATGTGGGATTGGCCTATGTATGCTCAACATACATATTCATACTGGTATATTTAATTTGTGTTTGCCAATTGGGTTTTTGTATGACCTTGGGTCCTTGCTGTCTAAAAGTTACTTTCTCTCTCAAAAGGCTGAATACTTTCTTATGTTGAGTTATTAATTTTTGACGATTTCTAAGTTATTCTTTATGTTGGTGCTATTTATCAATTTTTTTTATGTAGTTATAGTCATTGAGATTGCTCGGAATGAAAGATTATGGGTCAGAAAGTTGGATACTTTTAACCCAATTTTGTTGGGTAAGCAATTGTGGAGATTTGAGCAGGAAAGAAATCACCTTTGGAAGTGAGTTTCTTGAATAAAGTATGGGGAGGTTAGGGACAATTGACATTGGATTTAGCAATTGCAGCCTTTGGAGAAACAAAAATGTAGGATGGGATAGGTTTGCAGGACGTGACTTTTGTTATTGGGGATTGTAGAAAAACAAGATTGTGAAAATTGACTGGGAGACCATATGCAACAAGAGCATGATTTCATATCAGTAGGTTACCTATTTGGATGAGCTAACATTTTGCTGATTTTTTAAAATCTTGCAGATTGCTGTTGGCAATGGTATTTTGCTTATTAAATCTGATGCCCAATATCAACCTCTGTTAGTAATTTTATTCATGATTCTCACGATGTTAAAAATAGGAAAGTGAGATACTTTTTTTTTTATGCTCCCCATAGGACAGAACATTCAAAGCATTTTTTTAGAATTATGATAAATGAATTGTATATTTTGAGAGTGAGAGAGACCTATGTGTGGTCGTCGATGATAAAGACAGTTATGTAAGTCAGGTATGTATAGTTGGCCCATTTGGTTGGTGATGAAATCTAGGGAATGTTTAGTTTTATGACTATGACATTGAAATTTGCTATCAATTCATCAATATTTTTTCTCAAAATTGTGTAGCTTTCATGATGTTCAATAATTTTATCTTATCTATATATATATTATAAAACCGACGCTTCTAACTTTCAGTTAACTTCATAATATGATGCTACATTAGTTAGCTCCACAAATTTCCACATCGACATTTTTTTCTCTACTTTTTAAATCTGAATTAATTTCTTTCAATTTTTTTTTCCAGACCTATTACCTGACTCCTCTTATAGTTTTATGCAAACCTTATGCATTCAGATTTCAGACGCTCTCTCTTCCGTTTTGATTCTCCTTCTCCTTCTCCTTTGACAAGTTTAGCTGTTCTGTCTGTCTTTCTTAAAACCTCTTTCTTAAAACCTCTGAGAGCTGCCACCATGGCAAACCATCATCCCACCTTTAGCCCAGCCTCCACCCATATACCGCTAGAACTGCTATAGTGCAGGTATTTTTAAAAAAGAAAAATTGATGTTAAATATGATTTAAGTTTTTTCATATTGGGTTGAGTGTCTTTGATTTAGGTATTTGGATTATTGGCTATGATTAAGGTTAAATGATGAAGAAAAACGAAAAGAAGCAGAGAATGAGTTTTTTTAGTATTGGTTTCTTTTGAATTGTATGTACTAGTTGATTTTTTTGATTGATATTATTGAATTTTGGTTTGTGTGTGAGATTCAAATTTGAGAAAATTTTTAGTTGAAATTTCAGATACAATAGGTTTGGATAGATTGGTGGTTGATTAGAATTTAAATTTCGTGTTTTTGATGAATTTGGGGATACCCAGATTTACTATTAGGTTCTAATTTAGAAGACCCATTTGGCTATTGATTTTAAATGATAGTTGTGCTCTAATCATTATTATAATTTTTGCTTTTTAAGTTTGTTCTCATCTTTTCTATTTGTTCATTTAGTAGATTTTAGATGCTATTATTTGGTTCTCTTTTAGAATAGCATTTTGTTATTGCCTATTGGCTTTTCATTCATATATGGCGGTTAGAGACAATTTTGTGATGCCATCTCTAATCACCTATCCTCTAGATCATATGAAACCGTATATAGTCAAAATATTTCATTGTGAAATTAAAGCTCTCTATAGTTTCTTTAAAGTGGTTTCTAAAACAATTTTGCTCTTGAGGAAATTTTCTTGACGAAGGGCTATAATTATTATGGTTTTTTTTTTTTTTTTTTTTTTTTTTTTTTTTTTTCAATAACAATTGTTATAGTTGTTATTGTCTTATCAATGTTGGTGCTAAATTTGATTTCTTTACTCTTTTGCAGCTTTAACTTAGCCTCATTTGATCAAATTCTTTAGATGAAGAAGTATTGAGACAAAGAACATGAAACCAACTACAACCATGATTCTCTACCAAATTGCTTCCAAGGATATTCTCAGCATTCTCTTTTAGCTGGGATTTTTTTTCACCTTAATTGCTAGAAATATTTTGTATCCATCACAAGAGATGTTACTATTAAATTTTTTTTATTTGAGAAAAAGTTACCATTCACTTTATTTGCTTATAATATTCTTAAAAGAAATGTATTTGTAAGAATCATATTGTGATGGAAATTATATGTGTTATTATACGACTCTTCTAAAACTATTTATTATTAATCTCTAATTAATTAATGTTATTAAATTTCTATTTCATATCTCTTCATTATCAATAGCCAGAGTTGAATTATATCTCAAAAAAAAAAAAAAAAAAAAATGATTCAACTTGGTTCTTCCAAATAACCACAATTTTTTAAAAATATATATGTACATATTCAGCCTATTAGTTATCAAATATCATTAAAAAAAAAACTATAATTCAATGATTTATAAATTTGATTGTGATAGTTATTTACATATTCAATATGATATTCTTAATAAGTGTTTTTTTAATTTATAAATTTTATGACATTAGCTAAACAAAATATATAATCTAAATTAAGCTTAGAGAAAATTCAATTAGATTATTAATTTTTGCGCTATGTGTCTTATTTAATTTTTAATTTTTGGGTCAACTGAATTATTGAATGTAAATATCAAAAAGTTCAAATCCAATTGATATCCAAATTTGTGCCAAGTATCCATCTAATTTTTTAAATTTTGTAGTAAGGGAATTATTAGATACAAAAAACCGAAAAAATTTAAATCCTATTAAAATTTTTTAAATATGTATGGTTTAAAAAATGTGTAAGTTAATACTATGTATAATTTGAACCGTGCAATTGCAATTATTTTTAATTATACTCGTGCATATGTACGGGGTTATACACTAGTTATAACTAATAGTCGTAATATTTGACTTTTTGTTGACTGCTCCTCATTGCGTCACATGGCTGCATAAATTTATGCCACATTTACTTTAAACAACACTGAACAATTGTGACTTTAGGTTTTGCCGATATAAGTTTCAGTATTTAACACCGTTTCTCGTAAAATGTATATTAAAACAAAGAAACTGCCTAAACCAAAAGAAAACATACATAAGGTGTAGGGAGAGAGAGAGAGAATGATAAATCTAGGCGCTACTACCGTCAAAGTATGCACCCCGGTTCAGGTCGGCATCCCACAAAAGCAACTGATAAAGGTATTCTTTGATCGTGCATATACACCCTCAAGTCTCAACCCCTAAATCCTGATTTAGAAGAGAAAGATAGTGAGAAGGGAGAAGGTTATCTCCGTTATATCCCTTTGATGAAAAGGTCAAAAAATATTTTGAAACTACTTCATTTGATTATTCAAAATCCAAGGTTAATCTGAAAATTAAATTCAAATTCATCGCATTTTGCGCTACTCTGTTGTAAGCGCAGAAATGATCACATTATGTCCTACTTTGTTGAAAATTGTGTGAAAATATGTAATTAGACTATAAAAAGGTTTTTTAGGCAGCCAACTTTAATGCTAACGACTGTAGACCAAACTCCATGCTTATTCTAATTTTTTCTTTTGAAGAAACTGTCTTTCAACTTCCGAATTTGAAGCTAACCATTTTTTTTTTCCTTTTTTTAAATGTTGAAAATTTACATTGGTGGTTTGTGTTATCTGCTCCCTCTAAGTGTTCGAGGAAATGCCTAGACAAAACTTTCCATCACTTAGGAATTATAAGGGAAAAAATCTTATAGTTTTCTATTCTTTCCTAATGTTGTGTATCAAAACTTCACTAAATCCACCAATAATATTGTAAATAGATCTTCAAGCTTGTCATGAATGATTAGTCAATATTCTTGTTTAATCTTGATACATGCGTAGACTTGTGCCTATATATTTCCTCACTTTTTTTCTTTTTTTTTTTTTTTTTTTTTTTTTTTTTTTTTTTTTTCCAAAAGCTCTAAAAACGTCAATTTCTAAAATAGAAAGAGCTGAAAAAGCCTGGCTTCGAAAACTAGTTTAACTAGGAAAAGGTGGAGCAAAAATGTATTCAAAATGTATTATGCCTAAGTCAAAGGCTTATTCGTCAAAGAAATATAAAAAATTTCATGGCATCGCTTCTAAAAAATTGAGTTGTATTGATCAAAAGTATAAAAAATGGAAGCCAAATGAAAAGTTTTCAATCAAATGTAAACACTTTGGTGGGAGGTCAGATATGTTCATTTCTACTAGTGAGATAGGTCACTTGACTTCGTGCTAGTTGTGTATGACTTGATTGAATTGATCATTGAAACTTCATACTATACTATGGACTAGTTCATACTCGATTCACACACACAACACACAAGACTAATGTTCAATGAATGCCTATTTCATTTGTGTGATTGTACATATTCAAATGTGATTTGTGTATACTAAATTACTTGATGATCAAACCCAAAAAGATTTTTGAGTATTTTATTTGTTTTTGAAAGTATTTTGTGTATCACTTTTGTGTTTTTAAGAGTTTTTCCAAAAAGCCAAATCTGTTTTGTTGAAAAACTCCTTCAGAGGCATTTTTGCGAGTATGTCGCGAGTAAGACATCTCCCAGCCTATCTGCGAAAATGAGGAATCTAATTCTTATTTCTTCCAAAATTTTACACAAAGAGTTTCGCGACTCCCTCGCGACTCCTTTGTGAGATATAGCTTCCTGCAAAACTAGCCCTGTGCATTTAAGGCATTTCGCGAGTACTTCACGAGTAGCTTACCCGAGAAATGAGCAAATTTTCAGTTTTTAAAGGCCAAACAATGATAGTTTTTCAAAAACCTCACTTTGCGTCCTCCGCACCTTTCACAACCCGAAACACTATTTTCTCTAAAATTTCAACCATAACTCAAGGGATTTCAATTCTAAGACTTGTCTAAGGTATGTTTTAATATCTTTTAATCATTGAATCCTTAGATTAAGCCTTAGATTCTAGGATTTCTAGGGTTGGGGTTATTTTGAAAGAGGTTGGAAAATTTTCATTTTCTTGTCAATTTATTTATTTATTTATTGGGTTGTGTCCCATTGTGTTTATCTGTGTTTGTGTTGGCCCTAAGTGGCATTTTAATATGTATTTAGGCAAGATTTTCATATGTTCATGCATTGTTTCATATACAAGTGTCATATGTGCTTTCTAAGTGTTTGATAAAATGCCTCTATGGTATTTTTTTGTTGTTTTGGACTCCATTGAGTACAAAACTTTTAGGGATTACTATGTTTATGCATGCTTGACATGTTTTAATCATTGGTTATGTGTTAAAACAAGGACAATGATCAAGTTGACTAAAGGTGATCTAATTTTGCCCCTAGTTTGGAGTAAGTTCACCTCTAGTCAACTCAATCATTGTCCTTATTTTAACATGCACATCTTACTTCTCTCATTCCTCTCTTCTTACGTTTTCCTAAATCAACTCATCTCTCATGTATGGTCACTTTTCTCCTCATCATGGTTGCTTTAGCTTGGAACTAGTCCCACCTTCCCTTGTATGTTCATTCCTTTGTCATTCCCATTCATGATTTGCCCCTAGTTTGGAGTAAGTTCACCATTTTCCTTGTTGCTCCTCTTCACTTCTTTTCAAGGTGCCCTAAATTTTGCCTAGGATGCCCTTCCAAGTTTCCAACCTAGCGGGCCTTTCTTCTTTCTTTTCTTTCTTTATTTTTTTTTCTTTTTCTTTTTTCTTTTCACAACTAAGGCTAGGCTTTCCAAAATTTGTAAGGCTAAACAATTTCAATTGATCAGAGATGACTTGTTTGTGGACCGTAATGAGGCTAGGATTCTAAGGATTAAGAAAGGAAGGGTATTTGAGGCTCAAATTCAATTTTATTCTTTCGGTATCCTAATTGCCAAGGATTACTACTGATCTTGTGCTTGCATTGTTTTCTTCTTTTTCATCCATTTTTCCTTATCCCTTTTGCTTCCCACTTCCATTTCCTTTTCCTTTCTTTCTTTTTTCCTTTTCTTCTTTTCTTTGCTTTTTTTTTTTTCTTTTTTTTTTCTTTTTTTTTTCTTTGTTTTCCATTTTTCTTTTTCCATGCCCTTTGTTGGGAAAATGGCAGCCTTTCACTTATAAATTATCTGCACATCTCTCTATCACAAAACTTGCCCCTAGTGTTAAGAGTAACCCTTTCAAATCACCATCTTTTAATAACATGCCCCATAGTGTAGGGGGTAATCTCTTGGTATGGGTATAAAGAAGGAATACATCTAGGCTCAATGGTAGCAGAAAGATGGCCTCTCATCTTTTCAACCTTATCTTTTCAACCTTGATTACTTAGCCTTTCCAAACCTAGGTTAGCCTTTTCATCTCTTCAAGTTCTCATCATTCTAGTGTCATCCATGCAAAAACAAATCATTCAATCAATTTTTCTTTCCTATCTTTGAACTCACTCAAGTCTTGTGCTTCGAGGAATCTCTCATCACTTATTCTTGTGTACTCTCTCACTTGATTGAAGTCTTTTTTATTTCTCTCTCACTTTCATGCTTGCTCTTTATGACTAAATGAACTAGGACAATCTCCTCTTTTGATTTCTTATTTGGACTAACCAATGCTTTAGGTTGAAGGATTCATTCATTTCAAAACTAGCAAAAGAGATCACATGATACACATCACATTTGAATGGCCAACTTTATTGAAAGTGAAATAACATTGATTTAAGAATTCAAAGGAACATGACTCAACAACAAGACATCTTAAACAAAGACTCAATAACACAACGAAGGGAAAGACTCAACAACACAACATTGAGAAAGACTCTAATAGACTTGACAAATTGAAGATACGACAATTGAAAAATACTCAACAAAATTGAAATGGCTCATCCTCTAGCAAAGGTATTCTCATGGGCTAAATCTCTTAAGCACGCCCCTTCATTCAATCTTGCTTCATCTATGGAATCATGGCTTGGCAATCACCCACCATCAATCAAGTCTTGAATCTCATGCTTCAACTTAAAGCAATTATTTGTCTTGTGTCCTAGCTTTTGGTGAAAAGCACAATACTTATTCATGTTCCAAGTGCTTGGGATTGGAACTAGAAGAAGATAAGGTTCAAGTGGCTTGAGGTAACCCTTCTTAGATAAGATTTCAAGGGCCTCTAACAACGACAAGTAAATGTCATCAAATTCCCTTCTCTTTTTGGGGGTGTCTTTGGCAATAACTTTCTTTCTTTCTTTTGGCTTGCCAAAAACATCCTCGGCTTGTAGGCCATGTATTTCTTCAAGCCTTTTAGTCGAGTGCTTATATCATTCATTAGCTGCTCCATGCGAGCAAGTGTCTTGCTCATAATGTCGATACTTTCATTCGTGCTCGTCATTACTTCTTGGTATCTTCCTTAGTGAGTAGATCTTGACAAGGCTAGGGATGTGCTTTGAGATTATCTTAAGTGTCCCTAAAAATGAATTTGATTAAATAAACATGTGCTCCCAATGTCTTTTAAAGTTTTTGGACCCATCAACTTTTCTTGCTTGCTTCAAGATGTGGACTATATGTATGCCTCATTCATATTCTAAGCCTTGTATCATTTCATTATCTTAAACTTAGAAATAGAATAAACTACATCAATCTTTCAAAATTCATGTCTTCCCTTGTGCTTAGAGCCCAATTACATCATTCACAGATCTCGCTCTCTCCCCTTCCCATATTTGGATCCAAGCCCAACATTTTTTCCTTTTTTCCTTTTTTATTTATTTTTTTCTTTGGGCTTTGAATCCAATTACAAGTCACTCATCTCGCCCTCTCATTCTTATTTGGGCTTAAGCATATGTTGTTCATGAATTTTGTAATGTTAGTCCACATCTTGTGCTCTATTTGACCTTATGAAAATGGTCTCATCAAGCAATTTAAACACAAAGATCAATGCCGCATTTGTAATGCAGGCTCAACATATTTTGGAAAATTTCTTTTTATTTTTCTTTTTTTATGAAAAACTTATTTGAACTTGTATTTAAAATGACCCAAGACATTTAGAAGTCCACATCTTTTTTTCTTTTTCTTTCTCTTTTGGATTTTTTTACTTCTTTTCTTTTTCTTTTTTCTGTTTTTGAAAAAAAAAGGTGATCAAATTTTATCTCAACACATCAAAGTCTTTTACTTGTCCCATTACAAATCCTATTTTGAATGTTCACTCTCTCCCCGCATGAGGGCCTTGCCCCTAGTTTCAAAAGTTGGATCCATTTTTATCTTTCATTCTCAAATGAGCCTTGCCCATAGTCAAAGAGTTTGGTCAATTGGTTCAAAAATATTTCCCTTTTTAATCCTTACTGGGCTCTTGGTGAGCCTACCCATGTCTTTGGGTTTTAGGGTTTTAAAACTTTCCCAAAGCATGAATTGGTTCATAACTTTTCAATAAGTCAATAACATACTCATGATCTTGGACTCTCTTGATTTGAATTTTTTTTTTTAATGGGCCCAAAACTTTGGGTATATCATGATTTTATGGATCATCCTTCATCTTCTTTTTTAATTTTCCTTTTCACAAATTGTTTATAATTTTTTATTGTTTTTTTGAAAATTTCACTTCTTAAAAAAATATTTAAAAAACTTTATTCTTATTTTTATTTTTGGAAAACTTCTTTGCAATAAAACTCTCTTTTTTTTTTCTTTTTTTTTTTAAATTTTTTTGAATTAGCCCTCTAGCTAGGATATATTGTAGCCTTCCTCTCAAAGTCCGTGAAATTCTCATCATTTTGGCCTAGGCATACAACAAAGAGGCTCAAGATTAGGGAGTTTCATTTTGGGCTTTGAAGGATGTTGGATGCTACCTCCATAGCATACTTGTTATTGATTTGAGGATGTTTCGTGAAAAACTCCATTTTTGATTCAATATTTCTAGTGAATCTTAGGTTTTCCCTTAGGATTTTCTCTATTTTTTGAAAAGGTATCATGTAAGGCTTTATATAATTGAAAAATAGGGATTCAAAACGGCTCCCAGATGATGTGGAATTCATTTCAAACCTTAGTCATTAATGCAGAAAACTTGTCTTTCTTATGTCTCTGAAACCCTAATTGCGTACGCAGACTTGTGCTTGCGTATGCAGGTGTATGGCCTGCGTATGCAAACCATGGGTTTTCTTTGGCCTTTATTTTCCAAAAATAGATTTTTGCTTATAAAAGTTGTATTTTCCATTTTAACATATCTCAAGTCAGTTTAGCATCTGATAGAGCTCTGAACCAACCTTGCACATTGAAATTTGGGTGTCATTGGGAAACGAGGGCCCAATTCATAAGGGCTACAAAGTACGATGTCTACACATGGACGAAAGAAGAAGCCATGAACGCATAACTAAAACATCCATGAATATATGGATAAAAGAAGTCATAAATACATGAGAAGAAGCCATGAATACATGGGAAAAAATTATGAATGCATAACTAAAACATCCATGAATACATGGACAAAAGAAGAAGCCATGAATGCAATGCCAAAAGTTATGGACGCATAACTAAATTGTCCATGAATACATGGATAAAAGAAGAAGCCATGAATACATGGCCAAAAGTTATGAATGCAGAACTAAAACGTCCATGAATACATGGATAAAAGAAGAAGCCATGACTACATGGACAAAAGTTATAACTGCATAACTAAAACGTCCATGAATACATGGACAAAAGAAAAAGCCATGAATACATGGCCATAAGTTAGAAATGCATAACTAAATCGTCATGACTAAAAGAAGAAGCCATGAATAAATGGCCACAAGTTATGAATGCATAACTAAATTGTCATGACTAAAAGAAGAAGCCATGAATACATAGCCACAAGTTATGAATGCATAACTAAATCATCATGACTAAAAGAAGAAGCCAAGAATACATAGCCAAAAATTATGATTGCTTAACTAAGCTGTTATGACTAAAAGAAGAAGCCATGAACACATGGCCAAAAGTTATGAATATATGACTAAGTCATCATGACCGAAAGAGTTACGAATACGTAACAAAACCGTCACTGACATGTTGATGATACATAGTGACATCGTCATTAATACGCGACAAAAAAAATCATAACCAAAGAGTTATCAATGCATAACTAAATTGTCATAAAAAGTTATTGATGCATGACATATATGCAGAACGCAATTGTCATTCACACATGGTCACATGCCAAGGACGAAGCAGTTGAAAACATAGCATTAAAATATCCAAACATGAAGAAAAATACTGCCAAAGCAAAGACAATAAACATGCTTAAAATGATTGGGCCCACAAGATTGTTTCTTAGAAATTAAATGTAGAAAAATATAAACTTGCTCAAAACAATCGAGCCCAAGAAATTGTTTTTCAAAAGCTAGAAGTGTTCAAGCCTCTTTGGGAAGATTAGAAGGAGACGGGTCGATTGGAGCTTCGGCAGCGACAACAGTACCTTCCGCCCCATCATCTATATGACTAGCTGCCACGCTAGTTGAAGGACGATCTGCTAGAATCTCCTTCTCACCGCTTCAAGACCGGCCTTCTGAATTTTGAGTTGGGCATCTTCGATCTGCTTATCCTTCAATTTGGAGAAGGCCTTCTCGTTGTTCTCCTCTCTCTTTGAAGTCGTCAGACAATCATGAGCCTTTTCCATCTCGTCGGAAAAAGACTTAACCCTTGTCTTCAGCACTTCATTCTCAGAGAAAAGTGAGTCTGCCTTGGACTGGGCCATCACGATCTTTTCCTCATAAACTGAATATTTCTCCCAGATGTATAGAGATTCACACAACACCTGACGTGCAAAAAAGTAGAAGAAATCAAAGGAAAAATCTTCATACAAATATATACTGAAGGTAAAAAGCATACCTGCATAATCTTCTGGACGTAAGACGACATCAATTCATTCGAAGTCTTGGTTGTCAAAGGCTTTAAATCCTCAACGGAAACAACATCATGGGCCCTCGCCATAGCACAGTCGGCATCGTCCTAAAGGGTTCCAACTACTGCCCTACCTCACCCTTTGCTTGGGGGCACAACATCAGCTGGGGAATCATCTCCAAGGATGATGTGGGAGAAGCGAGACGTCGAAGAGCAAGCAGAATAGTAGGAGAAGTGACCGCATGATCCTCCCCCTTGGACGGTTCATTGTCTCTGCGATGTTTCCTCGACAAAAGACCTTCTTTCAAACCCACCATCGCCTTTTTCTCCTGGACCTCGGCCAATTTTCCTTTGCTGAATTGGGTCGCCATTCCTAAAAAAAAAAAAAAAATCATAAAAGGGAAGGCACCCAAAGGCAATGCGACATTTGCAAGATCAAAATGCTTACTCTTTTTTACAGTCTCAACATTCTTTTGAATGAAATTAGAAGGTTCAAGACCAAGGAAGTGAAGAAAAAGAGACTGCGGAGAAATGAGTTTGTCAAAGTCATGGCTATTCTCAATTATTTCCTAACTTTCTCCAGACGACGACAATTTCATTTTTTCAGGCGAGGACAAGCAGACTCTACACACATGTAAAGGATTCTCACAAGGTCAAGAAATAACAAAAATGTGCATACACGAATACATGTACAAAAGAATGAAAAATGCACCAGACTCAGGAGTCACCCACCTACAAAGCACTTTAGGGGCATTTTCTGGATTTTCACCCAGAGTGGTTTCCCAACCATCACCAGACATGAAGAAGTAGTTAATTTTCCACTCCTAAAGAGAAGAAGGAGAATCGAAAACTAACCTTGACATTTTGTCCCAAGGTTTAAATTCCTAATAACCAGGAAGCTTGGATTGCCCCAAATGATACAAATGCAAGAATTTCTAGAGGCAAAAAGGAAGAGGAGGGCTCTAGAAAACAGACAAAAAGATAGTGAAAGAGGGAAAACAGAAAGGAAAGTTTGATAGGAAGCATGTGCAAGAAACCTGAGAAACGGCTCCATGGTACGACAAAGCAATCTAAGCCCTACATGTGTCATGGGAGCAGACGCAACGTTATCTCACAATAAATGCGAGTACACGGCAAACGAGGAGGCAAAATTTTAAAATTATTCCTATGTTTTTACATAGATGAAGACATGAATAAAGGGGCAACTGATGAGTCCAAAAAATAATGGCTTCATCATTCAATAATGGACGAACCCAAGATACGTTACGCATTTATAGCGAGCATTTATGACAAGGAGTAACTGACGGAGCAACAGGAAAGAAGACGTTACACGAGTAAAAGCACCAATCTGTAATGCCTCAACTGTTACAAAAGAAGAAGAAAGCTGGCTTTGTCCATCAAGCCAGCTTCGTCCATCAAGCCAGCATAATCCATGTGATGAACAACTACAGCATACATTAAATGAATTCCCCATAAATGACATGAGTAAAGGTTAAAGCGTCAAACTGGCATACGCGTAACCAATGGACCAACGGGCCGAAGATAATTGGAGTCTATTACGCTCCCGCATTCATTACTAATGAATTATTAAGATTGTCCATCTCTCGATGGACGAATTAAATGCTATTCAGTGCGAGGCATAATGTATGGACATCAATGACGGACGAAAGGCAAAGGTACATACAATTCTCACCCTGAAAACTACTCCAAAGTTGAATTCTTCTGCAAAATACTACTATTAAATCCCATTCTAACTTAATCATCGAAGGATGTTTGGCAAACACCACACCGATGTATCACCTTTTCTCTATTTTTAGATCTGTTGTAGGCTCGTCCGTGGATGAATCCATTACCATCGTCCATCCACACTAACAAAGATCTCAACTGTTGATTTTTTGCATCATTAGTTTGGCGCCATCTATAGGAACATTTGCAAAGCCATACAATCTCCTAAATTGACAAAAGAGCTCTCCACAGTGCGAGATGGACCCTGAGCAAGTTACACAATAGATTCAGGCTTTTACAGCCAGTGTAACAAAATTGATGCGCCAAGATGGAGAACTGCGAAAAGCAGTTAAGATTAAGTGGATACGAGCGGCCTGAGAGGATGGAAGGAAACAGTAACAGGAGAACAAAGAGCTTCAGAAAAGAAATTTCCTAGGATGGAAGGTGAACTCTGTAGCACGAGGAGATAGATGGATGAACTTAGGAGGATCGCAAAAGAAAAAGATGTGAAGAACCCAGATGTAACGAGTAGAGAAGTCCAGATCCGGATGGTGCTTAGCCATATACTTGCGAAAAAGTTCAAAACCATCCACATAGCAATCACACCGCTTGTTTGAATACTCGTCTGAATTCTTGAACTTCTCCACCACTTCAAGACTAGCCTTCTGAATTTTGAGTTGGGCATTGTTGATCTGCTTATCCTTCAATTTGGAGAAGGCCTTCTCGCTGTTCTCCTCTCTCTCTCCAAAGTCTTCAAACGATCATGAGCCTTTTCCATCTCGTCGAAAAAAGACTTAACTCTTGTCTTCAGCACTTCATTCTCAAAGAAAAGTGAGTCTGCCTTGGACTAGGCCATCACGATCTTTTCCTCATAAACCGAATATCTCTCTGAGATGTACATAGATTCACCTAACACCTGACATGCAAAAAAGTAGAAGAAAATAAAGGAAAAACCTTCATACAAATATATGACAAAGGTTAAAAAGCATACCTACATAATCTTCTGGATGTGGGATGACATCAATTCATTCGAAGTCTTGGTCGTCAAAGGCTTTAAATCCTCAACGAAAACAGCATCACGGGCCCTCGCCACAACACAATCGGCATTGTCCCAAAGGGTTCCAACTATTGCAATACCTTGCCTTTTGCTTGGGGGCACACCGTCAGCTGGGGTAATCATCTCCAAGGACAATGTGGGAGAAGCAGGATGTCGAAGAGCAAGCAAAACAGTAGGAGAAGTAACTGCAGGATCCTCCCCCTTGGACGGTTCATTGTCTCTGCGACGTTTCCTCGACTAGAGACCTTCTTTTAAACCCACCATCGCCTTCTTCTCCTGGACCTCAGCCAATTTCCATTTGCTGAATTGGGTCGTTATAATAATAATAATAATAATAATAATAATAATAATAATAATAATAATAATAATAATAATAATAAAAATAAAATCATAAAAGGGAAGGCACCCAAAGGAAATGCGATATTTGCAAGATCAACATATTTATTTTGAAAAACCATAAATAAAAGAATGTGGCTATATTAAGGATTTTTTATAATGGTTTTTCAAAAATTGGGGATTTACATTGCTGATATCTTTTATTTATGGTTTTTAAAAATTGGGGATTTTTTATAATTCTTAATTTTCTTGGTCAATTTTCAAGATTGTGATGAAATTAGACTGTTTTAGAGTATTAGAGCATGCATTATATAAATTCTAATATCAGGCATCATATAGTTTTTCAAAATTTCATGTTATCTTGTCTCTAACCCTTCTTAATGTAGTCTGCCCTTGGTTTTGTTGTATTGTTTTTGTTTCTGTCTTAAGTCATGGCTCTTAAGGCTGGTAGGAAATTTAAGACTAGAGCTAATAGGAACCCTGGATCATCGTCTTCTAGCCCTGTTTAGTTGATAGAGTTAGGTTCTTGTCTACCAAATGTGAGGAGACTTATGTGACCATAATTAAATATAGGTCTATATGGGGTGAAAGGGAAATTGTCTTAAGTGAGTTAGATCCCTCCATTCGGAGAAATTTTGTGTCTAGGAATTGGGTATCCTTGTGTGAAGTGTCTGATCCTCCTCCTGCAGCTTTGATTAGAGCGTTTCACTTTAACCTCTCTATCTATTCTAAGGTTACAGGTGGTCATTACTTAACTTACTGGATCCGTGGTCAAGAGTTTACCATCTCTAGACAAACTGTTTCTGAAGTTTTAGGTATACCTTTAGTTCGTAAACCCACATACACATACACTGATTTCCCTTTTGTTGATATTATGTCGCTTCTTTGTGGTAGACCTGTTTCTTGGGGAACTAAACCAAGAATCAATTCTTGAGAATTTACTGAGCTTAATTCTTTATATTTGAGGATTTCTTGTCATAACATCTATCCTATATCTCATGTCCATACTGTTCCCATATATAGATGTGATTTTATATATGCTCTTGTTACTGATGGTTCTATGTTTTTTCCTTCTATGTTTATCCAAACCATAAACCGAACCTTTTGATATAGAGAGGAAGGTACGACTTCTGTATCATGGATCCATGGTCGCCTAAGGAGCATATTGAAGCATGTGGCTATATTAAGGACTTGAAAATCCACCTTTTTGACCATCGGTCCGATGGTAAGCTTAATGTTATGGTTTTTCAAAATAAATATGTTGATCAATATTTAGACAATTTAAGACAATTTCTCAGCTACAGTGCACAGCCAAAGATGGTTGTGCACTGTAGCTCAAAGGTAAAAAATAAATAAATAAATAAAAATTTATGTTGCGTTCACCCTAGTTAGAATATTTTAATATTTTCTTTTCTTTTCTCTTCTTTTCTTTTCCTTTTCTATTCCTTTCTCATTTTTGCCCGTTGCTACTCTCTCTTCACTCTTCATTTCTTCCCATTGCAAGCTCCTCTTCCTCTACTCACCATCGACCGAAGCCCCTGCCCAGCGCCAACCCTCACTCTCTTCGTTCTTTGCCTCTCTCTCTGCTATCTCATTTTTCCTCTACTTTATCTCTCAATCTTTCTCCGCCTCAAGCATGAGCACCATCTCTTTTCACCCCTTGTTGCCACTACTGACCACCACCAACACCAAGACCCATGATCGCACAGTAAGCCACCCATTGCTCATTATCATTGTCTCTTCCTCACCATGACTAACAAAACAGCATTGTCACCGTGACTGATAAATCTTCATCTCTTCCTCGCCGTTAATGGGTTTTGATTTTGAATTTTTCTAGTTGATGGGTTCTATTGATGGGTTTCTGTTGTTAGGTTTTATGTTGATGGGTTTTTTTTTTTTTTAATTATTATTATTAATTTTTTTTTTATGAATGTGTTTTGATTTTGTTGATGGTTGATGAATGGGTTTTGTTGAAGAATGGATTTTGTTGATAGTTGCTAGGTTTTGTTGATGGTTGCTGGGTTTGTGATGGTGGATCGGTTTGTAGTGGTTGATTGTGGCTAGTGGCTGGGTCTGTGGTGGTGAATCGATTTGTAGTGGTTGTAGTGGTTGATGGTGTCGGTGAGTGGTTGTGGGTTGAAGGGAGGGAAAGATAGAGAGATAGAGATGAAGAGAGAATAAATAAATAAATAAATGAATAGTCTTTAACTTTGATGTGAAAATAAGACCATTGATGTGGAGTGAGTTGTAAAATAGTACGTTAAAATAGATAAAGTGACTTTTTGTGATGTCAAATAGCTAAAACTTTGCCTCCATCAATGTGTATGCTCTAATAAAGGTGAAATTCAACTGGAGATCTTTGTTGATAGGCCAAGAATGTATTGACCCCTTGTGATAAATTAACCAATTGATTTAGCCAAGTTAATTAATTAATTCAATTAACATGCAAAATGCGTGGTAGCACAAACAAATCACTAATTAAACTAAATGCAGCGGAAATTAAGTTGACACGGTGATTTGTTTACGAATGGGGAAAACAAAAACCCCACCAAGTGATTTTAAGTTCACCACTCCCGAGTATCCACTATTATCAAAACAAGCAGTTACAAGTAAAGGAATCCCAGTTCCTCATACCAACCTACAGTTGAACCCTTACCCCAATACCCAATTGGACTTGTTCTTTAGTGACAATCTCTGCTTTTCAATGCATGGCTCTTAGTACGTGACTAACCAATAGATGCGCGGATCCTAGTACGTGACTTAATCACCAACTTGAGAAAGATGTTGGCTGCAAAGTTTTTCAGTTCATCACACGATGAAGATCAATAAGCTCCTTGGTCACAAAACCCTAAGGTGTACAAACGCAGCAACTTCTTCAAGAGAAAGATGAACTAGGGCAAATTCTGTCTCCGGTCACAATTTGCATGAACAAAACTTTGCTTCACACTCACGCAACCTTTGACGGCCCTTAAAATAATCCTTATATATGTTTAGGGTTGTGAGAAAAGAAAGCCTAAACACATACTCACGGATTGGAGTGAAATCAGCTTTGAAAAATTGAATTTCATAAACCTCGACAAATAGGGTATCTATCGAGCTAGCTGTCGAGCTTTGGGCTTCAGCAGCTTTTTAAACCTCAATAGATGCTAGTTGTCGAGATTTAAAATCCAGCACTTCTTCACTTGTTTCTTGGACAGATTTGCATGGCTTTAACACTTGATCTTGAAACCTTGTTCCTTGAAACATTAAACACATCCTAGATCTACCCAATTACAAGTAAAGTGGCCAATTCTAATTTGACATATGTTCCTAACATCAAATCACATATGTCCTAGCATTTATGTTGAGATCTGGGGCGACTATACCTTGAGATCAAGGTGTTCACTTGGAAAAAAAGAAAAAGAAAAAAAATATACTTGCAAAAAATATATTATATACATAATTATTTTTAAACTAACCTATTTTGTTTAATCTAAAAAGAAATGTTGAACATTCTGACTTGAAAATCTCAATAATTTATGCAACAAAAATAATATTAGCCACCCAAATATAAATCTTAAACTCTTAAATGAAAATAAAAAATAAAAGTCCAAATAATAGCAAAAATAGATTAAACAACAAGAAGATTAGACCAAACAACAACAAAATATTCATCAAAAATATCATTCAAAAAAATAAATAAATAAAACCCTTAATCATTCAGATTCGTAGCTTATTCAACTCATTACATATAATGATCCATAATTTCATTTCATAAATAAATAAATGAGGCTTTTAAGAGTTAGTACTACTCTAAAATTCTAAATAGGATATAAAGAATTATACTTTTTACTATAGAGATGCATGAGGTCCTTTGCCAAAAGAAAAAACAAAATGCACAAGTTCCGACCCTAAAACCACCGATCCATTGACTATCATAAATGCACAATCTTCTCTTAATTCATGTCACCTCATCATTATTTAAAAACAAATAATTTTTTTTTACATAAAAAAAAATTGACAATCATTATTTTGATTTTTTTTTAAAGAGAGTTTCAAATTATGGCATCCGCTTCTGATAATAGCTCTTTATTATTAGACCAAGACACCAATTGGTTTTGGTGAATCTCTTATATAACCATTAAAGACTTTACCAGTTAGGATAAATAATTATGCAGTGACAAAATATAATGTATTAATTTCTTTATAAATAACGAGATTGGTGGCCTAGTAATCAGGGCTTTGGACCAACAAGACTCTATTATGTAGAGTCTATTTAGTTAAAGTCAGTCATTCCCCACTAATGATGTGTTGGTGTTCCTTATATTTCGTCAAAATAAAGTCTTAGCATGAGAGTGCTATGGTTACACCCAAATAAGGAAACCACATTGGTCGACCCCTCCTAACCTCTTTTATATATATATATATATATTTATACCCAAAAAAAATCTTTATAAATAACTGAACTTTGAAGGAGTCAATGTTACTCTAAAACTCATAGTATATATAAAGAATAATATTGTTAGAAATTTAGACATCGATTGATAAAACTACTAAGTTATAAGGCTGAGTTTTTAATTAGATCTATTATGAATGGTACATCAATATCATATACAAGATATGATGACCTAGGAAAACCAATGAAATAAAATAGTTTCACAAGGAACAAAAAAACTGGGAGAAACCTTCCTAAAAAGAAATCCACTATAGTAAAGAGAAGAAAAGAGAAGATTTAGTACAAAATCTTTATCTCTAAACTCTACAATCCTAGTAGATGAACTTATAGTAAAAACATTCTATCGCATCAGAACCTCTGAACTCTTCAATATATGAACTCTTTCACAGATGTTGTACTTGCACTCATAATCACAGCCTCTGACTGACTCCAAGAACTTTTTGAAGGTTTTCTTCACAGCAACAAGTCTGTGGTTTTTTACAGCAACTTCACACAAAACACTACTTAGATCTTCAACTGTTAGTGCCAGAGAATTTGCTTGGTACATAATCCAAAGACGTATAAGAGTCACAGAAATATATATATATTTTTTCTAAACTCACAGGTTTAATAGTGGAGGCTACGGTTTCAATTTAACACATTGGGAAGACTAGGTTTTCTGTCTCTACCATCTTATTTAAATAGGAGCTTAATGAGCTTTTAAATAGGCTCTTCTATTAGATTACACAAACCCCCCCAAAAAAATAGCCACTTAGAATAAAATGTTGCTAGTTAAATCAAAAATCTTGTAACTCGATAGATCATGTGGCATCAAGACAGGTATCGAGTTTCATTAAGTCTCGATAGATCAATAGGTTTCAAGGAGGTATTGAAAACTACAGTTTTAACTTTTCTTGAGCAGTTTCTTAAGCAGTCTTGTTTTCAATAAAACCACTTGTTTGTCACTTGTTGTACTTCTTGAACACACTAAAAACTAAGATTCAAATAGCGTTTTTGATTTCAGATATATTAATACATAAAACTATTACCCTTACAAATACTTTTAACCTTGGAGGTGCATGAAAAGAAAAAAAGAGAAAAGGCACGAGGTCCTACCCTAAAGCCTTCTATCCATTTGAATAGAGACACGTATTCATATGGCTTACGACTGCAAGAAGAAGTCCTAATGGCGTGTGAATGAACCATTAATAAATTAAATTTCACCAAATTATCTAAATGCAGTGGAAAATAAATTTGACACAGGTGATTTGTTTACAAATGGAGAAAACCACCGAGGCAAAACCCCACCCAGTGATTTTTAGGTCACCACTCCCAAGAATCCATTATTATCAATCACAAGTAGTTACAAGTATAAGGAATCTTTCCAAACCCTTTGGCCTATCCCGAAATACCAACCTACAGTTGAACCCTTACCCCAATACCCAATTGGACTTGTATTGTAGTGGCAATCTTCCAATTCAATGCACGAATCCCAGTACGTGACTAACCATTGATGCACGGATCCCAGTACGTGACTAACTCCAGCAACTTGAAGAGGTTGTTGGCTACAAAGTTCTTTAGTTCATCAACAATGAAGATCAGGAAGCTCCTTGGTCACAAAACCCTTGGCGTAAAGACATAGTAGCTTCTTCAGAGAGAATAATGAACTAGGTCACTTTCTACATGTGCTCTCCATCTATAAAGGCCTTTAAAATAAGCCTTATATATGTCTAGGGTTGTGAGAAAAGAAACCCTATACAAATATACAAGCATAGGCCGAAAATCAGATCTAGAATTTCTAATTTCGTAAGTCTCGACAGAAACAACTTGTGTTGAGCTTCAACATTAAATCTCGATAGAAAGGATTCTGTCGAGACTTTTGTCAAGCTTTAATGAACAGCTCTTCTTCACTTGTTTCTTGGTTAGATCTTCATGGCTTTAACACTTGACTTGAACAACATGTTTCTCGAAGTCTTAAACTCATCCTAGATCTACCCAATTACAAGTAAAGTGCATTTTGTCAAAGGATTAGCCAATTACATAAAATATGTCCCTAACATATATATATATATATATATATATATATATATATTTGGTGGTAACCTTATGGGTCAGCAGTCAGCTTGATGCATTAATCAATGTCTGCAAGTAGTCTACGATATGGTCAAAATTCAAAAATCAAGTTGTTGACTTTTGTCCACTTCTATATCATATCATATTATATATAATAAAAGTTAGGCTTAGACGCCGTCGTTGTGCCATGTGACTTCACCAAATTGCAGAAATTTTATTAAATTTTTAGATTTTAAGAAAAAAAATATATAATTTTACTTCTCCTATAATTTCTAAATGGATATTAGATTAATCAGGACTCTAATTCATTTTTATCTCTAATTCATTCTTATCATAAAGTAAGTATATCTTTAAAAAAAAAAATCATATAGTAAGTGTAAAAAAATTTGAAAAGAATCTTATAATTTATAATTCATTGTTATCTCTAATTCATTGTTATCTCTAATTCTAAGCTTACAGAGGATTTTCGCATGGCAAGAGATAGATTTCAAGATTTGGATTTTGTTCCTATTCGTTTAAGACTAATTGGTAGGAGAGAAACAAATGCAAGGCAGGGGCATAAAGCAAGGTATTATAGTAGAAACTCAAAGTGATGGACTACAAAGAATTAGTGATCTACATAGCAAGGAAGTCAATTCCGTACCGTACCGGCCGGTATATACCGTACCGGTCAGTGCACCGGTACAGATAACCCCTTGTTTCGTACCGAAAAAAATACCGGCCGCGTATCGGTTGTACCGGTGAAATCCGGCTGTTTCGGCCGGTAAATGGTTACCGGGCAGAAACACGAAAAGTCTCATTTGTAAGGAAAGAAAACAAAGAAGAAGGAGAAAAGGAAGAAGACGATGACGAAGCAAGGGTGGCGCCATGAAGCAACTGCTTTTTTTCTTCTTCTTCTTTGTTGGTCCGTCCGTCTCCCTCTTCCTTTTTTTCTTTTTTTTTTCTTCTTCTTCTTCTTCTCTGTCGGGTCTGTCCATCTCCCTCTCTTTTTAATTTTTGAATAAAAGATGAGCTCTCCATCACTTCTTTTCAGCTTTGGCCTTTGAGCCCAAATGATGTGACATAATGTACGTGTATTGCCATATTGCCATGGTATTGCACCAAATTTATATTTAGAACAATGCTAATATTACAACATTTTAAACAATTTTTGTCATAATTTGTTGTGTGAGGAGTTGTGAGTGATGAAAATGTGAACCCACATACACTCACAATTTTTTTCACCCCTCACAACTTATCATATAAGGAGTTGTGGTAAAAGTTAATAACTCCATAAAAAAATATAAAAAGTTGCCAATGTTATATATAGAGTTATTAGAAATATAACTTTGTGTATTGTATAAAATAGTAAAAAATAGCGGTAAATCCGAAACGGTACACCGGTATTGACCGGTATCCGAAATATATCGTACCGCTGGCCAAATCGGTACAACCTCCAGTACAGTATTGACTTCCTTGCTATGCAGTATCCAATACTGTTTCCTTTTGGAGAAGATGGTTTCTACATTGGCATTCCTTATTTCAATAATGAAAGAAGAAAAAAAACAAAGCGAGAAACTATTACAATGTGGGAGTATTACGCATATAGGATTCAACACCGAAGAAATGAAGGGCAAACAATTCTCTGTGGTGGTCAACTCTTCCAACAATTCATAGTTGACGCATATACAGCTATTGAAGAAGAAAGACTAAGGTTTATACGCAACAGAAAATCAAGGAGCTAGAAATGTTATTGACAAGCATGACACATGGAAGAGCTATGATTGCTCAACTTTTATATCATATATAATTTAATATAAAACAAAAAAACTTTAGTTAAATATATATTCATTATATTTTTGATATCATACAAATTTATGATTCCATTTCTTAACTATTACATTGAGGTTGCCACTTAAATATGCTTTAAATAATTTTTTTTAATTATTGAATTCAAGGTTTTTCATTTAAATATGCAATTGAGTTTTAATTATGCAAACTCCCTTTACATTTTTCAAGCATATCCTTTTTTATTAGTTGCATAGTTATCTACCATATTCCGTTCAATTAATTTTGGACTTATATATGATTTTTTTTAATAAAAACTTAATCTTACACAATATGCATTCATTTGGATATACACCACGGATAGTTTCTTTAAATACCTTCTCCCCTCTCTCCTTGTGTGTGTGTTAAAATACAAAGTATTCTAAAAACAAAGTAAAAGGTTACTTCATTTAAAAAAAAAAAAAATAGAGTAAAAGATTAGTTTATTTTTATTATCTATTTAATTTTAATTAATATAAAATTATTATTTTTTATTTTCAATAATTTACACATGACTCTTGATTAAGTCGTGCATCGCACAGGCATAATACTAGACGTCATGGTTGCACCACGTGGCTTCACCAAATTGCAGAAATTTTATTAAATTTTTAGATTTTTAAAGAACTAAAAAGGAATAGTATACTACCAGGACTCTAATTCATTCTTATCATTAAATAAAATTAGATTAACATTGTTTTTTTATTTGTTAGGATATATTTCTTAAATTAAGGGATAATATTTCACATACAAAGATCTAATTTAGATAATATTTATCATCTAATTAACATTATTTTTTTATTTGTTAGGATATATTTCTTATATTAAGGGATAAAATTTTACATAAAAAAAATTTAATTTAGATAATATTTATCATCTAAACTTTCAAAATTTTAATATTATTAAATCAATATTATTTTATCAGAATATCAAGCTACAAAACTTGATTATTAAGGGATAAGCACAATCCAAGTTCTTTAAGAGGTGACTAATATAAATCTATCCCAAGAAACAGTATATATCTCCAATAATTTGATAATCTCTATCTATCATAAAAAACAATATATATCTCCATTAATTTGATAATTTCTACGTTGATGACATTTAATATATATTTATATCAAGATTCCTTATAGCTATCAACCACGTTCTCTTTCTCTCTTTTTAAAACTTTTTTTTTTTAATTTTTAATTTTTTATATGTTAGGTTATGTTGAATCAACTCTTTTTTTCTTTTTTCTTTTTCATTTTATTCATATGACCCTTTTTTAATTCCCATTTTTATGGGATAAAACAAACACATTGATTAGATATCTTAATTTCAATAAAATTTAAATGAATTATATTTCAAATGGAACTCTACCAATATATATAACCCTATATATCCTTTTTGGAGTTAAGCTTATTTCAATATGTGAATGCCTAAATCCCATGACAATGCAGGTATGCATTCTTTCTTCTTCTATTATTATTATTTTCATTTTGTTTATTTTATTTAGTGTTATTATTGGTTTTTTGTCTTCATGTGATTTTAATTAATGAATTCAAAACATTCGAAAACATTGTCAAGTTTCTAAAGGCTCGTTCTTTGTTTTTGTATTTTGTTTTTATTAAATTGATTAGGTTTTGTGTATTGGTTGCCTTTTGTTTAAACTAATTTTCTTAGCTTTGATCTAATTTATATGCTTAGGGTTAGGGTCTTAGAGTTAATGATTAAATATGGTTAGAATTAATAGATTAATTTTAACAATTTTCTTATTTGATTTTTATGTTACATCAAATTATCAAGGTGTTCTACACGTGTATTCTTGAATTATCAACTTTAATTTTAATTTATAATATTATCAATGTAAGGACCGGAGTCGGATCCTAGGCCTAAAAGATGGATGGACTTAGGCCCAAGTAGCCCAAAACAATAAATTTATAGAGAGTGCGTCGAAGAACTGGGCTTTAGTGAATCGGTCAAACAATAAGGTAGGTCTTGATGATAAGAGAATGAAAGTAAGCAAATTAGAGCTTGAGAAGAACGTCCTCGGCCAAATCTGAGGAGGCTGATTCACTTCTATTAATATTCAAATTAGGTTACAAGTTTTGTTCAAGAGTGCTACAGTGTTTTTCTTCCCTTTTTTCCCCTCCTCTTCCCATGGAGGGTCTCTCCCATTATATAGCTCCCTTTGGACCATCTTGATCCTACACTTGTTGATCATCTGAGCTCTCACTTGAGTACCTGTGCCATCAGACACCTTCTCTAGCTTTCTGTGAGTTGCAGTAGCCAAGGCAGCACTGTTCAGAGGTCTTCTCCACATAAATGCGGCCAGAAAAGTAGTTACAGTGCATTTAATGCGGTGGTAGCAGCCTTCCCTTAGATATTTTTGGGTTTCCTTCCTTCTTATATGTTCGTGAGGTGCGTCCCTGTCATTGGAGCTTCTTGAAGGGTCACTCTAATTGCTGGAATACATATTTGGGTTGCATTTGTCATATCCGAGGAGGGGTTCCTCCTCGGATGACCTTCCATTCGTTCCTTACTCATGAGATTTTAAACTGGACACCTAATGACTATTTGTCCCTCCTCGGACCATTCAACGTCCTCGGACAAAGCCCAAGGCCCAATATATGATTTTGGGCCCTTATCCCTACAATAACCCCTCAAAACTTTGGTTTTTCCCTCTCATCTGAGGAGAAAAAGTGGGGTTTTGATTTTTAAGAGACAAGACCAATAGATTCCTTGATTCACATGTGTGGGAGTGCCGTTTTACGTGCCTCATAATTGTTACTGACGTTTCGAAGCCTGCGAAGCATCATTAATTGCTTCAGGCGTCGTTTTGTTCCTTAGATCTAACGATGAGGCGCGGATCCAACGGTTGATCTTTTTCCTGGATTTTCGAGCGGGATATCCCCTACTCATTTTCTCCCTTTATATAAAGCCTTGAGGGAACTCATTTTCTTCTTTACTTCACAAATCTTCAAGTGCTCTAGAGAATCCCAGTGTTCCAACTCACAAAACACTCTGCACTCCTAAATTTCCTTAACTCTTTTCCTTAAGAAATTTCCAAAAGATTTTTCTAAAGGTTTAGGATCTAATACACTCACTTGTTTTCGTAAGTATCTATTTCTTCAAAGTTTCTTTTTATCCTCGACCTTCTTCCTTATTAGAAAACTTTTTCCTAGTCATCCGCGTTTGCTTAGATGGGTAGATTTAAGCACTTAGTGGATTCTCCGGCCGGTATGGAGGGTTTTAGGGCCAAATACCATACCCCACAGGGAGTAGCCCTGCAATATTGTGCCCCAGACCAAATTCTTACCAATAGAGAAGTGGGTGAAGTCGTATTTCCTATGATCGCTTTCATAGAGGGAGGAATGACATTTCCCATGGGTAGGGTAACTAGGGATTACCTGATTAACCACAGATTGACTCCCCACCAATGTGCCCCGAACCTATTTAGGGTCTTGGGTTGCGTAGGCGCTCTCAACAAGCAGATGGACTTGGGGCTCACGTGGCATGATATGGTTCACATGTACAAGTGCCACAAGCTTGCCGGCGCGGGGTACTATCTCAAATCCCGGTCCGACATCGTCAGACTGATATCATGCCTTCCAAAGTCAAACAAATGCATGAAGGATGACTACCTTATTGTCTTCGGGGAGTGGAGTGGCAGCCTTCACTACCTAACTCGGGCCGGAAAGCCAGGTGGGGCACCTTAGGATTAGCCCCTTTGGCAGGGGATTTAGCGATCTTAGTTTTTATTTATTTGTTTGTTCTTTTTTTCTTATTATTTTTCTTTTGAACTCTACCTTAATATTCCACCTTCTTGGATAAGAGTTTTTATTGATCTAACCACAATCTCCTCCTCGGATGTTTTTGCAGATAAAAACCACGTCGCTCCGAGACTCAGCCTTGTCGACGTACCGGGTCTTAATAAAGTGCTGAGATCTGAGATATTCATAGCAAAGACAGACAGCTACGGGCCGCTCATTTAATTTTGGAGTACGAGCCCCTGTTACGCATATTTCAGGACGCAGGCCAGGCGATAAGGGCTGGTGACCCTAGGTTAAATCACATAGACGTTTCTAAGCCAGGGGTTTTATCTCGGAGAGACCTTCCGCCCATTGAGCTGCTCATTCAACGCGTCCCTCAGGAAGTAGCCACTCTGAGAGAGGAGACAGCTTCTGTACAATTATCCCTCGAGGCCAAGATTGACCAATTCTATCTCAAAGAGGAAGGAGCACCAGAAAGGCTAGTGGAGCTCTCGGATTCAGAAACCGAGTTCGACAGATTTTCAGCAGCCCAACCTCCAAGATTAATTGTTGCCCGAGTCGACATTAGCTCAGAAGAGGAAGAAGAAGGCATGGACTTGAAGCAAAGGACCGGCTTAAAGGGTCTACTCGCCAATAGGAACAAAAGGGCAACTTCGAACGATGTCCCCAAGACACAAGTTCCTCTTAATCTTCCCCCTCCTCCTCCCCTTGTGATTGCAGAGGGACTGCTCCCTTGTCCTGATTTAAAAAAGAAGAGAAAGGCACATGAAGGGAAGGAGGGGGAGATTATTCCTTCGAAAGGGGCGAAACAGCCCAAGAATGTTAAGGACAAACGGGTTCTCTCTGTGGAGAGTAAGGAGGAAACTGGTGCTAAAGCGCGCCAAGGGTCGCGCGTATGGGCACCTCGGCTAGAGGTGGGGGGTACTCCCATTCCTTGGGACGCCACGATTTGGGAATCCCAAAGGGGGCACGCCACCGTCCTCGCTGAGGCCTTAGAGCAGCCTCTTCTCCTTCCCAAAGACATGGAGGGCCTGAGGCGGACAAGGCAACCAGACCTTTTCATGTCCCTGAAGAGGGACTTAGCCATGGTAAGTCAGTTAATACTCTTTTGTGTTCAACGCTAGGATGCATAGTTATTCACATGTATATACTTGACCACTTTGCTATTATCATGCGGATCACCCAACAAGTTTTTGTAGCTGAGGAGTGGGTCAGGAATGCTCGCAATGAAGTTAGTGTTGAGGCCCACTCCCGGGCTAATGCTGAGAAGGCTCTTAGAGCCCTCAAACAAGAAAAGGCAGAGTTGTTTGAGAAGCTGAAAGAAGCTAACTAGGCTTGTCTGAGTGCTAAGGCGGGTCTAAGGACCATGGAGAAGTAGGCCGAGGATCAGCGCCAAAAATTGCACATAACCAAGATAAACCTGGCCACTGAGAAACAAACTGTTTTGGATCTTAAGGCGGAGTTGCAAAAAACCAAGGATGCAGCTCGGGTGGCTAGGGAAGCCGCTGAGGCTGTGGTGAAGGCATCATATGAACGTGGGGTACTAGACACGGAGACCCGACTAGCAGAGGAGGTGGCTGTAGTGTGAAGGGACTACTGCACCGAGTCTTGGGGAGTAGCGATGGACCGGGCGGGAGTCTCTATAGACTCCGAACTTAGGAGGGCTAAGAATATCTTCTTCCCGGAGGATATTCGGGAAGTGCCGGATACAGTTCCTTCTTCCAAGAAACTCCCTATCACCTAGGCTCCCCTTCTTGATGCCGAAGTTTCTAAAGGGGCTGGAGTGAGTGAGGAGGCTTAGCCTCCGATGAAGGCCAAGTCCTCCGTGGATGCACTTACAATCAGGGATGCAGTCTCCCAGGCCAAGGATGCAGAGCTCAAATCTCAGGCAGAGGGTGGCAAGCTGAAGGCAGCTGATTCCAAAGAGGGCCCTTGGCCAGCAGAGAAGTAGTTGTAGGATTTTTCTTTATTTATTTATTTTTTTCTTTTCTTGTGGCTCCTGCCACCACTTGTAATGCATCTTCCTTTTGACTAATGAATAGACTTTTCTTTTTACTTCTTGTGTCTCTACTTTATATACTTTCAGGTTTACTATTGTTGCAAATAAAATTGAACTGCTACCACTCTGACTTTAATAGAAACTAACAACAACACTCTACCACCAGCTTCACTGATTTGACTAAGTGTCAGCAACAAAGAGATTTACCTCATATTTGCATTGTAACTTGATTCTTCTTCCATGAAGGCTGAATCCAATAAAGATAAATAATAAACTTTGTAAAAAATAGAAGGGGCAAACATCTTGCATTCTACCCAACACTTAGGTAAATAAGTAAGGACATCAACTTTCTCAGTAGGCACCACAGTGTTAATTTTTCCATGGTATGTGATCTGAGGATTTTTTTAATTGCTTATAAAGATGTCATAGTGTTAATTTTTCCCTAGCATCTGGTCCGAGGACTTCAGGCATGACTAGGGTTTTGTTTAATCACTTATGAAGAGGTCATAGAGTGTTAATTTCACCCAAGTATGTGGTTCGAGAGACTTGACATAACTTAGGATCTGTTTAATCACTTATAAAGATGCCATTGTGTTAATTTTCCCCAAGCATCTGGTCCGAGGACTCAGGCATGACTTGGGTTCTGTTTAATCACTTATAGAGATGTCATTGAGTGTTAATTTCACCCAAGTATGTGGTCCGAGAGACCTGACATAACTTAGGATCTGTTTAACACTTATGAAGATGCTATTGAATGTTAATTTCCCCCAAGAATCTGGTTCGAGGACTCAGGCATGACTTGGGTTCTGTTTAATCACTTATAAAGATGCCATTGAGTGTTAATTTCACCCAAGTATGTGGTCTGAGAGACCTGACATAACTTAGGATATGTTTAACACTTATAAAGATGCCATTGAGTGTTAATTTCACCCAAGTATGTGATCCGAGAGACCTGACATAACTTAGGATCTGTTTAATCACTTATAAAGATTTCGTAGTGTTAATTTCCCCCAAGCAATTGAGTGTTAATTTCACCCAAGTATGTGGTCTGAGAGACCTGACATAACTTAGGATCTATTTAACACTTATAAAGATGCCATTGAGTGTTAATTTCACCCAAGTATGTGGTCCGAGAGACCTGACATAACTTAGGATCTGTTTAATCACTTATAAAGATTTCATAGTGTTAATTTCCCCCAAGCATTTGGTTCAAAGACTCAGGCATGACTTGGGTTCTGTTTAATCACTTATAAAGATTTCATAATGTTAATTTCCCCTAAGCATCTAGTCCGGGGACTCAGGCATGACTTGGGTTCTATTTAATCACTTATAAAGATAATAACGGAAAGTACAATGTATTTATACAATAAAAAAATCATATGACAAAGGAAACTTTCATTAATAATAATACATTTTTAGGTTGTTTACATTCCAAGGTCGTGGTATTACACGTTCATCTAGGTCTTCAAGGAAATAAGCTCCTATACCAGCCACCGAAGTGATGCGGTATGGCCCCTCCCAGTTGGGCCATAGTTTTCCCCATGTTGGGTTCTTTGTAGTTCCTAGAACCTTTCTCAACACCAAGTCTCCAGGAGATAACAGTCTCAGCTTCACATTTGCGTCATAACTTTGCTTGAGCTTATGTTGGTAATATGCTAGTTGGACCATTGCATTCTCTCTACGCTCCTCAATTAAGTCTAGGCTCCTTCCCAATAGCTCGTCATTGTTGTTCGGAGTGAAAGAACTTGTACTCAGCGGTGGGGAATCCAGTCTCCAAAGGAATAACGGCTTCGGCCCCATATATCATTGAAAACGATGTCTCTTCAGTTGACCTACGGGGTGTAGTCCGATATGTCCAAAGGACATGTGGCAACTCTTCCACCCATTTTCCTTTCGCATCATCCAACCTTTTCTTGAGTCCGTTCACTATAGCTTTGTTAACAGCTTCGACTTTTCCGTTCCCTTGGGGATAAGCTAGGGTGGAATACATGTTTGTTATTCCCAGTTCACAACAGTATCTCCTAAAGGATTTACTATCGAACTGAAGGTCATTGTCCAAGATGAGGGTACGAGGGATCCTAAAACGTGTGACAATGTTTTTCCAAACAAATTTCTTGGCATCCACATCTCGGATGTTTGCCAAGGGCTCAGCTTCGACCCACTTAGTGAAGTAGTTTGTGCCAACTAGTAAGTATCTTTTATTTCTTGCTGCCTTGGGGAAAAGGCCTACAATGTCTAAGCCCCATTGGGCGAAAGGCCAAGGGCTGGCTAGAGGATTAAGGACTCCTCCTGGTTGATGGATGTTTGGCACGTATCTCTGGCATTGGTCGCACTTCTTTGCATACTCTTGGGCTTCTTTCTGCATGTTTAGCCACTAGTAGCCTTGAATGATGGCTCGATGAGCCAAAGATCTGCCTCCTCTGTGGCTTCCACAAATCCCTTCATGTAACTTTTTGAGGAGTAGTTCTGATGCCTCGGGGTGCACACAGAGTAGATATGACCCAGAGAAAGAGTATTTGTACAATTTTTGGTCCTCGAATAGCTAGAACCGAGGAGCCTTTCTTTGTATCTTATCGGCCTCTGACTTCTCTTTGGGCAGGATATCCTCCTTAAGGAACAGAACTATAAGGTCCATCCAGCTTCGCCCTACCCTGACTTGATGGATTTGGACCGTGTCTCCTCTCATTACAGCAAGCCTGCACAGGTCCTCGACAAGTATGACCCGAGGCAAACTCTGCGCTGAGGAGGTTGCCAGTGTGGTAAGGGAATCAGCATGTGTGTTTCCACTTCTAAGAATATGTAATAGGTCGAAAGATTCGAACCCTGACTACAAGTGTCTAACATGACTCAAGTACCCTTGCATTCTTTCATCTCTCGCTTCAAACTCTCCTTTCACTTGGCTGACGACCAATCTTGAGTCCGAGAACATTTCCACTGCCTTGCTGCCCATTCTTTGAACCATGGCCATTCCCATCAGCAGAGCTTCATACTCGGCTTCGTTATTTGTGGTCGAGAAGTCTAGCCTTAATGATTTCTCAATGGTAATCTTTTCAGGGGATACTAGAACTAGCCCCACCTCGGATCCCTTCTAATTCGCTGCACCATCAACGTATACTTTCCAGGATAAAGGACCTTGCTGGGAGATCATGCCAACCGATTTTCCATCCATGTCGCCTTTCTCTGCTTCTACTTCTAATGGGGATTCAGCAAACTCGGCCACCAGGTTCGCGAGGACTTGGCCCTTAACAGAGGTACAGGGCATGTATTTGATGTCGAAAGCCCCTAGAATTATGGCCCATTTAGCAATCTTCCCCGTGTAATCAGCGCCATAGAGGAGAGTTTTGAGCGGAAGCTGAGTTAGGATGATAATTGTGTGTGCCTGGAAGTAATGGGGGAGTTTACGGGTAGCATGTACCACCACCAAAATGGCCTTCTCTAGTGGCAGGTAGCGAATCTCGATCTCATGTAGTGACTTGCTCACATAATAAACTGGCCTTTGCATGCCGCTGTCAACTCGTATCAACACTAAACTTACGACATGAGGGGCCACAACGATATAAGCAAATAAAACTTCATCCACCTCGGGCCTTGACATAATGGGTGGCCGAGAAAGGTATTCCTTCAATTGTTGAAAGGCTAGGATGCACTCCTCCGTCCATTCAAATCCCTTCCACTTGTTCAGCAACTGGAAGAAGGGTCTACGCCTGTCAACTTCTGAACTTCTTTGGGATTCCGAGGTGGTTGTAAATTGTTAATTGCCCTGATTTGGATAGAATTGACTTCAATTCCATGGTGAGTGACCATATACCCCAAGAACTTTCCTAATCCGACCCCAAAAGAGCATTTTGTAGCATTTAGCCGCAGTTTGTGCCTCCTCAAGATCTCAAAGATATTCCCGAGGTCATGAATGTGCCCGGACTCTGCTTTACTCTTAACCACCATGTCGTCTATATAGATCTCAATGCTTTTTCCCAGCTGAGGTTCAAACATCCTGGTCATCATTCTCTGATAGGTGGCCCCTGCATTCTTTAAGCCGAAATGCATCACTTTGTAGTGGTAGTTCCCAGTGGAGGTGACAAAAGCTATCTTTTCTTGATCTTACAAAGCCAAAGGTATCTGATGGTACCCTTGGAAGCCATCCAGGAAGCTCATCCGAGGATGACCAACTGCCGCATCAACTAACTGATCAATCTGAGGCATGGGGAAAGGGTCCTTTGGGAAGGCCTTGTTTAGGTCGATGAAGTCTACACAAACTCGCCATTTCCCACTTTTCTTCTTCACCACCATCGTGTTGGCCAACCATTCAGGGTAAAACACCTCCTTAATAGCCCCGGCCTGCTTGAGTTTCAACACTTCGTTTCTGACGGCATCAGAATGATCTCTGGATGAGCGCCGAGGTGGTTGCTTTTTGGGGATGACTGATGGGTTGACGTTCAAATGATAACATATGAAGCTTGGATCCACCCCGAGAGCTTCATAAACGCTCCACGCAAACACGTCTTTGTTCCTTCTAAGGAACTCCACCAACTCTTCCTTCTCTCGATGGGGCAGCCAGGCCCCGACTTGGAAGAACTTCTCTAGGTAATCCCCGACAACAACCTTCTCTAAATCCTCGCACTTTGTCTCCTCGGCTGTCCCATCTGAGGATGATGTCTGGCCCTTTGATTGTTATAAGCCCCCATCTGTAGAGGCCGAGGGCTCCGCTTCTGGCTGATGTCTTATCGCAGCGATCAAGCACTGCCTCGCCACTAACTGGCTCCCCACTATTTCCTCGATCTGATTCCTAGACGGGTATTTCACCTTTTGATGCAGAGTAAAGAAGACGGCTCCTAGGACATGAAACTAGGGTCTTGCCACGATGGCCGTGTAGGGAGAATAGGCATTCACCACAATGAAATTCACCTCCACTACCTCTAATCCCGCCTGCACGGGTAGCCTAATCTAACCCTTTGGGATGACAATGTTCCCAACGAAGCTCAAGTTCAACCCCTTTTATAAGTCAGGATACATGATCTCTACTTCACTGCCTTGGTCCACCATCACCCTCTTCACGTCATACCCTTCTATCCTGAGGGTGATTACTAATGCGTCGTCATGCGGCTGTATGGTTCTCGCCTTGTCTTCATCCAAAAAGCTCAATCCTGGTCGGGCCTCCATTCTTGCCCTCTTCGGCATTCGACTAGAGTCCTCGGCAGGTAGCTGAGTTACAGACATTACTCTGGAGGGCTGCGAGTCGATTCTCCCTAGAGCGGTGAAGATGACGTTGATTGTACCCAAAGGTGGCCCAGAAGGGGTGTTCCCTTGAAGCCTTGATCCTGCCTGGTCTCTCTGCCCGTCGGGTCGATACAAAAATTGTTGCAACCTTCCATCTCTGACTAGTTGCTTTAGATGATTCCAAAGATTCCTACAGTCCTCGGTCTTGTGTCCTCGGTCCTGGTGGTATTGGCAATAAAGGCTTTGATTGTGCTTAGTGGGGTCCCCTGCCATCTTGTTTGGCCATTTGAAGTATGGCTCACCTTTGATTTTCTCCAAGACTTGATGTACTGGCTCTCGTAATACCACGTTAACTACCTGAGGAGTTGCGGGCCCAAACTGCCCGATGAAATCACTCCGGGGTCTGTTATGGTTGTATTGGTCCGACCTGAAATCCCACTCTCCTGGGGGATAGCTTTACCTTTCCCTTTGCTTTGCTGCTGGTCCTCCTCAACCCTTTTGTACTTATCAATCCGTTCCATGAGTTGACGCACACTAGTGATAGGTTTGCTAGTCAAAGACTTCCTTAAGCCGTGCTCGGCTAGGACGCCGGCCTTGAAGGTGCTGATGGCCATGTCATCAAAATCACCCTCAATCTCGTTGTACATTTCCCAGTACCTGTCTGAGTACGTCTTCAAAGTCTCCCCTTCTCGCATGAATAAGGACAGTAGGGAGTTTATGGGCCGAGGGACCCTAGTACATGTAATAAAACTAGAGTCGAAAGCCCTAGTGAGCTCCTTGAAGGAACCTATGGAATTTGCCTTTAGACCGTCGAACCATCTCATCGCCACGGGTCCCAAACTGGATGAGAACACCTTGCACATCAATGCTTCGTCCTTAGAATGGACAACCATTCTTTGACTGAAATGGCTCACATGCTCCACTGGGTCCGTTCATCCATTGTAGATGGTGAATGTTGGCTGATGAAAACACCGAGGAAGAGTTGCCCCTTCAATCCTGCGCGTGAAGGGCAACTTGGAAATCTAGTCCAACGCTTTACTCATAGCATCATTTCCCAGTCCTCTGCGAGTCGGGCTCTTATACCTACGTTTATGATGGTGCTCTTCCTCATAGGAGAAAGTCTCGCTGGGTGGGGTCCTTGACCTGTGTCGGCAACTGGCATCCTCTCCACCATCAGAGGAAACTTCAGAGCTGGAGGGGGTTCACCTTCGCCGTGCATGGCACATCTTTCTCTTTAGTTGGTTAACTTCCAATTGTAGAGCTCTGGTATCCTCCTTATGAGAGAGGTGACTGCTTCCTCGAGAATGACTCCTACCGGTCTGGACAGTATGCACACTCCCCTCCCAGTTTCTTCTACACTCGAGGTTGACGTTTCTTTTACGCTCGAGGTTGACGAAAGGATTCTCACGTTGGGACCCTATAGATTCTGCCTAGTGCGAACCTGAACCTACCATAGTTGATCGTTGCACTCATTATCACACAAGTTCTTCCCACAGACGGCACCAATTGTAAGGATCAGAGTCAGATCCTAGGCCCAAAAGATGGATGGACTTAGGCCCAAGCAACTCAAAATAATAAGGTAGGTCTTGATGATAAAAGAATGAAAGTAAGCAAATTAGAGCTTGAGAAGAACGTCCTCGGCCAAATCTGAGGAGACTGATTCACTTCTATTAATACTCAAATTAGGTTACAAGTTTTGTTCAAGAGTGCTACAGTGTTTTTCTTCCCTTTTTTCCCCTCCTCTTCTCATGGAAGGTCTCTCCCATTATATAGCTCCCTTCGGACCATCTTGATCCTACATTTGTTGATCATCTGAGCTCTCACTTGAGTACCTGTCCCATCAGACACCTTCCCTGGCTTTCTGTGAGTTGCGGTAGCCAAGGTAGCACTGTTCAAAGGTCTTCTCCATATAAATGCGGCCCGAAAAGTAGCTGCAGTGCATTTAATGCGGTGGTAGCAGTCTTTCCTTAGATATTTTTAGGTTTTCTTCCTTCTCATATGTTCTTGAGGCGCATCCCTATCATTGAAGCTTCTTGAAGGGTCACTCTAATTGCTGGAATACATATTTGAGCTGCATTCGTCATATCCGAAGAAAGGTTCCTCCTCGGACGACCTTCCATTCGTTCCTTACTCATGAGATTTTAAACTGGACCCCTAATGACTATTTGTCCCTCCTCGGACCATTCAACGTCCTCGGACAAAGCCCAAGGCCCAATATATGATTTTGGGCCCTTATCCCTACAATCAAGATTATATTAATTTTAGATTTATCAATTGTTTAGTACGTTTTTTTTTTTTTAAATAATTATCAATTTAAAATTCAATTTGGAATTACCAATTCAATTTAGTTTTAGGAAGAAATCTTACCCCTTAATTTAGTGAGATAATTATTTACACTTGATAATTTTTTCTTTTATCTTTATTGAATCTATTAAAATATATAATTATTTATACATTTATTTTAAAAGATTTTTCATAAAACCATGCAACGCACGGGCCTATAACTAGTACTATATATAATAGCAGAAGCTGATAGAAAGTTGATTCCTACAATTAAGGAGGTGTTGTCATATAGGAAAAAAGCCCATCTAAAATTCAGACACGTATAAGTTAAAAAGTGATACATTATATTGTTTCCCAATGTTAACACATCGTGGGATAGCCTCTCACTCTCACAGTATAAAAGGAAAAATAACCGGCCAAAATACAATTAAAAGGCTTGCAATACTTAAACAAAGAAAAAAAAAAAAAAACAAAAAAAAAAAAAAAAAACAAAAAAAAAAAAAAAAAACAAAAACAAAAACAAAAACAAAACGTTGGATACAGAGAGAGAAGGAGAGAGTTCTTTAGAGCACCACTGCAAGCACATCGGGAAAGAAAAATCTATGGGCATCAACACTATTAGGCTACATATTTGCCACCATTAGATCGTCGGAATCGGCTCCAGTACGTTTTCCTCCATTTTTTTTTAGATTTGGGTATAAAATATTACTTTTGTTAGGTTCTAAAGACTTAGGAACTTATGTATTTAGAACTCTAATGTGTATTGTTGGCAAACCATGATCAAAACAAGATGTTTAGTCATGTTTAAACTTGCTCAAAGTTATGTCATTTATGTAAAGTTGGATTTAAGTTGATACAGATTTAATAGTATAGTTCGGCCTAGTTCGATCGATCGAAGCTTAGGCTCGATCAATCGAAAGTCGGGCAGAATGCGTTTTCTGCAGAATTCCAACTCAGCCCTAGTTTGTTTAAAACGTTTAGGGTTTTATGGTTTTGCCCTAGGTATATAAGGAAAACCCTAGCCACATTTTAGTGTTGCTCATATTGTTGTTTGTGTGAATTTCTTGTGAGATCTGTGAGGAGCTTTACACAAGCTTAGGATTATCAAGAAGGAGATTTCTTCAAAAGCTTGATGATCATTTAGTTGCTGCCATAAGAACTTAAAGAAACACAAGCGGGTGTGCTTGTACTTGCTAGAGAATCCAAGAAAAAAGGAGTTCGTGGTCTCGAAACTTGCATGTGGTCGTGTCAGTAAGTTTCTACTGGTGGGTAGCAATAGGATGTTAGTGGTCTAAGTCCTATTGTAAAACTTCGATTCTTTCATAGTGGATTCAGGTTTACCTTGAGGATAACTAGGTTAAATCCCCCCAGGTTTATACCGGTTTGGTTTCCTGGGTGATCATATCATTGTCTTATTTATCTTTCCGCTGCTATGCTTGATATGATTGTTTGATTGTGATAACCTAGACTTGGAATTTGGACTAAGTAACAACTTGGCTAATTAACTAGGTTAATCCAATTGTGTTTTAAGGGGTCTAAAAACCATCAACTTTTTATTGAGTTTTTTTGTTGGATGGTTTAGATTTGATTTTGGTTTTGATTCCTTTATGTTTCGGGCTTTTGGGTTCTCCATGAAAATGTTTGTTTTCTCAATTTTTTTATTTTTTTTACTATTTTGGATTACAGAAATCACTAAGCCTTTCCCTGTTTTCTAATATCTGCGTTCATCATTTTTTTTTTTTTCCTGGGGTTTTGATTTGGAAAGATGGTTTTGCTGTTGATTCATTACCAACAGCAAAACTTTTATCCCTATGGAAAAATATATGGGTTTAGTAGAAGGTAGGCATGGTTTTTTTTTCCTATTCAATTACCGTTTCAAATTGTATAAAACTATAGAATTTAATGTTACGCTGATATTTCTTTCTTCTTTTTCAATCTTATTTTAGGGGTTTTTTTTTTTTTTTTTTTTTTTTTTTTTTTTTTTTTTTTTTTTGGTCAGAACCACATGCACCCAGGGATATAGTTTGGAAGGCATAGAGAGAGAGGCCACATACCCATTACCCCATAATCAGTAAAGTTATTTCTTTTTTTTATATATATTTTTTTCGTTTTCAAATATGGGGATTGAATATGATTTAGGTTTGAATTTCTTGGTTGGATTAGTTTAGATTTAGATTTAGTTATCGGCCATGTAGGAAAAATACCCACTTAGAAAACAAACACTCATAAAACAAACTTGAAACGCCACACAAAAAAAAAATGATGCATCTATTCGGACCCAAAGAAAAACTATGTATCTGTTTCTGTTTCTGTGATGTGGCTGTATTTCTGCTGCTGCATATTCTGCTTCTGCAGAACAGGTTCAAGATTTTCTGCATAATTTGTGTTTATAGGGGGGCTGAGTGTAATATTTGTTGCTGTTTCCATAATGTATGTACATGGGTGTATTTTTGCTGCTGCATATTCTGTTTTCTACAGAACAATTTCAGGATTTTCTGCATAATCTGTTCTTAAAGGGGGGCTAAGTGTAATATCTGTTGCTTTTTCTGTGATGTATGTCCATATGCCGTATTTCTGTTACTGCATATTTTGTTTTCTACAGAACAGGTTCAGGATTTTCTGCATAATTTGTGCTTACAGGGGGTAATTGTAATATCTGTTGCTGTTTCTGTGTTGTATATCCATGAGCTGTATTTATTTTCCTCTACAATAAAATGAAAGGAATGATAGCATAAATTTTACTCTTTATTTCATTGTTTAATGAAATCTCTTTTCCATTTGCAATTGCTTTGATTTAGAACAAAAATTTCCTTAACAGCAACATAAATAAGACTATAGGTGCAAACGTTTTATGGGAAAAGAAAATCTTAAAAAAAGAGATTTTAAGAACTTAACTGGAACTTAAAATAAATGGGTACATCCAAGGTTTTACTTTTAAGGTAGAAAATGTTGGAGGAACTGTTGTCAAGAGAAATGAAGGAATTGAACAAATGGGAAGTAAAACCTAACTTCAAAACATAGATTTATGACGAAGAACAAAAAATTCAAAAACAAAAACAAAAACAAAATGAAGATTATCAAATTAACACAGTCATAGACTATTTTCAAATTAATCATATGGGTCAACATCAAAATGAAGATTATCTATTATGTGACTAATTAGTGAAGGTGAGGGAAGAGTAACAAAAATTAAAATGAAAACTTACTAGGAAATGAAAGAGGAGCCAGTTGGCGGCATTTAAGGGCCTTGACAACCCTTCTCTTTAACTTATAGCTTTTTTTTTTTTTTTTTTTTTGGCTAAAATTTAGTTGACTGTAGATTTAATTTTTAATTCTTTTGCTAAATGTTTTCTAACTGTAGATTTTTTTTTGATAGGATATAACCGCAGATTGGCCATGAATAAATGTGCCATTTTATTGGGTTTAGGCTGGTATATAATCTGTTAGGAATTGACATAGACAAAGAAAATTTTGCTACCATCAGAGAGACAGGCCATGTACCCCTAACCGGTAAAGTTATTGTTTTTGTTTTTGTTTTTTTCCTTTTCGTTTTCAAATCTGGGAATTGAATATAATTTAGGTTTCGTAAGAGGGATAATTGTTCCGGTACAAACCAAAAGAAAAGAAGAATGGGATAGAGAGAGGGAGTTCACTAGGCCGTATGCCTGCCAAAGTCCGATCTATCACCACCATCAAACTTGGTAAAGGGTTTTTTTTTTTTTTTTTTTTTCATTGTTAAAATTTATGTATTAATTGTTATTTAGATTTAGTTATTTTGGTCGGATTGATATCGATTTGGGTGTTTGGATTAAATTTGATTTTGATTAAGGAATCTAGGTAAGAATGCTTTAGTTTGGGGTATTAGAGTTAAATTAGGGATTGGGTTTTTATTTTATATTTTCTCTTTTCTTTTCTTAAGTCTAAACGTGGGAATTGGAGTGTGTCTTTTAGGTGGGAGTGTTTCTTTTTAATTTAAATGTGGGAGTGTAGAATTGTGGCAGTGTAGGGGTGCTTTTTAAAAATTTATTTTTTTGATAAAGTTAAAATACTGTTGAAGAAAAGGAATTGCTTGGTTTTAAACCTTTCCAATATTAATAAAACACAAACAAAACAATATGAACAAGCAAAATACACTGAGAGAGAACAAAGGTTCCATATTTAATGAGACGCAGAGAGAAATACCACTAGACTACTGACACTATTTTTTTCATATTTTAGTCAAATTTGATTTGTCTTTTTTGGGAGCATTGAAATTAATGTGTGTCTGATGTTTGCTTCATCTTTATTGCTGCAATGTATTGTGGCACAATTCTAAGCCAAAAGAATAGTTAAACAGATCTATTCTAATAGGTGGGTTCATGCTCTGCCCCTATCTCCTCTCTGCGGCATCTGTTGTTTGTGTTTGTGCTCTACCCCTATCTCCTCTCTACAACATATACGGAAGGTCCACATCATCTCACTGTTTCTTCTCCTATTCGAATTAGCATCTTCAATCTTCAATATATGTATGTTTTAATTTAAAATATGATGCTTATACTACTCGAATTACAATTTGTCTTCTTCAATATATATATATTAAAATTTTTTTACCCTACTTAATTGTCTAGGGTTCTTCTTTTACCCTTTTTAAAAAATAGATTGGTTGATTCTCTTTCTTTGGATGCTTTGGTTTGGTTTTTTCTTTTGGTAACATTAGGGACTTATCCTTCAATTTATTGTAGTTAAACGTAAAATTTCACCTTGGATTGTTTAAAATCTTTATGTATAAGATGAAAACAAACTTTTCAGTTCAAGTTTGTGCCAAAATGTGTTATTGTTTGATTTTAATCTTGCTTTAAGTATTTATTTTATACATCCTTGGCTAATGGAAGCCAAATCCTTAGCCATCATCATATGGGAAATAGCCAACAGATTGTTAAAAACCAACCAAAAAAATGTTAAACATTGTGCGGACAATTCACTAAATATGGTTGTATGTTTACACATTAATGCTTAAATGTTTTTTGGGACTAATAAATTACCTTTGTTATGGGAACAATCTTTCATATTTTTGCAACTCAAACCATATTACAATGTTTGCTTCCACTTCTTTTGTAGTCTCTCTTTCATCTTTCTTTGCTATGATTTTAAAAACCTTCTTACCCTGTCATTTTGTTGAATACTGAGTTCTTTGCCAGGTACAACACGGGTATTTTGCAAGAAGAGTTGCTGCATCAAACTAAGAGGGTAGGATAGCCTAATTTTCCCTCTATTTATCTCATAATTTGAATTAAATTTTGTCCATTGATTTGTTTGGATTTGATTTGGCTCTGAATTGCATATTTAATCTGCTTTTTTCTTCATTTTTTTAATTCAATGAATTCTTATTTTGTATTCAACTGAATTGTAAAACTGTTATGATTATTATTATTATTTTTTTGCTATGCTTTGTGATCGAATTCCTTACATTGATTGCTTCAGCTTCTTTTTGTATTCTCTCTTTCATATAGTGCATTCTTCTTTTGCTATGCTTTGTGATTTGTCCTTTTGTTTAAACACAGATTTCTAATATTCTTTACCAGATACAGTGTTTTGCAAGAAGAGTTACTGGATCAAACTGACAGATGGACGTGAGTCTAATGCTGTAAGATACATCGAATAGTTGAGTCTAGATACAATTTTACTTGATGTTTCCTTGTGTTATTATTTTCTTCATCATTAGAGGCTGATTTGTTTCATCTTTAATATTTCTTACTTTCTTTAGAGTATAGAGTTTACTATCATTTTTTCTTGCCATAATTTTTACGCTATAGAACTCTTTATACCGTCAATTTTCTTTGGTTCTTTTGGTTTAATTTTAGTTAGTTGTTATTGCATATTCCAATAAGTTTAAATGTTTCCTTAAATATCACTATGTTAGCATTTAGTAAAAGATAAACCAAACGTTAGTAACCTAATGTAGTAACCTGATGTTAAATAAGCCTTTGGTTGATGGCGGTTATGCCTGAGGGATTTGGTTCCAAGAAGACTGAAGCCAAAACTCTGTAACAGTGTGGGCAAGTTACAACTGATAAGTATCAATAGAGAGAGTGTGGTGTAGTTGCAACTGATTTATTTTTTTGTTGGTGGTGGTGTTTTCTTTTGGGGCCAAATATCAACTGGACAATGGATATGCAAAAGGAAAGATAGCGCGTAAAAGTGCATAGGTTAGTCATTCGTGGTTGATTATTGTGTAATGTGCATATGCAACAAAGTATTTAATATTTTATTTGTTATGTACTTGTTTTTTTGCTTTCACAAACAAATTGTTCTTGACTTAAATGCAATAATTTGGAAGAGTTTCTTCTTTAAAACTGTTATGTTTGTTGCTAAATCATTTAGCAATGATTTTGTAAAGGCATGAAACTTATTTTTCATCTCTTTTATTGTCCTTGGCAAATTGTTATTAACTTGAAAGCAATAGTTTGGAAGAGTTTTTTTAAATTGTTGTGTTTGTTGCTAAATCATTTAGCAATGATTTTGTGAAGGCATGAATCTTATTTTTCATCTCTTTTATTGCCCTTGGTGACACATTATTATCTATTGTGTGATGGGAAAAGCCAAAACAATCATTGAAATAATTAACAAATGCAGTGTAGAATATTCACCTTTTATTTTTATTTTTACAATTAATATTAAAATTATGATAGTTCATGTAAAATTAGAAAGCTTTTATGTATAAAAAATACTTTTATAAGAAATTTTCTGTACCAATGCATCTTTATTGCATTTGTTGTATAAGTTTTATAGTTTAAAGAGTTAATTAACAAAATTGATAGGAGAGAATTTCCATGATCATATGTTTTACATGGGGCAAAAAAAAAAAAAACTTTATGAAATCTACAAATATTTATGCAATTTGAAACATGAAGTCAATCAATATCAGCTCTCTCAAGCCTCTTAGGCTTTGTATGTTATCGTAGTAAAGGAGTGGGAGTTTCCTTCCAATATAAGAAGGTCAATTTATATTTAGTTATTGATCTTTTTTGTTTGTTTCAATTTATTACAGAAATTGCATTTGCATTTGTGTATAAAGAGAAGTAGGTATATTCCTAAAGAGGATGTGTTATGTAATTTAATGGTCTTTTGTTGTATATTTGCTCTTTTGAGTGCTTATTACAAGTGGCTATATTGGATGTCGTATGAGTTGAGAATCTGTTTGGGTACTAAATTGGGGAAAAAATTGTAGCAAAGTAAAAGTTAGTTCAATTAGTTTTGAAGGTATTATTATTATTATTCACAAATGCAGAAGTGTGACAAATGAAAAATCTACAACTGATCAGGAAATTCTAAGAATCCTGATGTGAAGCTCTAAAAAAATATGTGATCCACAATTGGACTAATGAACCAACTAGAATTTGGCATTGGTTAGACTCACCAAAAACTACTGTAATCATAATTGTGACAACTACCTTCATAATGTTTTCTATATGTTCTTGGTGTTGATCTCTCTCTCTCTCTTCGAGCTCTCTCCTCGAGCTCTCTCCCCTCGAGCTTATTACAAAGAAGTATGTTATTTTGTTCATATTTAAGTTTCAAATAAATGTTATTAGGACAACTATTAATACAAAAGGAAAATCTTTATTGATCATGCAAATCTTTGTGTTCGTAACCAAATTTCAACATTCATACTTTAGAATGTATAGTAATAATAATTTTATTATAAATGGAATTATGGAATTTTTTGGGTTAATTACTGCATTTTAAAATAATAAACATATAGATTGATAACTAATGTATCTTATACACTTCGCAACAAATTTTTTCTCTACAGATTGATTTTATTAGCCAAATTTCTCTTCTACTTATTTTTGTTGGAAAATCTGGTTTTGTATCTTATACAAAACACACAGCGGAAGCAACAATCACGGATCTACTTCATTCATGAGAGATAACATGTAACTCCTTACTAAAGTGGGCACCCTGAATAACCAGTTCCTATTAAACTTATCTCAAGTGGATATTTTGTGTCTCTATAAAAAGAGATTATGGATTCCATCTTGAGAATATGTGTTCCCTCAACACTACGTGTGGTTACCCAACATACTGAGGTTTTGACCATGAATATTAGATCTCACTCTTGATATATCAAAGTAACCTACATTTCATGATCGGATTCACCACCCTCTCAAGATTAAGAGTCTATGAAATTAGAAGTCGTGAGATTAATTATTTAGGTGACAGTTGTTGATTGAATAATTAATCTCACAGCGGTCCAGTTCAATATGTCTTAACTCTTAAGACACATCAACACATCAACTAGAAGTTTCCACTTCCATGATCAAGACAAACCATCTTAGTTGATGTGTTATAATCTTCGCAGATGAAACGCCCAATTTCATCACCAACTACGAACTATATTTTAAGTTTACAAGGAACTTGTGATTTATATCTTCTGTGACTAAATCACATAAACCACATACAATGCATCTCAAGGACTATGATAATGTCCCATTAGTTCATAAATAGTCTCATATAATTAAACAACTTAATTATTTATAACATGCCAATAAATTGGATTTTAGGGCATAAACCCCAACAATCTCCCACTTGCCCTCAAAGACAATTTATCAAATATCCGACACTTATTTCCCTCCTTGAAGGTGTTCGTCCACCAACAGATGGAAAAATACTGGCACGCCTTCGACCATAATCCATGATATCTCTTCAAGCAAGTAAAAGTCACTCTTCCAAAGCACCTAAGAGTGAACATTTCCTTCATGCTACCTCTTCCGGTTATGCCTCAGATACTTGCACTACGCCTGTGCATATCGAGACTGCATCTCCTCACACTCCTGAGTTGCAGAGGACTAGCACTCAGCCTATACAACCTAGCACTCAATCTGACAAGATGAGCACTTTGATTGAGGGTCTGTATCAGTGTATTTTCGTATTTGAAAGAGTTCTATACTCCACCAACAACCAAGTTCAAATGTGTCTCACAGCCATAGAGACACAGTTAGATGCTATTCAATAAAAGCTGGAGGACTGCCTTTAGCTATTCGTGCCAAAAAGGGGGAGAGATAGCATACAGTAAGACAGTAAGGGGGAGAGCAACACAAGAATGGGAAGTGTGCATAATGAAAGGGGGAGTTGTATGAGCTCAAAAGAAGGAATTCTGATCCATTCACACATACTTTTGGCTTGTCTTGGTTTTACTTTGTGCTTTTGTTTAAAGCTTTTGGTACTATAGTTTATATTCAGTACATGTAATTTGTACCCACGCTTTGTAGCCTAGTACTTGTTGTTAAATGTTATGCATTTTCTTTAAATTCATCACTCTTGTGCCCTTGTTGGATTTTATATCCTTGATGCAATTACTTTGAGTTTTTGTATCGGTTGAGTGTTGGACATGCAAATGATACTTTGCATTGAGCTTATTTGCTTGCATGTCCGGATGTTCATTCCTTGTGTGAATGATCATTGTATTCACTATTTATAGTGATTGTTCATTTTTGGTCAAGCCATGCTTTATTGCTTTAATCTATATTGCTTGATCGCATTGTGCTTGCTCCATATGCATTTCAAGTTTTCTGCATACAATGATCGTATTGTGTTGTTGTTTTCAGGAAATACTTATACATATTGTTCAAGAGCTTCACAAATTCTAGAGTTAGGTGTGAGTGAGTTTTGTTCAACTATTCCCAACTCACATGTTAAGTCTAGAGTCTGATGTAGGGTTTTGTCATGGAATAGCCAAAGGGGGAGATTGTAAGGTTGAATTTATTCAATAATGTGTTGGATTTATTCCATGCCAAATTTGCTTGTAATTTAGCAATTAGATACCTTGTATTTAGGTGGGAATCATGTAAAGGTAGTGTGTGAGAGAGTATGAAGATATCTCAAGAAATGTGCAATTCAAGGGAGTCTCGCGACTAGATCTCGCGACTGGTAAGTCGCCAGAATGGCACATGTGTGAAGTATGCAGAGGGAGCTGAAGGGTCATGACAGCTGGAGTACTACAGGACAAAACTTCCAGTTTGGCCAGGCAGTTAGCTCGCGACTTGTTCCAGTCGCGAGGTCGAGTAGCTAGAATGCCTTTTTTGGTTGAAACTGACTTTTCGCATTCCTCATACACTCTACTATAAATAGCCTTATACCCACAAAATGTAGAGGGCTTCCAAAGAGAATTTTGAGAGAGAAACCCTAGAGAAAAACAAGATTGACTTGTCCACAATCTTCATCTTTTGATTCTCCAAATTCCTCTACTCTCACCCTCTCCATTGACATATCCTTAAGAGGTACATTAGCCAAATCCTTATCTCACCATACCCATATCAGTGAGGAGGTATTTTGGTACTTGGGAAGCAATTCAGAAAGGACCAATTCATTTGGTTGATGCAATGGGCGATTGCGGGATCTGGTAAGCTAGAAAATACAAGGTTCAGCGTAACCCTGTTGGAGCAAGAAGCTTGGAGGGCTTAGGTGCACTGGGTAGATTACGCTTGGAGGATTTTCTACTATTCATGTATCCCAACTTTATTCTCTAGTGGATTATTGACCGCTTGGAGGGCGGCGGAGAGGTTTTTCGCCGAGTACTTCGGTTTCCTCTTCGATAACACATCGCCGTGTTATCTTTATGTTTGCATCTCTCTTCCCTTACTCTTTACCTTTTAATTACTGCTGTGGTTGTGATTAATTTTGGTTTGGAGTGTTTTACCAATTTGGGTTTAGGTTATATTCATCATTCCGCACATATATTATTTGTGTATAAGCTTGTGTTGGTAATTTTATTTTTGGGGGTCTAAACGTTCATAGGTGTTTTACACACTATTTGAACTTTCATAGTGGGAGAGAGATACAAGGGTTGGATCCCACGGCCTCCATTGTCGGTTCATAGTAGTATGAAATATATACTTTGTCTTTTCTTTGAGCTTAGCATTCCATGCGGAGAGTATTTATATCATGGTGCTACAAGATTGAGTTTCCTGGTTTATAGTGGCTAGATCAAACACCTTGTCTTAGCCTGGAGCTTTGCATTCCATGCGGGGGGTGTTTTGAATCATGGTACTACAAGATAAACCAGTTAATGGTAGATAAAATGTGGCTACACATGATTCTAGACAATGGTATACACTAGACTAAATATTATAGTATCCTCTATGCTGAGTTCTTACTATTATTATTTAGAGGCTAAATGTATAACGGCATATTATTAGTGATTGATAAGAGTTATCATGATAGCAATAATAATGAGAATAGTTCTCAATCAATCATAGTATTTAATGTTCACTCTATGCTGAGGGATATTAAATATGGGATTGGGTTGTCGTTGCATATTTTATATTATGGTTTTATTAAGGTTCCATACTATATGTTTATATGCTAAATTGATAATGCCCAGTTTACTTATTATATTTATGTTTATTGTTTTCAGATTTAATCATGGCATCATTTGGCCCACTTGTTGCTATTCTTAATCAAAACAAACTGACTGGATCCAACTATGTTAATTGGAAAAGAAATTTGAACATTGTTCTTACTGTTGAAGAGCACAAATATGTGCTTACTCAACCATGTCCTAACTTTCCATCATTAGATGCTCCTTTAGAGGAAAAAAAACGATATGATCGTTGGCAAAAATCTAATGAGATGGCCAAGTGCTATATCCTAGCATCTATCTCAAATGTTCTACAACATCAAATGTAGGATGTAGGACTAGCTTCGAACATAATGTTAAGTCTGAAGGAGATGTGTTTGGTGAGCAAGGTTGTTCTGCAAGGCAAGAAACTATGAGGCAAATTTATAATACCAAAATGGCTGAAGGCATTTCAGTGAGGGAGCATTGTCTTAAGATGATCTCTAATCTGAATACATTGGAAGTTTGAGGTGCCGATATTGATGGAGAATCCCAAGTGGATATGATACTCCAATCACTACCAGAATCTTTCAAGGAATTCAGACTTAATTATAATATGAACAAAAAGATTTATTCATTGTCTGAATTAATGAATGAATTGGTAGCAGTGGAAGGCATTCTTGGTACATCCAATGTTGAAGATAATATGGCTGAAGCTTCTACTTCTCAACCTAAGTCGAAAGGCAAGGGTAAGAGGAAGAAGAAGGACTTCACCAAGCAAGATGGTAAACAAATTGCCTTAGGAGTTGCCAACAAGGGAAAGAAAAAGGAGTACACCAAAGGAAAGTGTTTCCATTGTGGTGAGAAAGGTCATTGGAAGAGGAATTGTCCAATATTTAGAGCTGCCAAGAATAAGGGTATGAAAAGTTCATTCCTTCTTGAAATATGTTTAGTACAAAATCCCACGGATTCCTGGTGTGTGGATTCAGGTTGTACTAACCATATCTGCAATTCTTTGCAGGGGTTCCAGGAGACCAAAAAGCTGAATGAAGGGGAATTGTTTCTTACTTTGGCTGATGGGAGCAAAATTCCAGTTGTAGCTGTTGGAGTGTTTAATTTATGCTTTGATTCTAAAGTTTTAATATTGGAAGACTGTTTATATGTACCTAATGTTCGTAGGAATTTAATTTCTGCAACTTATTTAGGTAAACATGGATATTGTTTTATCCTGAAAGACAATGTTGTAATAAAGAAGGGTAAAATGTTTATCTATTTCGGCAATATTGTTGATGGTCTTTATATTTCAATTCCTGATAAGTATGAATTATATAATTCCGAATTAGATAATAATTCACATGTGAAATCATTAAAGAGAAAGTTTCCTTCTACTAGTGATGCATATCTTTGGCATTTACATTTGGGTCATATTAATTCAAACAGGATTCAAAGACTGATCAAAGATGGACTCTTAGAGCCATTGAACTTTGATGGATTTCTAGTTTGTGAATCTTGTTTGAAAGGTAAAGTGACCAAAAGACCTTTTAATGCAAAAGGTAGAAAAGCCCAAGATTTGCTAGAACTAGTACATTCAGATGTATGTGGTCCTATGTCAACTCAAGCAAGAGGTGGCTATGAGTATTTCATTACTTTCACTGATTATTACTCTAGATTTGGTTATGTGTACCTAATGAAACGGAAGTCTGAAGCTTTTGAAAAATTCAAAGAGTTTGAGGCTGAAGTTGAGAATCAATTAGGTAAACACATTAAGGCCATTTGATTTGATCGAGGTGGCGAATACCTTCTTGGGGATTTTAAGAATTACTAAACTAAAAATGAGATTATATCCCAATTGACTGTAGTTGGAACTCCACAACAAAATGGTGTAGCAAAAAGAAGGAATAGGACTCTTTTAGATCCATGATGAGTTATTTGACTCTACCAATTTCTTTTTGGGAATATACCTTAAATACTGCAATGTATCTTCTAAATTTAGTACCTTCGAAGTCTGTTCCTAAAACACCTGTAGAGTTGTGGAATGGGCGTAAGCCTAGTATGAGACATCTCCGTATTTGGGGTTGTCTAGCACGTGTTAAAAGGAAAGTCTAACAAGTTACAATCTAAAACAGAAGTGGTTTTCTTTGTAAGGTATCCAAAAGGAATTGTTGGAGGTTTATTCTGTAGTCATAAAGATAATAAAGTGTTTGTTAGTACAAATGCCAATTTTTTGGAAAATGACTATATGAATGATTATACTGCTAAAAGTAGAGTTGTTTTGGCTGAAATGAATGAACCTATAATTGAACAACCAATGGATGAAACTATGGATGATGTGGTTGTATTGGATACACCACAAGATATTACTCATGAGATGACTAGTACACAGGAGCCTCGTCATAGTGGGAGGATTGTTAGGCCACCTATAAGATTTATAGGTCTGGGAGAAACTTATGAAGCTATCTCAGAAGAGGCTGAAATTGATCCTTACACTTATGAAGAGGCAATGAATGATATATACGCACATCATTAGGTCCAAGCTGAAATCTGAATTGGATTCAATGTATTCCAATCAAATATGGAATCTTGTAAAGGCGCCTAACGGCATTAAACCTATTGGTTGCAAATGAGTTTACAAGAGGAAGAGAGGGATAGATGGAAAGGTTGAAACCTTTAAAGCAAGGCTAGTAGTGAAAGGGTATACACAAAAAGAAGGTACTGATTATGAAGAAACCTTTTCACCAGTAGCAATACTTAAATCTATCAGAATTTTCTTATCCATTGCTGCTCATTATGATAACGAGATTTGGCAAATGGATGTCAAGACTGCTTTTCTAAATGGCAATCTTGAAGAAGAAATCTACATGATGCAATCGGAAGGTTTCATAGCAAAGAACTAAGAGCATATGATATGCAAGTTAAAAAGGTCCATTTATGGACTTAAGCAAGCATCTAGGTCATGGAACATCAGATTTGATCAAGCAATCAAGTCATTTGGTTTTGAACAAAATCTTGATGAACCATGTGTGTACAAAAGACATCAAGATAAAGTAGTAATGTTCCTAGTGCTTTATGTTGATGATATTCTACTCACTGGAAATGATGTAGGGGTAATGTCATCAATAAAGGTTTGGTTGTCAAGCCAATTTGATATGAAGGACTTGGGTGAAGCTAACTTTATTCCAGGGATCAAGCTTTGGCAAGATTGCAAGAATAAGATGTTAGGCTTATCACAAGCTAGGTATATAGATAAGATTCTAGAACATTTTAGCATTCAAAACTCCAAGAAAGGATTGCTTCCTTCTAGAGATGGAGTTCCTTTGTCTGATAACCAAAGGCCTAAGACTCATGAGGAAGAAAACATGATGAGACAAGTTCCTTATGCTTTTGTAGTGGGAAGTCTCATGTATGCCATACTTTGTACTAGACTAGATATCTGTTATTCAGTTGGCATGGTCAGCCGATATCAATCAAATCCAGGACCAAAACATTGGCAAGCTGTAAAACATATTCTCAAGTATCTACGGAGAACGAGAGATTTTATGCTTGTTTACTGGTGTGAGGATTTGATTCCTATTGGTAATACAGATTTAGATTTTCAATTAGATCTTGATTTCAGAAAGTCCACTTCAGGTTGTGTATTCACCTTGGGAGGTGGAGCCATAAGTTGGAGGAGTGTTAAGCAATCTTGTATTGCTGACTCCACCATGGAGGCTGAATATGTTGCTGCTTGTGAAGCTGCAAAGGAAGCTATTTGGCTCAAGAAATTCCTTTCCGATCTTGGTGTTGTGAGAATGGAGCAAGTTCCTATCACATTGTTTTGCGACAATAGTGGAGCAGTTGCATAATCCAACATGTATTTTTCCAACACCTCAAAGGTGATAATCCCCATCAAGAAGTTATGATTGTGTGTGAGTAAAATTGATTTTCTCATATCTCAAATCGTCATAATATGAGACACTTGTGCACTCTGGCAAATGTTTTCACACACAACACGCAAATTCTTTGCTACTTTTGATACATGTGCAGGTACAATGTGATTTAGCCATCACAAGGAATACATGTGTTAATGTGTACTCACTAAACTATCTTAACTTGTTTTTGAAATATAAAATCGGTTAGACTTGTTTAGTGTGTGTGTGTGTGTGTGTGTTTTGGATCATGAATGCTTTGCATTTTCTTGTTGAGAGATGTTTTTGAGAGCTTAACATGTTGATTGGATCTATGTTTGAGTAGCTTTCTTGTTTCATTCATCTCTTTGTGTTTTTCCTCTCTTTGAAAAACTCTTTTTTATCAAGCTCAATAGCTTCTCGACAGATCCTCGACAAATTCACATCTATCTATCCCTTTTTTCTTCTTCTCTCAACAGAAGTTAACGCAATTTCAATCCAACGAGAAATCTGGAGTTCTTCTCGATAGCTTCTCGATCCATCGAGAAACTTTCTGTCTAGTTGATAGATCCTTGATAGATTCTCGATCCATCGAGGTTGGCTTCTGCTCAATAGCAGCTCGACAGCTTCTCGATCTGTTGAAAACCTTCTTGCATGTATTTTTTTCATATATTTTGCATCTTTCTATTATCTTGTCATCCATAGCATCTTGTTTCATTAAATTCATGCATTTATATGGATTCCTTTTGCCCCCTTAATCATCTTTGTTTCTCAGGTGAAATTTTATAACTTCTTGTACCCTTTGTCAATCATGACAAAAAGGGGGAGAAAATGTGGTTTCTTTTTAAGATTCTACATGTTAGGGGGAGAAATACATACCTTTGTAAGGGGGAGTTTTGTTTCATCTTGTTAGGGGGAGTGTTTACCTCCTTGTTGTTTTAGGAGCTTCTTTTAGCTTTTTGTACACCAGTCTTGTGACCATGTTTACATACATTGTGCTTATCTTTGATATATATATATATATATATATATATATATATGATGTATGTCTTATTTTATACAATCTTTTATTTTTGTTTTACACTAAGATGCCTTGATGAGTTTTGTTTAAAGTTTTTCAGAAAGACAGGTTGTCAAAATCTATCATGCCATGAACTCTCTTCTTTCAAAGTTTTTCAAGAGTTTGTGTTAAGATTAGATTTTATTGTACTCAACAAGTGATTATGAGCTTAGTGATTTATGACTTCTCTCATACTTCATTTGTTTGTTGTGGTTTTGTCACAGATTTCCAAAAGGGGAGATTGTTAGAAAATATGTGGAACTTCTTAGAACATATGTAATTGTAAATTGGCTAATCCTTTGATAAAATACACTTTACTTGTAATTAGGTAGATTTAGGATAGGTTTAGTACTTTGAAACATGTTGTTCAAGCCAAGTATTAAAGCCATAAAGATTGGACCAAGAAACAAGTAAAAAAAAGCTGTTCATTAAATCTCGATAGAAGTTGGACAGATTCTCGACAGAAGCTCGACAGAAATATCTATCGAGATCTACGAAATAAAAATTTTCAAATCTAATTTTTGGCCCATGCTGACATGTATGTGTAGGGTTTCTTTTCTCACAACCCTAGACATATATAAGGCTTATTTTAAAGGCTGTCACATATGTATTTGAGTGAATATACATGGAGAACACATGCAAAAAGTGATCGAGTGCCTTATAGTGAATTGCTAGGTTTTGTATTAGATCCGAAACTTCTCTTTACTATAGTGAATTTCTTTTCGAGAAGGTTTTCCCCCAGGTTTTTTTACTGTGAAACTAGTTTGTTTCATTGGTTTTCCTAGGTCATCATATCTTGTCTTTTTTACTATTCCAATGTGCATGATATTAACATGATATTGATGTTTGTTTTTTTTAACAAGGTTTATTCATAATAAATCTAATTAACAACTTGGGTTTAAAACTTGTTAATTCTAACAACTGAGGTCTAAATTTCCCAACATTCCTTTTTTAACAAGGCTGAGATACTTGTGCAGCCTGAGTCCCACTGACTGGACCTGGAGAGTCAAGTGGGGTATCACAAGATGGCAGGGGCAGACCCATTGTGTCGGTTTACTTGGCATTCACTTGGTGGGCATCTGGGGATGCACGGGGTACTTTTCGGGTATGGCCATGCAGCAATTCGACTTAATGATCTCTTCGTTGTCACTTGCAAGTACCGGCTCATAGATATTGATGTGGCAGTGACAAGGCGTGCCTCTGATTTCTAGGAGGCACGCAAGTTGAGCATTGACTTCCCTCTTTGTTCTAGGGATGACCAGGAGTGGTTTTCTGTTGAGTTTAGAGTGTGGAGAGACACCAAGGATCCCAGCTTTGTGTTTGACTTATCATCACCAGTCTCAGCCAAGTTGCCACTTACGGCTAATGTTTTGAGAGACTATACTCTGGAGTTTGAGATTAGGGTTGGGAGGGCTCTTATGGATCTGAGGGAGTGCCTGAGGGAGGCTGTCAGGGATAGAGACTGTTGCAGGGAGCTGGCTGATACCTTTATAGAGGATATTAAGGAGATAAGCAGTGTCATGAGAGTGAGCTTGCTACCCTAAGGGTAGAGCTTGATCGGAGAGAGCCAGCCCCTCCAAGCACAGAGGCAGAGTGTGTTCAGTTGAGATCCCGGGTTGCAGGTTTGGAGGATTAGCTTGCGGATCTTACTCAGAGGTTTGTCTCTTTGGATCATACTTAGGATGCAGAGAGGGTCGCACTGGAGGCCGGCAGGGCCGAGGCTGGTAGTAGGGCCGACGGCTTAGCATTCCTCTTTGAGCATGGAGTATGGGCAAGAGGGTGACAAGCCTAGCAAGCTGTGGTTGGCTTTCCGTCGCCTTTAGACTGAGCTGGCTAAGAGGAAGGAGGCTTTGAGAGTCGCTACTGCAGAGGTGGGCACCTTGTAGGTTTTGCTAGAGACTGAGAGGTAGGGCTCTACTTCTGTTTCCATGATGGAGAGGGAGCTAGTTCGTCTTTGACATTCACATGACAGACTTAGAGAGATTTCTAGAAACCTGGGCTTTGATGCAGCCGAGTTACTTCGCACTCATGCTTATGATGACCCGATTCTCCGTACTGGCATTGGGAGATTGTGCCAAGCCGTGTCTGATCACTTGGGCCATGTTTGACTTGCAAGTGTTCTTTTCTGCTTATTTTGTTCCAGCACATAAGCTATGTAGTTAGTATCCCAACATGTATGGAAAGGTCCTTCGTAAATTGCTAGGCAATTGCGTAAGGCCTTCCTCTTTTGTTTGAGTTCTTAAAGCATAGTCCAGTCTATTAAGCATGCTTAGAAACTGAGAGATGGTAGAGAGAGATGCTTATGATGATATTCAGGATATATTTATGAGATGAGATTTCACATTTTGATACCAGAATGTATGAAAGAAACAAAATGGCACAATACAGGCATGTTAATGAATATGCAGGCAAATGCTTTGAAGCAAGATTTTACAAATAAGTGGTAAATGTAAAATCCATGCATATCAATATCTTATTTTTCCAAGGATACATCCTGTTCTAGATGGATCTTTGCCATTTCCCATTGAGGTACATTTCCTATTGGCATGAGCCAGAACATCATGAGCAGACCATCGGGTCGTGGTAGTATTATAGACAGAGAGCAATCTCGGAGGTGTCTTCATATCTTGTCTTGGACACGGGATCCATCTAATTTCCTAATGGCTGCCTAAGTACCGAACCAAGATGGTTGCCTACGTACCTCCATTAGGAAGGATCAGGTCATCACGTAGTTCAACTAACTTTTTGATTGCCTTAATTTTTGCCTAGACCACCCTTTTGGGTTTTCAATCTAGTAGGCTCTTTCACACTCTTTCTTTTGCTCTCCTTTTGCATAGACTGCCCTTTTGGGTTTTTAATCTACCTTTTTGTATTTTCTCACGCTTTCTTTCTTTTGGCTCTCCTTTTGCGTAGACCACTCTTTCAAGTTTTCGATCTACCTTTTTACATTTTTTTTTTTTGTTCTTTTTTGTTTTTTTTTTTTTTTTGCTGACGTGAAAATACAGAAATGAGGTGCACTGAGAAGCTCCTTCATGCAAAGTACCATAAGACAGCGTCAGAATTGGTGGGCATATTGAAGTTGTGCTCGTCCATGTTGGCTAGAATCAAAACTCCTCCAGAAAAGGCCTTCTTTACCACACATAGGCCCTCGTAAGTTAGGGCAAACTTTCCTCTATGATCAGGCATGGCCAAGTTGCGCTTCTTCAAGACTAGATCGCCTTCTTTGAAGACCCTAAGTCTTACCTTCTTGTTGAATGCTCGCTCAACGCAGGGTTGGTACAACTGTCCATGGCACATTGCAGTCATGCGCATTTCATCTATCATGTTCAGTTGTTCATATCAGGCACGAGCCCATTCAGCTTTTGACAGCTTTGTCTGAAATAAAATCTTGAGAGACAGGATCTCTACCTCTGCAGGAAGGACGGCCTCCATACCATATACTAATGAATACGGGGTCGCACCCGTGGAAGTACGAACAAAAGTGCGATATGCGCATGTGTGAGACCACCAAAATTAGAGGATGAGCATGTGCTAGACCGCCAAAATTAGAGGTTCTCAAAAAGAGATTTTTGGGTGCTTTTTCAAGACATCTCTCTTTTTGGGTAAGTGGTGTGGAGTCGCCACTTATTTTTTATACAAAAAAATAAGAAAAAAAATTAAATACAAATTTACATGACTTAATTTTTCCTTTATCATTGATTGAATAAAAATACAAACTTAATAAATTGAGTATTACATGGCTTTGGGTCCTAGTAACAAACTACCAAAATATTACATGGCTTTTTGTCCTAGTTACAATCTACCCAAAATGAAAATAAAGATAAAGCCTAGGTCTACCTATCGAAAGACACTAAATTCAGAGGCTAGGTTACGGAATAGGAGGGTGTTAGGCACCCATTCCGCCCAGACAGAGTCTGGTCTTCTAGACTCTCATGACCAATGTACCCCTTTATGCATGACATGAATGATATGTTGCACACATGAAAAACTAAATCACATAAGTCTATTTACAAATGCATCCTCTTCTTTGTTAAAAAATTCAGATCTGTGTTGTGAAAAAAAATTTGATTTGATTCATAAAAAAAAAATCAGATCTGTTTTGGTATTAAAAAATTAGCTTTGGCGAAGAAAAAATCAGATCTATTTTGTTAAAAAATGGTCTTTTGCTTAAAAAATATCAATTATGTTTTGGAACAAAATAAAAATTGTTTTTTGGTTTATATGAAAAGAAAACTAGATCTGTTTTGTAATAAAAAAATCTAGATTTGTAGAAAGCTTTTAAAAAAAACAGATCTGTTTTGTTATGTGAAATAAAAATATTTTTTTTCTTTTTTAAGAAGAGAACTACATTCATGAAATAGACCTATGCTACTTGTATCAAACAAAACAAACATAACATTACTACTCATGACTTTCTTTTTTATTTCAAAATCTGCTATGTTTAAAAAATTCGGACCTATATCTTAAAGAAGATATAGATCAGTTTTTAAATAAATAAAAAATTCATATTTACATCTAAGGAAGATACAAATCTATTTTTATGTTAGAAAAAATTCAGATATGCATCTAAAGAAGATACAAATCTATTTTTGTATTAGAAAAAGTTCAGATTTGCATCTAAGGAAGATACAAATCAGTTTTTATTTTGAAAAATTTAGATTTGCATCTAAGGAAGATACAAATTAGTTTTTGTATTAGAAAAAAATTCAGATCTGCATCTAAGGAAGATGCAAATTAGTTTTTATGTTAGAAAAAATTCAGATTTACATTTAAGGAAGATGCAAATCAGTTTTTGTGTTAAAAAAAAATTCAAATTTACATCTAAGGAAGATGCAAATCAGTTTTTGTATTAGAAAAAATTCAGATCTTCATCTTATGAAGATGCAAATAAGTTTTTGTTAAAAAAAAAAAAAAAATTCAGATCTACATCAAGGAAGATAAAAATCTGTTTTTGTATTAGAAAAAATTCAGATCTGCATCTAAGGAAGATGCAAATCAATTTTTGTTAAAAAAATTCAGATCTACATCTAACGAAGATGCAAATCATTTTTTGTTAAAAAAATTCAGATTTGCATCTAATGAAGATCCAAATAAGTTTTTTTGATTTTTAAGAATATGATAACAAGCAGATTTTTGAAAAAAAAAAAAAAAAGAACTTGATAATAAAAACGTTAAAAACATATTCCAATAAAGAAAATATCGACAACATGATATGAACATTTAAAAATTAAAACTAAACAAACATTTATTCATGCATTATCAAATTAAAAGAGTTAGAAGAAGAAGAAGTAAAGAAAACCTACTTCTTGCATGGATGTACTCTTTTTCTTGAGAGAATATCTTGGGGTTCAAAGAAATTTATGTAATTATCTTTGAAACCTAAAAATCCTTACTTACAAAAAAGAAATTCTTAAAAGTAAAGCCTCTAGAACTTCTTTAACGTAAGAGAGAAAATACTAAAAAAGGGAGTCAGAAAGAAGGGAAATCTGAGGGCATCAAAAGTGTCCTAAATTTTGAGATCCAGTCTCTATTTATAGAGGCTGGGAGGCTAAAAAAAAATAGCTTAGATGATCTAAATACGAACTGGGATGCGTCCTTGTTGCTAAAAAATCGAAAATGATGTGTTTTAAGCTCACCCCAATGCCTTTGGGCCGAAGCTCAATTGTGTGCCATTCAACACTTTGAAAGTGCCGATCGGTACTCCAAAAGTGCCAAATGACACTTTTGGGTGCCAATCCCGTTTTCGAGTTTGGGTGCATTTTGGACTCTTTTTTTTAGGTTTTTTTGAGCCGAGACTTGCACTTAGATGCGTTTTTAATCTGTATTCTAAAAAATTAAACTCTTTTCTTGATAATTCAGGTCTTTTCAGCAACAATTATCTTGTAGATAAATACTCTAAAAAATCTTGATAAAGGCTAGATTATCCAATTATCCCCTTTATTCCCATGCAAACAATCCTATTTTTGACACAAACTAACAACCAATCACAAAATTATTTAATTAATTTTAATTTTTTAGAAAATAATAATTAATTTAAATTAATCATGCGTGGTTGACTCTACCTAGACACAATGCATGCTGACTGTGCAAACTTGATCATGTGATATCTTTCAATCTGACGGTCCGATTTTGAAACCGAGCATACCGTCGCGACCGTTAGAACCTCGAGATCATTTTTATGATATGCAATGAACAAATTAATGCATGTAATGCAATCATGAATTTTGGGTACATGAATGGTTATTCTAATCTTCCTTAATTAAATCATGGGTGCAAAATCAAGTGTCTACAATGCACAAAGCAAACGGCAAGTACTCGTGCCAATCCTTGTATGTGTCTATCATCTTCACCAAGATTTTCTTTATGTTCTTGTTAGCGGCTTCCACTGCACCATTCACCTGAGGACGATAGGGAACTGAATTTTTATGCTCAATCTTAAACTGTTGGCAGAGTTGCTGGATCATTTTCCCATTTAGGTTTGCCCCATTATCTGTAATGAGCTCTCCCGGCACGCTGTAGTGGCAAATAATATTATGTTTTAGGAACTAGGCTACCACTGCTTGAGTGACATTTTTGACAAAGCGCCTTCCACCCACTTTGTAAAATAATCAATGGCCACTAAGATGTACTCCTGACCATTTGAAACTTTCGGAATAACGGGTCTGATGACATCCATACCTGAAGCTGAGATGGGCCTTGGTGCTGCTAAAGAGTGCAAAGTCTAAGAAGGAGCGTTCTTCCTGTTTTGATAGGCTTGGCAATGGTGGCATGTCCTCACATATTGAATGCAATCACTTTCCATGGTGAGCCAGTAGTAACCGGCTCTTATAATCTTGTGGGCCAACAGGGGTCCACTAGCATGAGCTCCAAGTAAGCCTTCATGCATCTCTTCCATTAGATAATTAGCTTCGAGGGCATCTACGCATCGAAGTAGGGTAGAATCGTGGTTCCTTTTGTACAGGACTTCTCCACTCAAGAAAAATTGGCAGGCCATGCACCGGATAAACTTCTTTTCACTGTCTGTTGCACCGGGCGGGTATTCACTGTTCATGATATAATCCTTGATATCATGGTACCATGGCTTTTCGTCAGCTTCGACTTCGACACTCATGCATTCTTTGATGTTCATGCAATAGGCTAGAACGCCACGAACTTCTATGTGCAATTGCCGCATAACATCTCCTTTTGATAACTTGACCATGCTAGCCAAGGTAGCCAATGCGTCTACAAGCTAGTTGTGTGCTAAGGGCAAATAGGCAAATGTGATGTCTCAAAATTTCGGAATCAAACAGTTGACACATTTCTGATACAGAATCAACTTGGTGTCTCGGGCTTGCCATTTTTGTTTGATTTGGGTGATGATCAACAGGGAATCTCCAAAGACGCTCAATTCATAGGTGTCAAACTCTAGGGCCACTTGCAGGCCGACTATGCACACTTCATATTTTGTGACGTTGTTGGTGCAATCAAAATTCAGCTTGACTGAAACAGGGATTTCCTGGCCCTTGGGGGAAACTAAGACTGCTCCCACTCCATTTCTGGTAGAATTGGCGGCTTCATCAAAATAAAGCTTCCAATGCCATGGTTCCACACTGTCTGGTTCTGGCTCTAGTGCCATGACATCCTCATCAAGGAAAAGGGATTTTGAAAGTTCTAGATCATTTAGCGGCTGATCTGCTAGGTAGTCGGCTATGGCCTGGCCCTTGATGGCCTTTCTTGTCACAAACACAATGTCGAATTCGGAGAGAAACATTTGCCAACGGGAGATCTTCCCTATAAGAGTTGGCTTTTCAAAGATGTACTTAATGGGATCCATACGGGAAATGAGCCGCATGGTGTAGTAGAGCATGTACTACCGCAATTTATGCAAGGCCCACATTAAGGTGCAACACGTCTTCTCAATGGCGATGTAGTTAATCTCACAACTGGTGAACTTCTTGCTTAAATAGTAAATCACATTTTCTTTCTGATCGGGCTCAGTTAGCTAGCCTAACATGAAACCCAAGGAGGTTTCTAGTACCGCTAGGTAAAGATCAACGGATATCTCGGTGTCGGGGGAACCAGAACAAGAGTGTTCAACAAATACTACTTGATCTTGTCAAAGGCCGCTTGGCACTTATCTGTCCATTCTATCTTTGTGTCCTTATTTAAGAGCTTGAACAGTGGATCACATGTGGCGGTCAACTGCGCTATGAAATGAGCTATGTAATTGACTTTGCCTAAGAAGCTGCGAATCTGTTTCTCGGTTTGTGGTGTTGTCATCTCCCGAATAGCTTGGACTTTTGTTGGGTCCACTACAATTCCTTTTTGGCTGAATATAAAGCCAAGCAATTTCCCTGAACTAGCTCCGAAGACGCATTTGTTAGGGTTTAGTCTCAATCTGTACTTGATAAGGCGCTTGAACAGCTTTCTCAAATCTATCAAATGATCCCTGGAAGTGTAGGATTTGGCAATCATATCATCTACGTAGACTTCAATCTCTTTATGCATCATATCGTGGAACAAGGTTACCATGGCTCGCTGGTAAGTAGCACCGGCGTTCTTTAAGCTGAATGGCATGACATCATATGCATAGGTTCCCTTGTCTTCTTTGGCCATTTTAATCTGCTTATAGCCTGAGAATCCATCCATGAAGGAGAAGAACAGGTTGGTAGCAGTATTATTGATCAGTGTATCAATATGCGGCAATGGGAAATTGTCCTTGGGGCTAGCCCGGTTCAAATCTCTGTAATCAATATACATGCATACTTTCCTATCTTTCTTAGGCATGGGAATAATGCTGGCGACCCAATCTGAGTAGGCTATCACGGTAAGGAAACCGGCTTTCAATTGATTTTATACTTCTTCTTTAATCTTCAAAATGATCTCAGAATTCATCCTTCGAAGGGCTTGCCGCACTGGAGGGCATTTAGGTTTAACTGGAATTCTGTGCACGACAATCTCAGTATCTAACCCTGGCATATCTTGGTAGGACCAAGCGAAAATCTCTATGAATTCCTTGAGTAGCGCTATAAGCTCATGTTTCAAGTCCTTAGGAAAGTTTACCCCAATCTTGATTGGTTTTTCATTCTCGCCTTCGTCGACAAGGTTAACCACTTCTGTCTCTTCTATGTTGGGCTTGGACCCTTCGCTCTCTTTGTTTAGAGCTTCCAAAATATCACAAGGCAAACTCGGAATTTCCTCTAATCCTTCAATATCATAATCCAACTCTATTGTCTCACTCACGCCATTAATATCCTTGTTATGGCAACAGGACAATGTACCCGCTGGGGAATTAGAATAGATCTTATAGAACAGAGCATATACAAAGAAACATAAGATAATTTGCACACACTTATTCATAGGAAAGCAAATAAAGAGATAAATGCAAGGATTCCTTGAATAGTACGCTGGATAATTTCCTTAATAGGTTATAGATTGGGGGGATAACAAAGTTCATACTTGATAATGATAAAAGGGAAATGTTTTTTTTTTTTTTTGGGAAATAAATTGGGGAAATGCAAACAAGAAATGCAGAAAGCAGGAAATAAACATACAAAACAAACTAGATATGTTATTCCAACTCTTTCGGGCAATTGGAGGACCCAACCACACGATGATGGAACACTCCTTACTCAGCTGGTGCAACCACAAAGCAGGGTTCGGTGGTCCAACGGCCTATTGTCTCGCCTGGCACATAGGGCCTAATAGTTTAAGTCAGACCATCCCCTGGGATATGATGGCATTCACTGAGAACTCCTCAGGGCACAAGCGGATGAGACAAGCTAGATCTGATTCCTCCTTGCATGATTCCTGTGCCATTTCTGATCAGATTACCTCGATCGGAGCCAAAAAAGTGACCCTGATGTGGGGAATAGACATCTCTTGGCCAATGCACTTCCTTTTCTTTCTTCTGGAAGCCTGGAAAAGTTCTTCATTGGAGGGGTTATAGCCTAGACCGAATCCTCCTTTGTTGTCTGGGAGTTCAATCAAAGAATAATTCCCATGACCTACGACACCGAAGCCTTGGCCTAACTGATAGCCAAATTTGAGCATCTCCTTGGCAGCCATTAAAGTAGTGGAGGGCCATGCTGACTCGAGTTCTGAAGCTCTGGAAATCATGGAGACTAGCTTGAAACTGTGGAAAGTTGCCTCAGGAAAGGCATTAGCACCAATGTAAGGGATAGAAGTCTCCTTGAAGATGGTCAGGGGTTCTTCATCCATAATAGTGATCACCTGGTCTTCGGAGGGGAACTTGAGCCTCTGGTGAAGAGTAGAAGCAACTGCGCCTGCGGCATGCAGCCAAGGCCTCCCGAGGAGCATATTATATGGGGAATCCACCTTGATGACTTGGAAGATAACCATGAAAGACCTAGGACCAACCCCAATCATTAACTCGATCTCGCCTTGCACCTCCCGGAGAGTGCCATCAAAGGCTCTAATGATCATGGTGGTAGGGCGGATAAGAGAGGTTTCCATATTCAAACGCTCTTTAGTAGACATCGTTCAAACATTCAGGGCTGATCCATTGTCAATTAGTACTCTGAAGACAATCATATCTGCACACTTTACCATAATGTGCATGGGCAAAGTATGTCTCTACCTTCTGGTGGTAGCTCATCATCTGTAAAGGAAATTTGGTTGGTGACCAACACCGTCAAGACCATACCCTCAAAGGAAGATTCTATGACACCTGTAGGAACACGTGTCTCTTTCAAGACTTTCAAGAGAGCCTTGCGGTGGACATCAAAGGATAGCAATAGCGCCAAGATGGAAATCTGAGTTGGCTACTTGTTTAGCTGCTGAATCACACTGTACTCTGAGTTTCTAATAATTTTCAAGAATTCCTCGGCTTCTTCGGTTGTGACCCTATTCCTGACGGGTTCGGCTGTACCCTTGCCAATCTCTTTCCTTCTTTTTTCTAGCTCCTTGAGAGTATAGCAGCGACCATTCCTAGTAAGTCCAGATAGACCTAAAGAGATATTGGAGCAGACCTCCTCTTTTTCGGTTTGAGTGGAGATCAAGGACACATCATATTTTCATGGGACACGATGGCTATCCTTATAAGGGAACGGCTTTGGCATGCGAATGATAACACCCTCCTGAGTTTGCAAATTGGGCGCTATGGAGAACATTTTCGGATTAATGACCACCAGACTTAGCAGAATGGCTTCAAGGTCTTTTAAGCCGGATACCCCAAAGATCCCTAAGGCAGGCTTCGGTAGAATAAGAGGATCGAAACCTCAGATAGTGGGAACAATAGCGGTTCCCTCCTAAATTGATGATGAAGCTGGCCTTGCGACTGCAAGCATCACAAGAACTAGAGGAGTGAATCCCTCGATGGCTGGCGGGGCTTGCCCTTTTTCTGAATCTGATAACCCTGAATCCGCAGGTGATTCTATGATTTCTTCAATGACTACTGAAGAGGGGGGTGCTGAAGTAACCTTACCAAGGTGTTTTTGTAGATATTCGTCCTAATACTTCCTCGACCCAATTGATATAGCATTGCAGCAGGCTTCTAATTGGGTAGCTAGAGGACATAGGCTGGCTGCCATGCAATCACCTCTTCGCATAATTTCCTTATCAAACAAGGCATGCCTATCTTCACTGTTATAGAATGAGAAAATTCCCCAATCAAATCCTGGGGTTCCTATACCCTTAAGATCAAGGTGGCTCTCTTGGGCCAAGGCTCGGAGCATAGCCTTCCATGGGAATGACGGTGAGGAGAAATCCGAAAACCTTTCTTCCACTATGTTGATGGCATTCACATTCCCTTCTTGATGGGGAGGTAAAGGATTGGTGATGATATTCGGAGCGGCTACATTGTTGAACTGTATCAACTTTTTGTCTATGAGATCCTGGACACGGTCCCTCAAATGGTAACATTCTTCTAAAGTATGCCCCTAGACCCTAAAATGGTGTTCACACTTCTTGGACGGATCAAAGCCAAGTGATGGAGGGCCTTCTCTGGGCTTGGAAAACATTGGGGTCACTAACTTCCTTTCCAGCAGGTAAGCGTAGAGACCTACCATAGGCATGGATAACGGAGTGTACTTCCGATTTTCCCTCCTCAGGGGATGAGGTGGGTCTGACCTTACTCTCTGATTAAAGGCTCAGTTAGGTGTTTGAGTAGACTGAACTTGTTGCTAATAAGGTCTAGCAGCTGGGGTTGCATAAGCAGAAGTAATACCCCTAGGCCTTTCTGATGCATTGTCAACCATATGACCATCGACTTCCTTAGTCTTGCGGCTGGTCATTTTCTTAACCTGTTGTTTGACCATGGAACTCAAAGACTCGAGATCCATGATCTTATTGCTCCTAATACCCTCGTCAATACGCTCCCCGATAAGGATGAGGCTAGCAAAATGGGTGCTTGGGTGCTGATTATCTTCTCATAGTAAGGAGGCTTAAGGTTGTCAATGAACCATTTGATCATCTCATTTTCCATCATGGGTGGTTGCACTTGTGTAGCTAGCTCACACCACCTCTGGGCATATTCTCGAAAAGACTCCCCACTTTTCTTCTCCGTTTTCATAAGGACCGTGTGGTTAGGAGCTATCTTGGTGTTGAACCTGTAATATTCCAGGAAAGATTTGGCCATTTCCCTCTAGCTAAAGGTCTTTTCCAATCTCGCATACCATGTAGCCACAGGGCTGGTCAAACTATCAGGGAAAATCTGGCAAAGCAGAGGGTGATTATCCTCTTAGGGAGTCATCTTCCTAAAAAACAAGTGCAAGTGCACGCAAGGGTCTCCAGTACCATCATACTTGGCGAACTCTGGTGTCTTGAACTTGGGAGTCATAATAACCTGAGGGAAGTTGGTCAGACTGTCTAGATCAACACTTTCATGGGCACTAGAGCCCTCTATGATACGAAGCTTCTCAGCTAGAGTTTCCACTTGGCTCTTGACTTGGCTATACGTAGATTCAGGGGTCTTGTTCTTAGAAGGATCTGTTTCATCGTCATTGCCCTAAGGCTGTATATTGTGGCCTTGATCCAATCCTATTGGGGGTTGATTTTCATTCTCAGTTTAGGGACCTCTTTGGCTATGACCGGGAGAGTTCTTTCCTCCTCCTACAACTACTTGTTGCATCATATGCATCATTTATGCCATTTGCTCCTTCAGAAGAGCAATTTCCTGAGCATTTTCCTCATGAGGAGAAGTACCACTAGTAGTTATCTCTCTTACGTGAGACCTAGTGATGATGGGATCACGATGTGGTGGTATCTTAGACTATTTCTTTTTAGCAATCTTTTGACCTTTGTAAAGAATAGAAGGTGAAAGAAATGAGGTGCATTTGACAATGTGGAAAAACAACACCAAAATCAAGGTGAAAGAAACGGGGTGCATTTGGCTTTGCACCCATGATCGGGTATTTATCATGGTGAGTTTCTATAATGATGCAAGACTAATGCACTAGACTGGCAAGTAACCGAAACTTTCATGAAATGCTCAACAATGCAAGAAAGACCCTTCTTTTGATTACAGGCCGTTGATATTGTATTTTGTCTGCCATCGATTTGCATGCCGGACCCCGAAAAATCCAAAAATATTATTTTCTCTCCATAGGGTCGTAAGAACATCCAGAATGACGTGGTGCAACCCGTTCAGACATTGGAGCAACCAAAGTACCTTTTTCAGCTAAAATGATCAAAATGCCCCTAGTTAACCCTAGGTTTGACCGAAGGTCAAATGAGGTCAAAACAACAATTTTTATAGTTTTACATCAAACCCAAGCTTCTCAAAGATTTTTGGCCACTTTGCCCAAATCTAACCAAGTTTGACCCAAAGTTGATCTTGGGTGGGCCCAAAAACCCTATTTTGATCCGGCCGTTAGAATGGGTTGAAACCAATGCCATTGTGATGATTATAAAATTCTCATTCCAACGACTATTCATGGGTTGAAATCAGAGTTAAAACGGCCGAGATATCACGAGAACCGGGATAATGCACCGATCGATGCACCACTAACTTCCGAGAGCCATAACTTTCGATCCGACTGTTGGATTTTCAAGATCCATACCTTTTCATAAACATGAAGTCAAAATCTTTCCAGGGGTGTTAAGATCAACCTAATCCATGTCCACAAAAAGCGTGCCAGGGCTATAAAAGGCCTCAGGCACCCTTCAGACCAAGAAAGAGAGGTCTCCCTTGGTTTTGCTCTTTGCCTGAACGTCTTCTACACGTTTTTTCTCTTTTCCAAACACAAAAAACACCCAAAAAACACATTAAAGCTTCTTGATTCTTTTCTCTTCACCAAAAACACAAGGTATTGTTCTTATACCCAATCTTCTTCCCCTTCGTTCTACATCTTGGATTTGGGGTTTATGGCAGTGGATGTTGCTTTCTAGCTACTATCCACACCCCTAACCTTCTAAATTTTTTTTCTAGTATTTATTTTGCTTTTATGTTTTAATACATGATTTATTGCTTTCCTAACATGTTGCTTGCTTTTGTTTGTGTTCCTAGACCTAGGCTATGTTTGTCATGCCATGTGCTATTGTGGCCCTTTTATCGCTTTGTCTTTCTTTCTTGTGTTTTGGCCTAATGGTTAGGACCCGTTCTAGACCCTATGGTCATTGTCATCGTCCATACACCGAGGCCTGTATCAAAGGGTTTGGATCATCCCTATTTGCATGTTTATGCTTGCTTGCTTCTATGCTTTATGCTTGTGTTAGCCTCTCTTGTTCTTGGCTTTGCCACGTTTGACGCCCTTAGCGAGTTTGTGGTTGTGTGGTTACATCCGATGCCCACAAGGCCTTGTTTGGGTGTAACCACTTGGGATGCATCGCCTTGATGCTGGTTGCTTCGTGCATACCTTTCCCCTTTTACACGCTTGCTTACATGTCCATGCATGAGTCTTGCTTTCGAGTGTGTCATCCATACTTCAACACAATGAAGTTATGGAAATTCAATCCAAACCTACATTTGTCCCTCGAGGAAACCACCTTTTGTTTGCTCGCTTTCTTGTTTGTTTGCCTTCTCGCTTGTTTGCTTGCTTTCTTGTTTCTTTGCTCACCATGTCTACCGCGCTTATTTGCTTTATGCCTCTTTCATATGCTCTTTACATCTTTTCCTTCCACTGCTTGTCTACTGGTTTCTTGTCTTAGCCTTTGCATGTATATATATGGAGTGAGGACGCATGGAGCTAGGGCACAGTTTCCCATGCACAAGCAAAAGGGGCGAGAATGCAAACACGTGGATATGAGACAAACGGCTACATTCAGTAGTTTTAGGGGTCTAGCCTCTCCCATTTGGTTTTTTACTTTTTTTAAAACCTTTTCCTTCCTCCTCCCTTTCTCTCTTAGATGGGTTGTATTATGTATATCATGCCATGTACCATTCGTCCTCATTTCTAGAGTATGGCGACCCCTGTTTACTTTCCTGCACCTATATTTTAAGCCCTGCTCTAAGAATGTAGGCATTTACTTTCCCACTTTGTGTGATTGCATTGTGCATGATGTATGTATATATATACCTACTCGCCCCTTCCGGTGTGATTGTCACAATCCATGTCACCCAAGGCCAAGTGATGCCTAATTTCTGCTGCGAATGTAAGGTGACATGTCGCCGGATTTTTTTCGTGGAAATTTGGCACTTTGCTCGAAAGCCTTAGGAAAGCATAGATTGGAACCACACCCATTTAAAAGCCAAACCTCTAAGGCCCCATGAATGCAAAGCCCTGAAAACCAATGCCAAAATCATGTTTTTACTACCAATCTCCAAAAATTAAGGTTCTATCAAAACAAAGGACTATCCTTAGACAAGTATTGTGGGGTGCCCAACACCTTCCCCACACGTAACCAAACTTCTAGACCTAAGAATCAAGATTTTTTTGCCATCCACATTAGATTAGGAAAAATGCCTTTTTTCATAGCTTTGGATTGGTAATAAAATCAACTAGAAACAGGTGACCAATCACACTTTAGAAAAACCCAATGATTGGTGGTGACTCCACTTACCTTTGGTAATCTCATAAAATTTGGCCCAGATTCCTGCCACCACACCAAAGGTAGACCTACCTTCCTCCACTGAAAGAGAGAGCACTCGAAGCCCCGTGCGAACCACGCCACACACAAATACACCCACAATCTTCATTTCGAGAGAGGCCTCCAACAGGCCCCTGCGTGCGCGGGAGCATCACCATGACAGGTGGTCGAATGAAGGCCCATGACAACGGCGGTTTTTTGCCCCGTTTTTTTAGGTCGGGCATTGACAGACTAGCGACTCCGCTGGGGATTGATGAGAGTTTAGCCTTTAGAGCTTTTGATAAAACCATAATCTTTAGACATTGGCTTTCAAAAACACAGAAATTGGCATTGGCCTCCGGGACTTTCCTTTTGAAAAAGGCTTTTACTATATCCTAGTGGACTATTTCAAAAGAGCAAAAAATCTTTTTCCAAAAACTCCTTTTTCGAAAGGGAGGCTTTGAGGTATTTTCACATGGGGTTTTATCGCTTTCCTCACATGCTTTACCGCTTTCTTCGCATGCTTTACCGCTTTCCTCGCATGCTTTACAGCTTTCCTTCAGATGCAAACATAGGGTAGCAAAACTTAATTTCCATTACACCTTTATCTGTTTTCATATATATATATATATATCTGTTGTGCTTTGAAAAATTATTTCCCCTTCATTAAGAATTGCATGACATATACACCCTTTTTGAGCCAAACCCAGGCTTCGCACTACTGGCGTAGTCACATCTCTTTGGGGATTTCATCACCCCATTTGCAGATGCCTAGACACAAACATCGATAGTGTTACCCATAGTTAGATCTAGGGCTGAATTTGTAGGCACTTCTGGGTCCATGGGTGGACAAGAGTAGTTGAAAAGACCCCCTCCATCCTTCCTGCCCCACAACTTCCATGAAGGGAGGGGTATGGCGATTGAGTCCCCCTAGGACAAGAACAACCTACCAGTTAAGCCTTTGCATACAGTTGGCCTAGTTATGTCAAACCCGTGAGGACTAGATCAAGCCTAGAGCCCATGAGGACTAGGTGAAGCCTAAAGAGTGAACTTCCGAGCTTAAGGAAGGATACCTTTCTAGGACTAGAGGTTAGGGGAAAGTGTCTTGTAACAGGTTCGCCCTTTTTTCTTGTGCCAAAGAAATTGTGCTCTACTCCAGGTTCTTCCTATCCTGCTTGCACAAAGGTCCTAGTTGTCAAGAATCCAATGGCTCCCCTAAAAGATCCAAAGGTCCAAAAGATCAATGCTGTCCAAGTTACCAAGAGGTCCACATTGCCAAGAGCTTCCCCGAGAAGTTCACATTGTCAGAAGCCGAGCTTTTCCTCGTAATTACATTTCATGTATTGTTAAAGGCCCACTGTTGGAGCCGTTGAACCCAGCGTTGTAAAAGCAAATCTTGTACAAGCATGTAATCAAAAGAAGGGTCCTTCCCGCATTGTTGAGCATGTCATGAAAGTTTCGGTTACTTGCCAATCTAGTGTATTAATCTTGCATTATAGTAGAAACTCATCATGATAAATACCCAATCAAGGGTGCAAAGCCAAATTTTTTCTGAAAATGGTAGGTGCATGTTAAATAGCAAGAGCATAAACTAACTTGATTTTGGTGTTGTGTTTCCACATTGTCAAATGCACCCCGTTTCTTTCACCTCCTATTTTTTACAAGGGTAAAAAAAATTGCTAAAATGAAATAGGCTAAGCTACAGCCACGCCGTGATCCCATCGTCACTAGGTCTCGCGCGAGAGAGATGTCTATTAGTGGTACTTCTCCACATGAGGAAAATGCTCAGGAAATTACTACTCTAAAGGAGCAAGTGTCAGAATTGATGCACATGGTGCAATAGCTGGTTGTAGGAGGAAGACAAAACTCTTCCAGTCATAGTCAAGGAGGTCCCCAAATTAAGAATGAAAATCAGCCCCCACCAGTATAGGATCAAGGCCATAATGTACAGCCCCAGGGCGATGACCAAGAAACAGATCCTTCTAAGGACAAGAACCTCAAATCCAGGATCGGCCAAGTCAAGAGCCAGGTGGAAACTCTAGCTGAGAAGCTTCAATCATAGAGGGCTCTAGCACCCATGGAAGCGTTGATCTAGACAGTCTGACTAACTTCCCTCAGGTCATTATGCCTCCCAAGTTCAAGGCACCAGAGTTTGTCAAGTATGATGGTACTAGAGACCCTTGCGCGCACTTGCGCATGTTCTGTAGGAAGATGGCTCCCTATAGGGATAATCACCCTTTACTTTGCCAGATTTTCCCTCATAGTTTGACCGCCCCCGTGGCCACATGGTATGCGAGATTGGAAAAGACCTCTAGCTAGGGGAAAATGGCCAACGCTTTCCTAGAATACTACAGGTTCAACACCGAGATAGCTCCCGACCACACGGTCCTTATGAGAACAGAGAAGAAGAGTGGGAAGTCTTTCCGAGGATATGCCTAGAGGTGGCATGAGCTAGCTGCACAAGTGCAACCCCCCATGATGGAAATGAGATGATCAAATGGTTTATTGACAACCTTAAGCCTCCTTGCTATGGAAGATGATCAGCACCCAAGTCACTCATTTTTATAGCCTCATGGGGAGCATATTGACGAGGGTATTAGGAGCAAGAAGATCATGGATCCTAAGTCTTTGAGTTCCATAATTGAACAGTAGGTTAAGAAAATGATCGGTTATTGATACCATATTTTGTCCGTCCTCGATTTGCATGCGGGACCCCCGAAAATCCAAAATTATTATTTTCTCTCTACAGGGCCATGAGAACATCTAGAACGATGTGGCGTAACCTGTTCAGACACCGGAGCGCTCAAAGTGCCTTTTTCAGCCAAAATGACCAAAATGCCTTTAGTCAGCCCTAGGTTCAACCGAAGGCCCAAACGAGGTCCAAACTCCCGCAAAACAACATTTTTCATAGTTTTACTTCAAACCCGAGTTCCTCGGAGATTTTTAGCAACTTTGATTGAGTTTGACCTGAAGTCGATCCTAGCTGGGTCCAAAACCCTAATTTTGATCTGGCTGCCAGAACGGTTTGAGGCTAACGCCATTGTGAAGATTATCCAATTCTCATTCCAACGACTGTTCATGGGTCAAAATCAGAGTTGAAATGGCCGAGATATCAAGAAAACTGGAATGACGCATCGATCGATGCACCGCAAACTTCCGACAGCCATAACTTTTGATCCGACCATTGGATTTTTTAGTTCCATACCTTTTTAGAAACTGAAAATCAAGATCTATCCAAAGATGTTAGGATCAGCCCGATTAGAGGGGATTTGAGGCCGGCGGCCATTGAAAGGCCGTTGGCAGCCTTACCATGGCTGCCGCCTCAATTTTCGTGCCCGGGGCTATAAATAGCCCTAAGCACGCCCCAGACAAGAGGGGAGAGACATTTTTTTAAAATTTTCCCTTCTACCTAGCCTTTCTCTACGTTTTTTCTCTCTTCCAAACACCAAAAAACACATCAAAGTCTTTGGATTCTTCTCTCTTCACCAAGAACACAAGGTATTGCTTTTTTACCTAATCTTCTTTCCTTGGTTCTACGCTTTGGATTTGGGGTTTAGGGGTGTGGATGTAGCTTTTTAGCTGTCATCCACACCCCTGACCTTCTAAATCTTTTTCCTAGCATTTTCTTGCTCTTTTTGCCATAATAATATGCATTGCCTTCTTTGACATGTTTCTTGCTTTATCTTGTTTCTAGCATGTTTTTAGCTTAGATCCGTGTTCTTTTATGCTTGCTCACATGTATATTTTTCCTGATCTACATGCTTAGGGTTTTTAAGCCATTGTTTTATGCTTAGATCTACATCCTTTCATGCTTATATGTTTAGATCTACATGTTAGGGTTTTATACCATGTTTCCTTGGTTTTTTTCCTCTCTTTGCTTTGTGTTGATGTCAGAGTTACATGCTCACATGTTTGATATCATGTCTATGGTTATGCTATGCTCAGATCTATGTGTTCGTGTGCTTTACGCGATGTTTTATGCTTAGATCCGCCTCCGTACATGTTTATATGCCTAGATCTTTGTTTTCACATGCTTACATGCTCGGATCTAGGTTTTCACATGCTTATATGTCTAGATCTTTGTTTTTACATGCTTGGATCTATGCTCTACTTGCTTTATGCCATCTTCCATGTGCTTATGCGCTCCATGCCATGTTTGTGTGCCTAGACCTAGGCTATGTTTGTCTTGCCATGTGCTATTTTAGCCCTTTTGTCGCTTTATCTTTCTTTCTTATGTTTTGGCCTATTGGTTAGGACCCGATCTAGACCCTATGGTCTTTGTCATCGTTCATACACCTTGGCCCATATCAAAGGGTTTGGATCACCCCTATTTCGCATGACTATGCTTGCTTGCTTCTATGCTTTATGCTTATGTTGGCCTCTCTTGTTCTAGGCTTTGCCACGCTTGACACCCTTAACGAGTTTGTGGTTGTTTGGTTACATCCGACGCCTATGAGGCCTTGTTTGGATGTAACCATTTAAGGATGCATCTCCATGATGCCGATTGCTTTGTGCATACCTTCCCCTTTTCTGCTCCATGCGATGATGTGCTTACCATGCTTGTTTGCGCCACCCGTTGATTTTCTATGCATCTTTCCACGCTTGTTTACATGTCCATGCACGAGTCTTGCTTGCTAGTGTGTCGTCCATGCTTCAACACAATGAAGTTATGGACATTCAATCCAAACCTACATTTGTCCCTCGCAGACACCACCTTTTGTTTGCCTTCTTGCTTTGTTTGTTTATTTATTTGTTTGTTTGCCTTCTTGCTTTGTTTGTTTGTTTGTTTGTCTGTTTGCCTACTTTCTCGTTTGTTTGTGCATCTTGCTTGTCTTCTGCCACATGCTATGCTTGCCATGTCTATCATGTTTATCTTTTTTATGCCCCTTTCATATGCTCTCTGTATCTTTTCCTTCCATTACTTGTCTGCTAGTTTCTTGTCTTTGTCTTTGCATGTACGCACGTGGAGTGAGGATGCATGGAGCTAAGGCACGGTCTCCCAAATGCAAGCAAAGAGGGTGAGGATGTGAGCATGCAGATGTGAGCCGAGCGGCTGTAGTTAGTAGGTTTAGGGTTTAGCTTTTTCCCTTTTGGTTATGTACTCTTTTAAACCCCCTCATTCCTCCTCCCTTTCTCCCTTCTATGGTATGTATTAGGTATATCATGCTTTGTACCATTCGTCCTTATCTTTAGAGTATGACGACCCCTGTTTACTTTCCTGCACCTATATTTTGGGCCATGCTCTAGGGGTGTAGGCATTTACTTTCCTGCTCTGTGTGCTAGCATTGTGCATGATGCATGTATCTATATACTTGATCACCCTTCTATGGTGTGATTGTCACAGTTCGTGTCACCTAAGGCAAGGGATGCCTAGTTTCCGCCGCGAAAGTAAGGTGGCATGTCATCGGATTGGGACCACACCTCTTCAAAATCCAAACCCCAAAGCCCCATGCATGCAAAGCCCCGAAAGCCAATGCCAAAATCATGTTTTTACTGCCAATTTCTGAAAATTAAGGTTTTATCAAAACAAAGTTTTGTCCTCAGATAGGCGTTGTGGGGTGCCTAACACCTTCCCTACACATAACCAAACTTCCGGACCTAAGAATCAAGATTTTTTGCCATCCGCATTAGATTAGGAAAAATGACATTTTTCTTAGCCTAGGATTGGTAATAAAATCAACTAGAAACAGGTAACCAATCACACCTTAGAAAAACCCAATGATTGGTGGTGACTCTACTTACCTTTGGTGATCACCTAAAATTTAGCCTAGATTCCCGCTTTGACACCAAAGGTAGACCTACCTTCCTCCAACGAGAGAGAGAGCACTCGAAGCTCCGTGTGAACCACATACATTCACATCGAGAGAGGCCCTCTAACAGGGCCCCGCGCACGCACGAGTTGTCGCCATGGTGGGTGGTCGAACGAGGGCCCGCGACGGCAGCGGAGATTTTTTCCGCTGCCGTTCTAAGATCAAGGTCGGGCGTCGACATCGGCCGCAAGACTAGGAAAGTCGATGTTCATATGGTTGACAATACATTAGAAAGGCCTAGGGGTATTACTTCTGCCTATGCAAACCCAGTTGCTAGACCATATCAGCAACAGGTTCAGTCTACTCAAGCACCTAATCGAGCCTTTAATCAGAGAGGGAGGCTAGACCTACCTCGTCCCCTTAAGAGGGGAAACCGAAAGTACACTCCGTTACCCATGCCCATGGCAAATCTCTACGCTCACCTGTTGGAAAGGAAGCTAGTGACCCTGATGTTTTACAGGCCCAGAAAAGGCCCTCGATCACCTGGTTTTGACCTGTTTAAGAAGTGTGAACACCATTTTGGGGCCGAGGGGCATACTTTGGAAGAATGTTACCATTTGAGGGACCGTGTCTAGGATCTTATAGAAAAAAGTTGATACAGTTTGATAATGTAGCCGCTCCGAATATCATCACCAATCCTTTGCCTTCTCATCAGGAAAGGAATGTGAATGCCATCATCACAGTGGAAGAAAGGATTCCAAATTTCTCCTTACCGTCATTCCCATGGAAGGCTATGCTCCGAGCCTTGGTCCAAGAGAGCCACCTTGATCTTAAGGGTATAGGAACCCCGGGATTTGATTAGGGAAGCTACTCATTCTGTGACAGTGAAGACAGTCATGCCTTCTTTGATTGTAAAGTGCTCCGAGCATAGATGTAGAGTCTAGCCGAACATGGTATCATCTAGATTGAAAGGGAAATTGTGCAAAGGGATGATTGCATGCCAGCCAGCCTATGTCCTCTAGCTACCCAATCAAGAACTAGGTGTATTGCTATATCAGTTGGGTCAAGGAAAGATTGGGATGAATATCTATAGAAATGCCTTGGTAAGGTTATTTCAGCAACTCCTTCTTCAGTAGTCATCAAAGAGATCATAGAATCACCTATGGATTCAGGGTCATCAAATTCAAGAAAAGGGCAAGCCCCACCAGCCATCAAGGGATTCACGCCTCTAGTTTTTGTGTTGCCTGCAGTTGCAGGGCCAGCTTCATCATCAGTTCAGGAGGGAATCGCTATTGTTCCCGTTATCCGAGGTTTCGATCCTCTTATTCTGCCCAAGCCCACTTTTGGAATCTCTAGGGTATCTGGCTCAAAAGCCCTTGAACCACTCTGCCAAGTCTAGTGGTTATTAATCTGAGAATGTTCTCTATAACGCCTAATTTGCAAACTCAGGTGGGTGTTATCATTCACATGCCGAAGTCATTCCCTTATGAAGATAACCATCGTGTCCCCTGGAAATACGATGTGTCCTTGATCTCAACTCGAACCAGATAATAGGAGGTCTGTTCCAATTTCTCTTCAGGTTTATCTAGGCTTACTAGGAGTGGCTGTTGCTATACTCCTGAGGAGCTAGAAAATAGAAGGAAAGAGATTGTTAAGGGTACAGCCGAACCCGTTAGGAATAGGGTTACAGCCGAAGAAGCTGAGGAATTCTTGAAAATTATCAGAAACTCAGAGTACAGTGTGATTCAGCAGCTAAACAAGTCGCTAGCTTAAATTTCCATCTTGGTGCTATTGCTATCCTCTGATGTCCACCACAAGGCTCTCTTGAAAGTCTTGAAAGAGACATGTGTTCCTATAGGTGTCACAGAATCTTCCTTTGAGGGTATGGTCTTGACAATGGATCAGCCTTGAACGTTTGCCCGATATCTACTATAAAACGTTTGAATGTGGATACCTTTCTTATCCACCCTACCACCATGATCATTAAAGCCTTTGATGGCACTTTTCGGTAGGTTCAAGGCGAGATCGAAAATATATGAGCCTTTGATCTTTGTTGCAATCTTGCACACATTTTTCCCAAAAAAAAAAAAAAAAAAGAGATTTTTCAAAATAAGATCAAAGCATAAATGTTCAAATCAAAACATCAAATCATGAAAATCTGTGGGAAAAGAGTTGTTTGAGTGAAGTGGTTGTCCTTTACCAGGGATAAGGGGCATGTGATCCCCAAACACTCACCTCATGATATCCCATCTCAACAACTCCACATTCCTAAAACATTCACTACTTTTGCAAAGTGCACATTCAATTCTTGACAATCAACCCCCCTTTGGGGAGGTCCTACCTAAGTTTTGGTGTGGACCCTAAATAAGTGAATGACCATATGATCAAGTTTCATTGACCAACTAATTAGATTTAAAATGATGGAGGCATTTGTTTCAGCTATCCAAACAGTTATATCACTTGATAGCCCTTTTGAGCCAGAAAGAAAATGTTTTTCAAAAATCACCCGAATTTATAATCTGGCACATAAGCTCCTAAGGCTAAGAAGTAAGCATTCAAGATGACGAAGAAAGGCATTCATTTCACTACCGTCCCACTTGCAGAGAAATATCCCTTGTTAGCCCAATTGAGCCTGCTAAATTCTTTTCTTGATTTAACCCAGCCAAGGATTACCCCCCACACTAGGGCGGATTAGATGGTTACAAGGATCTCATGCTAAGTGATCTCCAATTTGAGTCCATCAAATGAGTCCATAATAAAAAAGAATGATGAATGAGAAAGGAGCCCAAATCAAATGACAAAAGTCATGGGCCAATCAAGTCTAATGAAGCCCCAAACGAAGAAAGGGCAAAAGAAAAATTCAATCTGAAACAATCAAGAAACATGGGCTAAAAAAAATAAAATGAAAGCCTCAAAAATGAAATGGGCAAAATTCAAGAAATGGACTCAAATTGAGGATATAGCCGAGCATGAGAAGCAACCAAAAAGATTCTCGATGAAGTGTAATCCTTGACTTTAGGAAACCCTTCAAAGAATTTCATAGCCAAAATATCCTCCCGTAAGCCTAGGAAACCCATATCCTTAGATTACGGTCCTGAGAAAGTCCTTCCTGATTGAGAGCGACTACTTAGTCTATGGAGCTTATGCCAAATAATCACTCAAATGTGAAAGTTTTGAGACTAATATCCTTCATTTCAAGCACCCAACTAACCGTAAGGCCACGTTACAACCTAATGAAAGACCTCACTGATCACTGAGGATCGGTTGGTCATGGCACATTGAATATTTGGTCAATCATTGATGATCGAATCATCCGCTTATGCCAAGGCATCATGCCTCAAAAAGGGTAGGGTCCTCTCCCAACCCACCCGATGAGTTCAAAAGGCCAAACACATCATTCATGTTTTCCCTACATAGCTTAAAAAAAAGGGAGGACACCCATGCATTTGGTAAACACAAGCACTTTGCTCAAGAAATCCTTGCTTGCGAGCATGTCCCTTATTCAGGGTAAATGATAGCCATCGAGCACATACACTTACAAACCACATAGGAAACATGGCCTTAACGAGCCCCTCTTATGGTACATGCATTTAAATAGATTTTCGTGATCATGAATGAATTTCCAAAATTTCTGACCTGGTTTTCAAAACCAATTGAAACAAAAGGGAAAAACGATGACCCTTAAAGATTTCAAAAGATAAGGATTTTGGATCCTCCAAACTTTTCAAGTCCAAAAACAAATCATTGAGGGTTATTTGTTTCTTCCCAAGGAATTTCCAGAAAAATGAGGTTTTAAGATTGCAACAGCTAATGCAAGCCTCTCTCAGTCATTACTAGGAATCTCCAAAAAGACTTGAACCCCAAAAGATTCAAATGCTCAACCCCAGGTTTTAAACACCATTTGGGCATCATTGCCCTAAATACTTTTCGAGCGTCTCAAACTTATCCCAACAGAGGATGCCTGAGTCATTGCTTCAGACATGAACCCCAATGCCCAAAGGTTGGCCCCAGTCTCAATCCTGATACTGGGGCAATTTTATTTCTGATATTTCCAAACCATGTATGGTATTCCCTTTATCCAGTGCAATTCAAGATATCCACTAAGAGAAGGAGAGATTTCTCCCCGTGAGAGCCTGAATAGGTGCCCATCATGCACAATTCATCAAAACCACACATAACTCAGCATCAAGGCAATTCCTGTCTAGTTATGACCAAGAGTGTAAGCATTTCCAAGAGGGGACCTTCCCCAAAATTCAAATCCAGAATTCAGTAAACCAAGGAACCCATTGTGGTATAATCATCCAATACGAGCTCAAACTTATGTCAAGTCGGTCAGCTAATCCAGAACCACGCAAAATTCTACACTAGGGCAATTTATTTTTCGTGGTTCAGCCCATTTTCTGCTTATCAATCTCAGCAGCTGGTCCACCCCGCCAGGAACTTTTCCTCTCATGTCAAGAACCGTACAAAACCTACACTAAGGCTGCTTTATATTGTGCAGACTCTCCCTTTTCCATCTCCCTCAGTGGATTGATCACTATCAGATTGAATCGGTAAACCCATGAGGATACGGTGCGATGCAAGTGCTACCAATATCACACATACAACAGCAGCCTGTTGAAAGGTGATTTCCAGAATTATACATATAAGTCCTACCTAGAGGCATTGTTTCTTGCATACAGTAGCAGCCCTTTTAAAGGCGACATCCAGAATCATACATGTAAGTCCTACCTAGAGGCATTGCTTCACACATACAGTAGCAGCCCTTTGAAAGGCGACATCCAGAATTGTACATGTAAGTCCTACTAAGAGGCGTTGTTTCTTGCATACATCAGTAGCCCTTTTAAAGGCGACATCCAGAATCATACATGTAAGTCCTACCTAAAGGCATTGTTTCTTGCGCACATCAACAGCCTTTTCAAAGGCGACATCCAAAATTGTACATGTAAGTCCTACCGAGAGGCATTGTTTCTTGCATACATTAGCAACCCTTTTAAAGGCAACTTCCAGAATCATACATCAACCCTCTCAAAGGCATTTTTCCAGAGTCATGCATGTAAGTCCTAATCAGAGGCATTGTTTTTCGCACACGTCGGCAGCCCTTCTTAAAGGAGATTTTTGCTATGGTGATACAGCAGCCCTCTCAAAGGTGATTTTTCTATGGTTGTACATATAAGTCCTAGTTAAAGGCATTGTTTTTCGCACATGTCAACCGCCCTTTCAAACGCAATTTTCTAGAGCTACACATGTAAGTCCTAATTAGAGGCATTGTTTTTCACATATATCAGCAGCCCTCTCAAAGCCACTTTTCCTAAAGTAATACATCAGCAGCCCTCTCAAAGTTGTTTTATTATTATCTAAAATAATGGTAACATGAATATTCGGACATTATCATATAGTCCATGAGATGCATAGTATGTGATTTATGTAAAAAGTCACAGAAAATATAAATCACAAGTTCTTTGTAAACTCAGAATTGTAGTTCGTAGTCGGTGATGAAATTGGGTGTTTCATCTGCAAAGACTATAACATATCAACTAAGATGATTTGTCTTGATCATGGAAGTGGAGACTTTTAGTTGATATGTTGATATGTTTTAAGAGTTAAGACATATTGAATTGGACCGCTGTGAGATTTATTATTCTCCTAACGACTATTAATTGAATAATAAATCTCACGACTTCTATTTACATGAACTCTTAATCCTGAAAGAATAATGGACCTGATCATGAAGTGTAGGTTGCTTTGATATATCAGGAGTGAGATCTAAAGTAACGGTCAAAACCTCAGTATGTTGGGCAACCACATTTACTATTAATGGAACATATATTCTCAAGATGGAATTCATAGTCTCTTAACGGAGATACAAAATATTCCCTTGAGATAAGTTTAATGGGTTTGTTATTCAGAATGTTAGGCCTAACTACTTTAGTAAATAATTACTAAAGTATATATTTATGGAATTGGATTTTATAAATATATGATGAATAATATAAAGGATTAAACTGGGTACTAAAGGATTAAGATGTAGTAATCATCAAAGTGGCAGTCTACATTAACGACTTTGTATTACTACGAATATTTTATGAAGGGGTTGCATGCACAACAAAGTCTTGGGATATAATTTATTAATAAGGCCTAGAGTGCAATTATATTTATATAATGGTATTAAATATAATTAATGGTAACTTTGGACTTGTCAAGAGTTGACAGAAAAGCCCAAGGCCCATTGGAGCTAGTGTCTTATTTGTTCCCTTTTGGTCCCACTCCAAGCCACATATTAAAGCCCAATTAGAAAGGCCCAAAAGGCTAGCCCAATTAGATAATCAGTTATTAGGAGAGAAACATACAGAATTAAGACACATGATATTCCAGTCACTACCGGAATCATTCAAGGAATTCAGACTCAATTATAATATGAACAAAAAGATTTATTCATTGTCTGAATTAATGAATGAGTTGGTAGCGGTAGAAGGCATTCTTGGTAAAAAAAAGAAGGACTTCACCAAGCAAGATGGTAAACAAATTGCCTTAGGAGTTGCTGACAAAGGAAAGAAGATCAAAGGAAAATATTTCCATTGTGGTGAAAAAGGACATTGGAAGAGGAATTGTCCAAAATTCAAGCCTGCTAATAATAAGGGTATGAAAAGTTCATTCCTCCTTGAAATATGTTTAGTACAAAATCCCACGAATTCCTGGTGTATGGATTCAGGTTGTACTAATCATATCTGCAATTCTTTGCAGGGGTTCCAGGAGACCAGAAAGCTTAATGAAGGGGAATTGTTTCTTACTTTGGTTTATGGGAGCAAGATTTTGGTTGTAACTGTTGGAGTTTTTTAATTTATGTTTTGAGTCTAGGGTTTTAATATTGGAAGACTGTCTATATGTACCTAATGTTCGTAGGAATTTAATTTCTGCAACTTATTTAGGTAAACATGGATATTGTGTTATCCTGAAAGACAATGTTGTAATAAAGAAGGGTAAAGTGTTTATCTGTTCTGGCAATATTGTTGATGGTCTTTATATTTTAACTCCTGATAAGCATGAATTATATAATTCTGAATTAGATAATAACTCTCATGTGAAAACATTAAAGAGAAAGTTTCCTTCTACTAATGATGCATATCTTTGGCATTTGCGTTTGGGTCATATTAATTCAAACAGAATTCAAAGACTGATCAAAGATGGTCTCTTAGAGCCATTGGACTTTGATGAATTTCCAGTTTGTGAATCTTATTTGGACTTTCAATGGAGCAGGCTTGAGGGCGTTATACCTGGCAGAGAGAGTGCAGTGCTAGTTGGTAGGTAGGGATGACCCTTAGATTTCGATGGACCCTCATGCTTGCCCCACACTTCATGACTGATGCTGAGTACAACTCGTGGGGGAGTGGTGTTCCCTATGCCTAATGGCTTTTTGAGGGATTGGACTATGAGGAGTTCAATATTACTCGCCTCACCCTTACTGCTTAGGTATATGTTCAATCTCTTCTTCTTCTCTTTTTTACCTTGTTTGTCATGACTTCTAATGTGGAAAATTATAACAGGAGGAACCTACTACCGGTGAGATTATTGACCCTCCACATCTCCCTTGGACGGTCTATGCATATGGCCCTAATAACTTTGCTAGGGGGCATGCCATGCCCCGTAATCCCAATGTCTAGGGCTATCCTTTTCCTCCCAACACTCAGGCGGTGAGTTCTTCATTTCATTTGTTCTTCTCTTTCTCTATTTCTAGTTCGGTCACTAACCCTTCTCTCTTTGAATTGCTGCCCACTATCCAAGAGCATGAGGAGTTGGTATGGCTGGTTGGGAATCTTAAGCTAGAGGTGACAAACTATTCAAGGAACTTGTACGGTCCTGAAAGAGCGGCCTACCCAGTAGACATCGCATTTTGTACCCCTTACGACTCGGCCCCCGTTTCCCATTGATGCTCGAACTCTAAGGTCCAAGGCCAGTTTAGAGCCCAATCAGATATTAAAATGACTTGAGGAGTGTTAAAATGGAAAATATAACTTTTAAATGAATAAAAATATATTTTTGGAAATAAAATCACCAAAGGAGCCCTCGGCCCATATAGGTGAGCAGCAGCCCGCGTATGCGGACCAAAGCATGCGTACGTAGGCACATTCCTGCGTACGCAGCTAGGTTTTCAGAAGCATGGAAAATGCAAGTTTTCTACAATAATGGCTGAGGTTTGGAATGAATCCCACATCGTTTGGGAGCCGTTCCAAACTTGATTTTTTCAACTATAAAAAAGCTTACATAGTACATTTTCAAAACACAGAGAAATCCCACAAAACACCCTCAAGTCATTTTTATTTGATTTGGACCTTTTCTGGCCCCAAGCCTTTGTGTTTAAAGTTTCTAATCCCATGTTTATTGATTGTGATAGATTTGACTGAGGGGAACGGTAAAAAATTAAGCCTATGAGCTTTTTTCTGTAAGGTATTTATTCTAGCTTCCTTTTTCTTTTCTGTCTTTCTATTTAGTTTTAATAATGCTTTCTTTGTCTTGTTTTATGTTTACGTGTTTGTCTAGGTTAGTTTTATAGTTTCCTTTATGCTTCAAGCATGCTAGGTTGCTAGATTTACATTTTCTGTCTTGTTTTGCTTTTGCTCTATTTTGCTATTTGTTTTGTTTCTGGGTTGGAGTTTTGAACAACCCTGTGTGCATATGCCATAAGCATGCATATGTAGGTCATCTAGTTTTTGGCTTGCGTACGCAGGCCTCTGTCTACGTACGCAAACCGTTTGTGGACACAACGGGGGAATCGCCATCTAGTTTTTGCAATGGTCTAGGAACCATGAATATAGAATACTCTCGAGGAAGGACCTTTGATCTTACTACCAGAGTATGGGTTCGGAGTTTAGGTATGCTTATGGGAAGGTTTTCGGCACCCAAGATCGCCCAACCCTAAGGTTGGCCTCCCATCGTTGTGTCTCATGTCTTGACCCTATTAAAAACCAATTCAACATATGTATTCTAAACTCACACACACACTAATCTTGCATCTAACATACAACATAGCATCTTTACCCCAAAACAAAATAACATATCTATCTATAAAGCATAGGAAGCCAAACCACACATAACCCTAACATTCATCTAACATGTAAAGACCCTATCATGCATCTAAAACAAGGCAGCAACCACTCATGGCAGCAAGCATATCATATTAACATGACAGTGAACAACATCACATCATTAATTAAGAGCATGGTATCTATTTTGTATATTCATAAAGAAAAGATTAAAGCAACCAAATGCATGTTCATATGAATGCATGACTTACCTTACTTACCTTGCAACACCTCAGCACCTATGGCATCATGAATGGGCATGTGAATGAATGGCATGGTATATAAAACTAAGAAAAACCCTAATCTAGCATATGAAGGGTAAACGACAAATAAAGCACGTGAAACAGAGACTCAGATATGTGTATACATATTAAAAGGGTTTAAATAGAGGCAACACATATGAAACAAACAACCGAAATAAAGCAAAAACATGAATTAGGGTTTATGAACAACGGCCTACATACGCAAACAGAGGACTGCGTACGTAGAGTTTAAGCTGGTATGCATGCTCATGACATGCGTGCGTGGGGCATGTTTGAAACCCTATCCCAGAAACGAACAAAGCAGAAAACAGAGCATGAACTGAAACCTTGATTCTAACAACCAAACATGCTCAGAACATAAAAGAACTATAAAACTAACCTAAACAAACATGCATAAATATAAACTAAGCAAGAAAAATAGATTGAAAAGATAAAAAGAAAGACAAAAAAGAAAAGAATGTTAGAAAGAATACCTTAAAGCAAAAAGCTTCTAGGCTTGATTTTTGACTGTTCCCCTCAGTCAAATCTATCACAATTCAATAAAATAATGATTAGCAACATTAAACTAAAAGGATTGGGGCCAAAAAAGGGTCCCAATCAATTAAAATTGACTTGAGGGATTTCTGCGTGTTTTGAAAATGTACCATGTAAGGCTTTTTATAGTTGAAAAAAGAGGTTTGGAATGGCTCCTAGACAATGAGGGATTCATTCCAAACCTTAGCCATTATTGTAGAAAACTTGTCTTTTTCATGCTTCTGAAACCTTAGCTACGTACATAGGAATGTACCTGCATACGCATGCTTTGGCCTGCGTACGCAGGTTGCTACTTACGTACGTGGGCCGAGGGCTCATTTGGTCACTTTATTTCCAAAAATAGATTTTTGTTCTTTTAACCGTTATATTTTCCATTTTAACACTGCTCAAGTCAATTTGATATTTCATTAGGCTCTAAACTAGCCTTGGGCCTTAGAGTTCGAGCATCATTGGGGAACGGGGGCTTGAGTCATAAGGGGTACAAATGCGGTGTCCACAAATGTTCCCCTTTTGATTCTTGAGCTTCGCTAACAGAATCAAAAGAATAAGAGACAAAACATTTTGTTTTGACGTACAGCTCGAACCCAACCCACGCACACGACACACCTCATGCATACATGGGGCGTGGTGCAACTCCGAAAAGTTGCGTGGGATTCGTATGTCCAAAGTCCCACCTTTGTTGCTCGGGAAATGAGCAACGACAGGTTCACTGTCCCATAAACTGTTTTCCTACTTGCAAGCAAATGGCAAGTGACTCGCTATCCTAGAGTCACTTAAAAAGAAAAAAGAAAACAAACAAGGGTGCTCTTACAAGCTAACCTAAAAAACAACAAAAGGATATAGTCTCTATGGTGTCCATCTGGGGCTCTTACCTCAAACTTCTCCAGATGACTTGTTCCTCTTGTATTCTTCACTTCTTTCTCTAGATGACTAGTTCTTTATGTAGATGACATACTACTCATTGGCAATGATGTAGGAGCAATGTCATCTGTAAAAATATGGTTATCTAGTCACTTTGCAATGAAAGATCTTGGTGAAGCGTCCTATTTACTCAGAATCAAATTGTTTAGAGATTGAAAGAAAAGGTTATTGGGACTTTCACAGGTCAATTATATTGACAAGATACTGGCTAGGTTTAGCATGCAAGATTCCAATAAAGGGTTTTCACCTTTTAGACATGGAGTTCATCTCTCTAATCAAATGTGTCCTAAAACACAAGAAGATAGAAAGAAATAAGAAATTGTCCTTATGCTTCAGCTGTAGGAAGTCTCATGTATGCAATGCTTTGCACTAGGCCAAACATTTGTTATGCAGTAAGCATTTTGAGTAGATATCAATCCAATCCAGGTTCTGCGCATTGGACAGCAGTGAAACATATCCTTAAATATTTAAATAGGACCAAACATTATTTCTTGGTGTTTGGTGGTAAGGATCTGACTATCCAAGGGTATACAGATTCAGATTTTCAATCTAATATTGATGATAGAAAATTAATTTCTGGATCTTGGCAAGGGAGCAACAAGTTGGAGAAGTTGCAAGCAAGATACTACTACAGACTCTACTACAAAAGCAGAGTATATAGCTGCAAAGGAAGCTGTGTGGATTCGCAAGTTCATTCAAGAATTTGAAGTTGTTCCTTCTATTAAGTCACCCATTACCATCTATTGTGACAATAGTGGGGCTGTTGTAAATGCAGTAGTACCAAGGGCTCATCAAAGGACAAAACATATTGCACGTAAATATCACTTGATACGTGATGTTTCCATCTATTTAATTGTAAGGGTTGTGTGATAGTGAGAGAGGTGATGTAGCAATAAAAAAGATTGCCTCTACCAATAATGTTGCAAATCCACTCACAAAGGCATTATCTCAAAAGGTGAAGCAATGGGTATTAAATACAAGTATGATTGGTTTTGAGTGCAAGTGGGAGATTGTTAGAATTATGTGCCCTCAAAAACAATACTATGCATTTTTCATTTGATAATAAAATTTTATTTTCACATACATAATTTTTATAGGTATATTTCATTGTTTAAATGTGGCATGTGATGTCGCCTTTGTAGAAAAATCATGTTAATAGTTAAGGAACCAAAAATAGGGAGTAATGATTTTTTATAAATTATTAAATTGTTCTAGGTTGTGGATATTAATTGAATATCACCATTAAAGCCTACACTTGTTGTTCTACTATATGATAGGATGATTTACTCCATCATTGAGGTAGTCACTTTAAGCAAACAAGTGGGTGTAATGTAACAAGTACATACACTGAATCGGATCCGATCAAGAACACCTTATGGAGTGATCACTGTTAATTAAAAGGTTGTTCTATCACAATTTTTCTATTGTCCTCAAACATGAGAGGTTTTTGTATATTTATTTATTATGCACATAACTTTGACAATGTCAACTGGTGATGCTAATTTTAAATGCTATATACGGACATGTTCGGTTATGTGTGTAATGAGTAAAATATGTAAATGCACAACAATGAATCCACCAATCTCTAAAGAAGATAGTATATTCAATTGATTTTCATATTGAAGTCGGACTCAAAACAAAACCGGCCGGTGACATTTTTCAAAAATGTTTTTCATATACATAATATTGTGTATATATATATATATAAATATATATATTTAAAGAGTTTTTCAAAGATATTTTGGAGTCCAATAGAAATTATGAAATCAAGAAATTAAGGGTTACATAAGTTAGGGACATGACAATGATATTAATCCAGTCCTAGTGGCTTGTAGGAATATAGTGTGGTGAAAGGACATAGATATAAAATTGTAAGTAATGGGACCTCATTTTTAATTCTTTAATCTTCAGGGGTCAATTGCAATGTGTTGATGGACATTATTGCAATCTATAGAAGTTCACATATTTTCTTGATAATGTTGAGAAAATTAAGGAATAATTTTGAAAGAGTTTCAAGATAAGTCAATAACATTCAAAAAGTTATTGATTAATCCTACAGCTGAAGATTAGGATCCCTAAGGATCCCACGTCCAAACTCTCTCTTGGGTTTTAGAAGTCTTAAAATATATATATATATATATTTAAAATATATCAGATCAGTGGTTGGCCATCAGAACTACTGAGTGATACTGCAGTCTTCTGAAAACCCAAAAAGAAACACAGAGAGAGACGTGAATACCTTGGGAGGCAACACACTTGGGTTGCTAAGAGAGGTACGCAATTTTGTTCTATTTAGAATCTATGGTTGTGTGATACAACGATCTTTAAATGAAAATATAAATTTTGTTTTATATTGCTTCCGCAAAAACTATCAATGGTATCAGAGCAAACCACACTTAATCATGGATTTTGAATTGTTATTCATATCAGTATGTGTGCCTAAATTTATTTCCTATATGTCGTGATTGATATATGTGATAAGCTAATTGTTTTTTTTTTTTTTTTCGGAGAAGTGGAGAACAACAAAAATCTGTGCCGCGATTGATATATGTGATATGTTGATTGTTTGGTTCTGATTCGTTTTTGGTATTCTTGATTATATTTGACAAATATGTTGCTGAAGTCGCATGTCTCTTGCATCTACTCTTGAGTTGTGCGCTGTAGTGCTATTATTGCTTTATAGATTTTCTATTATGAGTTCATTGACTCACCTTTTTATGTTGATAAAATCTCGAGTATTGTCGAATTAAGGTGTTGAATCTCAATTAGTGGGAGTTGTATCAGATACATAAAGAATGATATTTAAATAGTCCCAGTAGTAATATATATTAAGTGCCAAATAGGATTATTTTACAGAATAATTCCTATGGCCCTCCATTATCGGTGAATAAAGGTCCTATTAAATTAAAATTTTGTCAAAGCCAAAAGGATAGACTTGATTTTGGTTTAGTAGTTCTTCTTGTTTACTTCTTGGGAAGATAGGTGTGTGTATGACTGGTGGGAGTGTGGCTAAAATAGCAACATAATCATACTAGTACATATATCTCACTCAGATAATGGTTTAACACTTAACCAAATAAACATGACCACTAAAATAGTGTAAAACATTTTTTGATTTGGAGGCCAAAAGTAAATCGGGAGTCATAGATAAATTAAATAAAATTAGACACATGAAATGAAATCGTGATGAATAGTATCTATTTGCCTTTATATGGTGTGCACAGTATATTTCAAAAGAAATTATTGGAGCATGCAAGGTAAGGGTTCCTGATGCCCACTTTGAACTATTTATGAATATAATTGTTATATTTTGTTTTGGGAATCTATGATATTTTGTTCTTGTGGGAGGTACCATTAGTTATTCAAAAACCTGAATCTGATGGATATATGTATGTGATAATATTATTTTATATTATTTTGCAGATTCATTATGACCAATTTTAATCCCTTAGCTAAGATTCTAGATGAAAATTGATTGTCTGGACCAAACTATGTAGATTGGAAAAGGAACTTAATCATTGTTCTCACTGCTAATAAAATAGCTCATGTCCTTAATACTGAGGCACCAGAACTTGCTTTAGCTGATGCCACTGAGGAGTAGAGAGATGCATTTAATAAGTGGTATAAGGCTGATGAAATGGCTAAATGCTACATAATGGCCTCTATGACCAATGTGTTGCAAAAACAATGCCAAGGCCTAGTTACAGCACAAGATATGATGTTGTACCTCAAAGAAATGTTTGGAGAACAAAGCAGAAGTGCACGGCAAACTACTATGAAAAATCTCATGTCCACCAAAATGGTGGAAGGAACTCCAGTTTGGGAACATGTCCTGAAGATGATTTCTTTCATCAACGAACTGGATATGCTTGGTGCAGAAATTGATAGTGAGGCCATGATGATGCTAAAAAATATATCTATTCACATGTTTAAGTCGCATAGGCGAGCTTGCATATGTTGGAAGCTATGAAAACACACAAAAATCTATGAAAACTAAGTAAACATGAAAAACTATGCATGACAATGGAAATTTTGAGAGATTGAAAACATGATGACGATGCAAATTTGAAATAAGAGTAGTTTTGGAAACGTAGGATTAGACAACCGTTGCCGAATTTGAATCCTGCTGAGATTAGACGACCACTGCCGAATTTGGACCTTGAAATGATAGACAGAATTAGTCAGCCATTGCCGAATTTGAATCCTGCAGAGATTAGACAACCTCTACCGATTTTGAATCCTATTGAGATTAGATGACCATTGCCGAATTTGAACCTCGAAATGATGGATAGGACTAGACGACCACTACCGAATTTAAATTCTGCTGAAATTAGACGACCATTGCCAAATTTGAACCTCGAAATGATAGATAGGATTAGACGACCATTGCCAAATTCGAATCTTGCTGAGATTAGACGACCACTATAGAATTTGAACCTCGAAATGATAGATAAGATTAGATGACCATTGCCAAATTTGAATCTCAAGATGATAGATAGGATTAGACGACCACTGTCGAATTTGAATCTTGAAATGATAGATAGGATTAGACAACCACTACCAAATTTGAATCCCATTGAGATTAGACGACCATTACCGAATTTGAATCTCGAAATGATAGGATTAGAGGACCACTGCCGAATTTGAATCCCGTTGAGATTAGACCACCACTACCGAATGTGAACCTCAAAATGATAGATAGGATTAGACAACCACTGTTGAAGTTGAATCTTGCTGAGTTTAGACGACCACTGCCGAATTTGAACCTCAAAATGATGGATAGGATTAGACGACCTCTGCTAAATTTGAATCCTACTGAGATTAGATGGCCATTGTCGAATTTGAACCTCGAAATGATAGATAGGATTAGACATTTAAATCCTACTAAGATTAGATGACTAGTGCCGAATTTGAATCCTAAAAGAGAGGTGTTTTGAAAATTTTGATACTTTTGAGGCAAAAAAGATAGGATAAACGGTCGCTGCCAAATTTGAATCCCAAGAGAGAGGTATTTTGAAATTTTTGATACTTTTAAGGCAAAAGAGATGGGATTAAATGGTCGTTGCCAAATTTGAATCCCAAGAGAGAGGTATTTTGAAAATTCTGATACTTTTGAGGCAAAAGAGATAGGATTAAATGGTCGCTGCCGAATTTGAATCCCAAGAGAGAGGTATTTTGAAAATTTTGATACTTTTGAGGCAAAAGATACGGGATTAAATGGTCGTTGTCGAATTTGAATCCCAAGAGAGAGGTATTTTGAAAATTTTGATACTTTTGGGGTAAAAGAGATGGGATTAAACAGTCACTGCCGAATTTGAATCCCAAGAGAGAGGTAGTTTGAAAAGGGGTTCTTACACCGTGGAAGAGTGGAAAGCTATACTGAGTTGGTTGGTTGCATTGAGTACCATAAAAGATTCCTATGCCATGGAAGTGTGGAAGGTTGTACTGAGCTGGTTGGTTGCATCAAGTACCATAATATATTTCTACGCCATGATAGCGTGGGAGGTTGTACTGAGCTAGTTGGTTGCATTGAGTACCATAAAAGAGTCCCACGTCGTGGAAGCGAGGAGGGTTGTACAAAGCTGGTTGGCTGCATTGAGTACCATAAAGATTCCTACGCCATGGAAGCATGGAAGGTCGTAATTGAGCTGGTTGGCTGCATCGAGTACCATAAAAGATTCATATGTCGTGGATGTACGGAAGGTTGTATCGAGCTAGTTCTGCCGTTGGTCCAATCGCTGGTGATGGTGCGGATGACAGTTTGTTGATGACACTGTGAGAGATGATGATGACTCTCCTTAGATTAGCCACTATTGTTGTATCTTTATGATGATGTAGCCCTTGCGGGGGCATATATTCATTTCCTTGTACTATTTCAGATATTTCCCCATGGTGGGCCAAATATGTATGTATTATATTGCTCCATAGTGGGCCTAGACTGTATTTTGATATTGCCTCTTGGTAGGCTCTTGACATGCATGTATTATTGCCCCATTGTGGGCCTCAGATGTGTACTTTGATATGCCTTTTGGTAGGCTTCTGGACATGTACGTATGATTGCCTCAGCATGGGCATGGCCTGTATTTTGATATTGCCTCTTGGTAGGCTTCCGGACATGTATGGATATTACCTCTTGGTAAGCTCAGATGTATGTTTCTTGATATTTCCTCTTGGTAGGCTCGGATGTATTTTTCTTGATATCGCCTCTTGGTAGGCTCGAATGTATGTTTCTTGATATCGCCTCTTGGTAGGCTCAAATGTATATATAGACATTGCCTCTCGGTAGGCATGTGGACACAACAAAGGAGTCGCCACCTAGTTTTTGTAGTGGTCTAGGAACTATATATATAGCGTCCTCTTGAGGAAGGACCATTGATCTTACTACCAGAGAAATGGGTTCGGAGTTAAGGTAAGGTCTTCAGAAGGTGTTAGGCACCCAAAACCGCCCAACCTTGAGGTTGGCTTCCTCTTATTGTGTCTTATGTCTTAACCCTATTAAAGGCACATCCAACATTGCATCTATACTCACACACACGCTAGCATACATCTAACAATCAACATGGCATCAATCATCCCAAAACCTAATCACTCATCTATCATGGCATATCAAAACCCAAGCATACATCTATCTCATCTCATCCAAGGCAGCAAGCATATCACAATACGGTAACACCAACAAGGCATTAAGATCAAGCATATCCCAAACATCCAAGGATAGCATCATGGAATTAGCTGAGCATATTCGTCATGTTCATAAACCATATCATGGTCATTATCCCAATCAAATGCATGTTCATGTAATTATGCATGACTTACCTCACTTACCTCATAGCACCACAACACCTATGCATCAATGCATGTTCATGTTCATGTGATTCAACCAAGATATAAACCCTAATTGTTAGTTTAACAATCAAAGCATGTATAACATGTTATTCTACTAACCCTAGGCCTAAACATGTGAAAATTAGACTCAACAAGACTTAAATAGAGGATTTAGAACTAAGCAAAACAATCAAAATTGCAAGAACCCTAAATCTGCATTTCTGGGCACGCATGGGTATACGTACTCATACATAAGTATGTGCACGCATACACGCCCAGAAACACAATTTTAAAGCAAGCAACAAAATAACAATCAAATCAATCCTAACATGCTTCTAATATAAAACAAAACAACCTAAACTAACAATAAAGATATCAAAGATAAACAAAACAAAATCTATTCCTAAACATGTCTTGGATCTAACAACAAAAAAGAGCAACACTTAACACATCAAAACATATTCATCAATATATCAAATCATATCAACTTTCCAGTCAAAACATGGTGAGACAAAACAAAATCAAATCAAATAAAACAAAACATATTTCTAAGCATAAATAACATATAAATTAACTAAGAACAACAAAAACACAAATTACAAAAGAACCAAATCAAGGAAAAGCCATGAGGAGAGACTCACCTTGCTATGGAATACAAACTTGATTGATATTTAACCAGTTCCTTAGTGCCTACACGTCAAGATTCAATGAGATATCAAGGTAAAAGAAGATTTCAATAGTTTATAGGTAATCACAACTCAAAAACAAGATTAGTTTTAAAAAGGGTTTTGAGAAATCAAATTGGGAAAATAGTTTATGCCTTAAAACTAACTAAAGAAAGGTTCTTAATTTGTAAAAAACGTGCACAGGTGCTGTGTGTGTGTTTTAGAAAAGAGAATTAGGGTTTTAGAGAAGATGGAGGCTAAAAAATGGCTTTCTCTATCTAGGGTTTTGATTGGAGGCATAAGATGAGTATTTATAAGTTAAAATTAGGGTTCTCAGTCTTTTTAATGATCTTTGGATGTTCTCAAGGGTCCATGGGCTGACCCACATCAAAACATTATGTTTTGGGCCGTTAAAATGAAGTTTTAAAACACAGAAAATCGGATTGCCTAGTTAGCCCAACTTCAAACAGTCATAACTCACTCAATTTAAGCCCAAATTAGGCAAAATTTGTGTTGAAATTGAAGCACAGGATGTCTACTATCCAATGAAATAAACTTTACTCAAAAATCCTTTGTGGACCAAACGTTATGGCCAAAACAATGAGTAAAGGTCATTTTTCAGCATTGTTTTCAAAGCGATTTGAGCACTTTTGAGTTGTGATTACTTCCAAACTATCAAAATAACTTCAATTACCTTTTGTAGACATTAAAAGCTCGAAAATGTGTTGAAAACACAAGGGCTGTTTAGACCCCTAAAATAAAGTTACGGCTCGATAGATTTTACACTAACTTAATACTAAGTGCGAAATAGTGTAAATGCGAGCAGATAAACAAACAAGCTACTCTAATCCATAATCAAGACAACACAGCAGTAAAATGGAATGTAAAAGAGTAGGGAAGAAAGATGCAAACACAAGATAACACGCCGATGTGTTATCGAAAAGAAAACCAAAGTACTCGGTGTAAAACCTCTCTGCCGCCCTCCAAGCGGTAATCGATCCACTAGATAATCAGTTGGGATACATGGGTTAGCAAGAGACCCTCCAAGCCTAATCTACCCGATGTACCTAAGCCCTCTAAGCTCCTACTCCAACAAGGCTTGTCAAAACCGTGTCTTGTCTAGCTTTCCGGATCCTGCAACAAGCTCCATGTTGCATCTGCCATCTTTGGCTTCTTCCAATACTTCCCAGCAGCACCAAACTATCACTTGACACTTTGAAAGGGTGTGGTAAGTGTTTGGGCTATCAACCTCTCAATGATATGAAATAGAGAGGTAGGAGTTAAGGAAAATCCACAAGCAATTGTGTAGAGGATTGTGGGTATAACAATCTCTAACTCTCAAGGTGTTTGGCTAGGGTTTTCTCTCAGAACCACTCCTCAACATTTGTGGGTAATGTGGGTATAAATAGTGTAGGCACAGAAAATGTGTATCAGAATTGACAATTTGGCAAAACAGAGTGTCTTGCGGGTGCCTCGCGGGAAGGCCTTACCCTTGAGATACTCGCGAGACACAGTTGTCTCCATCCTGTCCTGACTCTTCGTATTCCAGCATGTGCAAGTCACATGAGTCACTTCGCGGGATGCTTAGTCGCGAGATACCCGTGAAAACTCTTCAATCTTCAATTGCTTGAGTCTTCACACTCTCTCTCACTATCACACAACCCTTACAATTAAATCCCACAATAAATACAGGGTACAAAAGATTGAATAAAATTACAATCAAATTTGACACAGAATTAAAGCCAACAAAACACATAGTTGTAAATCACAACTTTACAATCTCCCCCTTTGGCTATTCCGTGACAAAACCCCTAAACCAAACTCTAGACTTTAACGTGAGTTTGGGAACAGAGGCAAAACTCATTCACACCTAATCTAGAAGCTGTGAAGCACTTGCACGTATGTACCTGTAACCTGAAATGCTTGCACACAAACAAAATTTTCATTTAGCTTATGACAAGTTGAATACATGGTACGTATATAAGCAAGTAAAATGCGATCAAGTTAGTAAACACAATAGAACATGTAAGCATATCTTGATCAAACAGGAACAATCATTAAAGAATGACTACAATGAACATTTAGCAAGCAAATGCTCATCCGGACACACAATGCAATTAAGATCAATCCCACGGATCAATTGCATGTCCAGCACTCAACCAATGCAGAATACACAAAGTATTTGCATCTAGGATACAAAATCCTACTAAGGGCACAAGAGTGAGTTACTCAAGACATATTGGCAATATCTTAAAAGTACAAAAAGTGCTACAAAGCAATTAGGTAAACACAACTACTGAATTATAAACTGAAATATAAAACAGTTTACTAAAGCTTTAAACAAAAGCAGTAAAAGAATATCCAGGAGTTATAAATGCTGAAACAGTTTAAACCATAACATAAATAAAACTAAACCGCCTGTATGAATCAAGGTTTCTAAGCCTAAGCTATGTCAATGCTCTGCTCCCCCTCAAATGTGCAAGCTCCTCCTCAAAATTTTCTCCCCCTTTTTGACTAGAATGGCCAAAGAGGCTAGAACTGATCAGACTCTAAATCTGATCCCTGCGCCATGGACAAGTCCTCGATCTATGAAGACAATGCAGTGATTTGTCCCTGGACGTATGCAAACTGGGTCGCGGTGTGTTGCACATGAGAGTCTAGCATGGTGAACATCTGGTCCACTCTATCCAGTAGGCGATCAAGTCTGTCTAGTCCTCATGCTAGTGCAGAGGATGGCTATGCTGAAGTCTCTGCAACAGAAGTGAATCTATCAATCTCCTCCTCTGTATCTCCACCCTCGTCCTCAACATGATCCTGTGGTATAATATGCACACCTGTTTTGGAGCCCTTGATATGAGTTATGCTCCTAGTAACTGTGTGTGCACCAATGGGATAGTCCCTCTGAACTACTGTCAGGCCACTCAAAAGTTAAAGCTTTGCCTTGGCAATTAGACCCATAATCAATAAGGGAAAAGGCATAACTGTTCTAGAATTTTGCTTTTTAATGCTCTTCTTCAAAATGTGGAAAATATGTCCACAAATATCTATCTCTTTGTGGGTGAAGAGATCGCGCAGAAACCTTGTCCTTGGAGCTGACAGTGTAGTGAGGTTGGTGACCAGGTACAAGTGATGGATCATTACATATGCCAATGTCCTCATCTCTGGTGAAAACGGGATTGTATTCATGGAGGTTTTCTTAGAAGTACCACCAAGTATCCTCACCATCTCCTCAGTAGAGCCTAAACGATCCTCATATTGTACTGTAATTGGCTGTGAGGGAGTACAAACTTCTAAGAACTCCTGAATGCTGTTCCTAGTGATGACAAACTCTTTGTGCCTTACCCAGCAGTTTATAATATCTCCCTCAACACTAGCATTGGAGAAAAACTCTTTGATAATCTTCGAGTACACAACTCTAGTTGGGTTCAAGAGCTTTGTCCATGTCCTGTCCTTAAACACTTCAGGTATGAAAGTGTCCTCAAGTGATTCCATTTGTACAACCCTTCCATGATGATCATTTTATCCTTATAACAGTCATTATACTTCATATCAGCCTCAGCAGACCGAAAGTTATCAGAATCAGTGCGTGAACGTTTGGAGGATGATCTCTTAGTAGCTGCATGCTTAGTAGAAGACATCTGCACAAATGGACACACAACAAGAGAACAAATGCAAAACAGCATAGACAGACCATAAAACTTGATTAGATTCAAGTTAGTCTAAAACAAAGGTAAAAACTACCTAAAAACAGAGCAAAAGCAACTCAAAACAGAGCAAGTAGACATAAAACAACATGCTATAAGTGTTTAACCATGTAAACAACAGCAAAATGCATGAAGTGAATCACTATGCATGTGTGTGTATGTGTTGATGCATGTATGTGCAGCATAAGATGCAAGAGGTGTGCCTAGTGTGTGCATGACATGGCATTGAGGCACAAAATGAACAAAGTGTGAAAAACACACAAATACTGACCAAAACATGATAAACATGATCAATCAAGAAAAAATCCAATCATTGGAACTCACTTGAGTCCAATTCAGCATAAGAATGTCACTAGGACATTTTGTCAAACACCTAACATGCAACAAAGTACACAGATGATGAGAAATGCATGAACATAATGAAATTTGCCTCAATACATGCTCAAACTGCCACATAGGGCCAACACAGATACACAACCATCAAATGGGACTCAGCCCAATTTAAAGATTTTGAAAAAATTTCACAAAATTAAGAACCCCAACCCAGTTTTCGAAAATCCCCAATTTACAAAACCCTAAGCTAAAATCTGCATAATCAAAGACAAGAATGAAGACAATGTTTAGGAAAACATACCTTCAAGTGATCTTGCAGAGATTTTTGCTTGAAAATGATGGGGTTTAAGTGAAAAATGATTTTGGGTTGAAGGGGGGGTTCGAGAGAGGCTTAGCGAGGGAAATGAGAATGTTTTGAAAACCTGTCACATCTGCCTTATAAAACTGAAAACACGCGTTTTTTCGTGGGTTAGAGAGTCGCGAGATTAGTCGCGAGACACACTGAAGCTTTCGCGAGAAGCTCTTAGTCGAGAAACAATCACAAGACAATCGCAATAGCCTCTGTATGAACTTGAAAATTTTCCAGTTTTTGCCTAAAAACATTTCGCAAGAAGAGGTTAGTCGCGAAATACTCGCGAGGCAGTAGCGAGACTTTCTGTATGAAAATGTGACTTTGTAATTTCCCTTAAGCACATTTCGCGGGAAGCTCTAAGTCGCAAGCTTCTCGTGAAAAGACCTCTAGACTAGTTTTTTGAAGAAAAACACAAAAATGAATTTTTAAACAAAAACTAAAAGCACGAAAGTATAAAATCATTTTCAAAAACAAATAAAACACTCAAAAATATTTTTGGGTTTGATCAGCAAGTACTTGAGCATACACATCACATTTGAACATGTACAATCACACAAATGAGATAAGCATTAATTGAATCGAAGACTTGTGTGTTGTGGGTGAGTATCAAATGTGGAATAGTCCTTAGACCAGAGTGAAGCTTCAATGATCAATTCAAACAAGTCATAACAACTGGTACGAAATCAAGTGGACTATCTCAATTATAGATATGAGCATAAATGACCTCCCACAAGAGAATAATTACAAAACATAGAAGCTTTTCATTTGGCTTCTGAATAAATCATAACAATTGATCCTTTTTGGATAATACATCTCCTTTTTGAGATCGGTGCTTGAAATTTTTGATATTTCAATGTTGAGAGATAGCCTTTGGCTTTTTAAGCACCATACATTTCAATACAAGAGTCGCTTTCTCCCTTTTTCCTAGTCAAATACTAGTATGTGCGACAGGCTTTTGCAGCTCATTATCTCTTTTCATTTTGAGATTTACATTTGGTGAGCTCTATTGCAAAAACATAAAAATAAAGGTGGGAAGAGATATAGGCACAAGTTTATGCAAGAATCAAGACCATCAAGACTATTGACCAATCATTCATGACAAGCTTGAAGATCTATTTACAACAATCACACATAGTTTTCAAGATTTCTCCCACAAAGATTTATGTGCATACAAAACAAGCTAAGCTCGTAAATGCACTACACCATTAGTACGAAGGTACTAGGCCAAACTCACATGTAATATACACAAAACAAGCGATCAAACTTTTTGGAGATTTTTCAATTTTTATGGGTTTTTGAATTTTTTGAACACACTCAAAAACAGAACAAGTAAAGTAAGATCAACAAAAACAGGTATAAACCAAAAAAAATAAACATGCTAATAACCTGAGGCAGTTGACACAAATAGAATTATGCATGTCAAGATGCATGAACAAATGTCCCTAAACATAGGAAGTATTAATGCATGGACATAGGAGGTGATCATGCATGAGTACCCTTCTTCACCCACACATCACGTGCGTTTGGGGTGATATCCCTATAGGATTGGGTACGAGTGTTATGGCCTTCAAACTTTCTGGAGAAGCTTGCCAAACAGGTGGTGAATGCATCGATCATTTCCATCACATCCATCACTCCGGAATCACCATCTCGACCTCTTGATTGCTCAACAGCCTAATTCCTTTTTTCATTTCTTGGTCCTCTTGACCTCTGATCACTTGCATTGTTCAATGCCCTCAACTTATGACAATTTGGTCTGGTGTGTCCTTGAAGTCCATAGTGATGGCAGAACTGTTTAATTCTCGGACCTCTTTGCGACTTTGGAGGTGATTTCCCTTGAACCTTAGGCTTGACCACTGATTGGTTAGGGGGCTTATTCAACATCCATCGGCCAGCCATGTTCTTATTCTTCTCCTCCTTCACTTTCTCAACCCTTGTGGTAGTTACCATTGGTTCTTTGGCTTTTACAAACTTCACTTCCTTGGAAACATTTACAGCCGAACTACTTTCTCCAGGGTATCCCAATTCGGTTTTATCAGAGAAAGGTTTTTGATGAGAAAGGACTTCATCAAGCTTTTTGGAGGAGACTCACTCTACTTTAGCATTGGCTTGAACGACCTCAAGCTCAAGAAATTTTATCTTTAAGTAGGCTTCGGTCAGTTCTCCATTCAATGTCTCTATTTCACATTTAGCCTCCTTATATCGCATTAGGAGAATTCTATAGTCCTCATCTGCCTTCTTCATCTTTTTAATGGCTGCCTTGGCCACCCTTGTATATCCTCGTAACTTCTCAAGAAGGGAATTGTAGTTTTCTTGAAGTCCCACTGCATTTTCATCTTCTTCAGCATCAGATCCTTCTACTACTCCCATTGACTCCACTTCACTATGTTCACCGAGCTCTTCTACTAGCAAATTCAAGTCCTCCGAGGACTCAACATGAGCAATAGTCATAAAAGCATAGTAATTCCCTTCTCCATCACAGCTTTCTTCCGAATCAGAATTGGAAGAATCCGAATCACTAAGGGTTGTGGCATATGCCTTGCCTTTCCCTCTCAAATAGTTTGGACACTCCTTTTTAAGATGTCTATAACCATCGCATTCGTAACACACGATGCCTTGAGGGGGTTGTGAATCCTTTTCATCTTTCTTCTTAAACTCTTTCCTATCACCTTTGGAGGATGAAAACTTCCCTCTGCTGAACGATTTCCCACTATTCTTCATCTTCAGAAATTTTCAGAAGTTCTTTGCAAGAAATGCTACCTCCTTTTCCACTCCATCTTCTTCGAAGGAATCATCCATTTTTTTGGTGATGGTTTTAAGAGTAAGAGATTTACTCGACTTATGAGAAGATAGTCCCAGCTCATACGTTTGGAGAGATCCAATGAGCTCTTGAATTTTGATCTCATCCAAATCTTTACTTTCTTCTATAGCTGTGACTTTTGCTCAGAAGCTCTCCGGCAATGATCGGAGGATTTTCCTCACTACCTTTGAGTCCTCCGTTCTCTCACCCAAGTTGAACTTGCCAATAACCACTTCATTCAGCTTACTGTAGAAAGAGTCAAATGACTCATCCTCACTCATTTTCAGCTCCTCAAATCTGGTGGTTAGCATCTGCAACTTTGTATCCTTTACTTTCTTTGTTCCTTCATATGTGGTCTCCAATATCTCCGAAGCTTCCTTGGCTACTGTTATGTGAGAAATCCTGTGAAATTCATCTAGAGAAACACCACAAAAAATTGCATTCAAAGCTTTACTGTTAGCGTTAGCTGCCGCAAGTGTTGCCTTATCCCAAGTGGATTTAGCGACCTCCGGCCTAGTCAATCCTACTTCTACTGCATCCCAAACAGTATCATCAATTGAACACAAGAATGCCCTCATTCGGACTTTCCAAGAGGCATAGTTACTACCATCAAAATATGGTGGAACATTTAAAGATTGAGACCGGTCCATCTCAAACAGGGTCAAGGATCACACTCAAGTATTTAAACCACAGAGAGTGTACCTACTCTGATACCAATTGAAAGTTCGAAAATTTGTTGAAACACAAGAGCTGTTCAGACCCCCAAATTAAAGTTATGGCTTGATACCAATTGAAAGTTCGAAAATGTGTTGAAAACACATAGCTGTCTCCATCCTGTCCTGACTCTTTGCATTCCAACATGTGCAAGTCACATGAGTCACTTCGCGGGATGCTTAGTCGCGAGATACCCGCGAAAACTCTTCAGTCTTCAATTGCTTGAGTCTTCACACACTTTCTCTCTATCACACAACCCTTATAATTAAATCCCATAAAAAATACAGGGTACAAAAGATTGAATAAAATTACAATCAAATTTGGCACGTAATTAAAGCCAACAAAACACATAATTGTAAATCACAACTTTACAGACATGTCAAGCTCATCATTGGGACCAGGGACAGTTTATTTACTGGGTATAAAATGAGGTATCTACAGATGCCCCTCCTTTGGCTAACTTGCTCTGCAAGTGTAGTCAAAAGCTTGAAGAGACGAACCTTTTTTTAAGTTAATAAACTTTAAGTCCACGCAAGCATACCACACAAACACACAAACATGCAAGCAAACAAGAAAAAATGGGGCGTGGGTGCAAAATCCAATCACTGGATTCTACGGGTCCCTATTCTCCTTGGTTCGTTATCTAAAACCTTGGGTAATGGGGAAAACAAACAAAAACGGCTACTATCTCAAGCCAAAAAGAAAACTCATCACATCATCATACCATGTTATCATTACATCAATAACATATCATGTTCACAACAAGGATGGCTACTATCCTAAGCCAAAAACATATCAACACATCATCAACACAACATTATGAACACAACAAGAATGACTACTATCCTAAGCCAAAAACACATCAACACATCATCAACACAACATCAATGGCTACTATCCTAAGCCAAAGAACACACATCACACATCATGTTATCAACACATCATCATAACATCATAAGCATATCAACACAACATCATAAGCATATCAACACAACATCATAAGCACACCAATACATCATAAACACAACATCAATGGCTACTATCCTAAGCCAAACTCACACATCACACATCATGTTATCACCACAACATCATAAACATATCAACACAACATCATAAGCACACCAACACATCATAAACACAACATCAATGGCTACTATCCTAAGCCAAAGAACATACATCACACTATTGGAAAAATATAGTTTGTATCGCATACAAAACATACGCAGCGAAAAATTAACGGATCTACTTCATTCACAATTGATAACGTGTACTATGTAAATTTCAGAATACAAGAACAAGAGAGTGTACCTTTGGTGCGGTGTACCTTTGGAACAAGATTGGGCCAATGGAAACCAATGTGGAATTTCATGTCATGGACATCACCCCAAATTACAACCTTCTCTTGGGAAGGGCTTGGTTTTACCCCAATAAGGCAATCCCACTTCACTAAACCAAAAGATGAAGATCCCATGGAAATGAGAGATTGCCATAGTGCTTGGAGATGGTGAGATTCTAGCACCGGTTTGTGTGATAGTGAGGTCGATTGGGTGAACTACATGGATGTTGAAGCAATGAAGACCATGATGAAGATGAGTGGGGACATGTTCGCCATCACCGATGGAGAGCCAAGTGTTCCTTCCAAATTCATCATGCCTATTGTGGAGCCCTTTAATAATTGGACTTGGGTTGGGATTTTAGAAAACATGGGGAAAAAGTTTTGTAATGCAAGTTTCTATGTACTTTTCAATATTTTCGATAAGATGAATTCTGATTTGGCTTACTTTGATGTGTCCCATAACATTGAAATTCTGCACTTAATTGATTCAAATGAATTTGAAAATGAAGTTAATAAACAACTGGAAAAGAAAATTGAATCTATGGAACCAATTCTTGAAACTATTAATTTTGGCAATAATGAGAATCCACGCTTAATTAAAATCGACTCAACTCTAAATGAAAAAGAAAGAAAAGATCTTTAAGAACTCCTCATGGAATTTCAAGAGGTATTTGCATGGTCCTATGAGGATATGCCAGGAATTGACCTCGAGATAGTTGAAAATCATGTTGATACTCATGATTGCATAGTGCCCGTCAAGCAAAAGTTAAGAAGAATGAAGACTGAATGGCTTTTCAAAATCAAGGAGGAAGTCACTATGCAATTAAAAGTATGGTTCGTCAAACCTGTACACCAAGCCGAATGGATAGCCAATGTTGTGCCTGTACCTAAGAAAGATGGGAAGGTGAGGATGTGTATGGATTTTAGGGACTTGAACAAGGTATGCCCTAAGGATGACTTTCTCTTCCCTCACATTGATGTCTTAGTAGATAACATGGTGGGAAGTGCCTTAATGTCTTTTATGGATTGTTTCTCAGGGTACAACCAAATCAAGATAGCTCCAAAAAATATGACCAAAACCACTTTCAATATCGAATGGGGAATCTATTGTTACACGGTAATGCCGTTTGGCCTCAAGAATGCTGGGGCAACCTACCAAAGGATGGCTACGGCCTTATTACATGATATGATGCATAATGAAGTAGAGGTGTATATCAATGATATGATAGTGAAATCCAAGGATAGAGGAAGCCACACCATAAACTTAACGAAGTCCTTCGAGAGGGGCTAAGATTGAACCCACAAAAATGTACCTTCAATGTGACCATTGGAAAATTCCTAGGCTTCTTAGTAAGTGATAGAGGAATAGAAGTTGACCCATCCAAGATCAAAGCCATATTGGAGATGCCGCCACCAAAAAGTGAGAAAGAGATAAGGGGCTTCTTTGGTCAATTACAATACACTAGTCGATCCATTGCCAAGCTCACCTCTACTTGTAAGCCCATCTTCAAACTCCTAAGGAGGAATGAACCACATACATGGAACGATAAGTGCCAAAAAACCTTTGAACTTATCAAGGAATATCTCCTTCACCCACCTATCCTAGTGCCTCTATAACATGGGAGACCCTTACTCCTATACATTTCCATCATAAGGGATGCGTTGGAAGTATACTTGCATAAGAAGACGATGAAAAGAATGAGAAGGCCATATACTACTTAAGTAAGAGGTTCCATAATTACGAGACTAGGCATACTCACATAGAAAGGTCATGCTTTGCACTTGTTTAGGCCATTCAAAAATTGAGACATATCATCTTACCTTTCCAAATATGGGTGGTAGCAAGAATGGACCCATTAAAGTATCTTTTTGAGAAACCTGCTTTGTCTTTGTTGGTAGAATTCGATTTGAAGTATGTGGTTAGGAAAACTATTAAAGGAAGCATCGTGTCAGATTTCTATGATGAGAATCCTATAGAGGGAGAAGATGGTAAAGAAGACTTTCTAGATGAGGACATTTTGGATGTTGAGTTAGGGACATGGAAGATGCAAAGACTGGGTCAAGAAGCTTCTGTTTGCCTTATGGGGTTGTAGAACTTCTATCCATGCGTCAACTAGGGCAACACTTTACTCTTTGGTTTATGTTAGTGAGGCGGTGCTTCCTATTGAGGTGGAAGTACAATCTTTAAGGGAATTGGTAGAAGCCAAGGTCCAGAAGAGGATTGGGCTAAGGTGAGATATGAGCAATTGGCCTTGATAGATGAGAAAAGGGCTAGGGCGTAATATCATGCACAAGGATACCAAAAAAGGATTGCTAGGGCATTCAACAAGAAGATGAAACTGAGAAACCTTAAAGAAGGGGACTTGGTTCTAAAAGTGCTTAGAGATGAGACTTTTGACACAGGAGGGAAGATGAAGCCAAGGTGGTTTGGGCCTTTTATCATTAAGAAGATCATGTCTGGAGCTGCTACGAGGATCATAGATTTGGATGGGGAAGAGATGCTTCGCCCAATCAACATGGATAGACTCTGAAATACAACATCTAAAGGAAAAATAAGAGAAAAAAGGCCTGCTAGGTTGAAAACACGAAAGGGAGACCTAGGCAAATATTAAGGCAAAAGAACCCCGCTAGATTGAAAACGTGAAAAGGCAGTGTAGGCAAAATTTAGGGGAAAAGACCATGGGCATGACGAAAATTCCAGAAAGAACGTCATGGGCAGAAATTACATGGCAAAGGAAAAGAAAAGAAAAAGAAAAAAATAAATGAAATGACAATAAGCAAAAATAATAAAAAGGTGATTCTCTTATTGCACAAATTAAAAGATGATAGATTGTTTCATAGGGGATTTGGAACATTCCAATCCTTTATTAAAATAAAAAAGAATAAAACACAAGAGAATCATAAATGTGCAGAAAAGTAAAACACGGGACATATCAAGGTGGTCACTCAATCCTCCTTGCTTTCTTGCTAGTCTTCATGTAGGCTTTCTCATCCCTCAGAATCCACTTCATTTCATCCTCCAACCATTACTTGTACCTCGTAGTGGGATAGATGTATCGAGGAGGAACAATGCCTTTCATCACCCTACAGTGTGGCCAAGCCTCACTAATCCTGCCCAAGATCCTATTGATAAACTCCACAGTATGGAAGACGCCTTCATCTTGAGGAGCTCATTGACACTCTTTATATTGCCTTGAGATATGACATATGGAGTAGTATGAGTAGCAACGAAGTCCAACTAAAGTCACACAGCAGTACTTACAATAACTATGGACCATGCTTAAGATCTTCCACCACTTCATGACCCATTCAATGTCGGTCTCCTTGAGGTGACCCATAATCTCCATGTATGCCTCAAAGCTCATGTCATTCTAATGAAGTCGGCGGTCCCTAAGGTGCCTGGGGAGGTAGGTGCTGAGAGAAATGCTAGGAGGTTGATGCAACCGAAGTCTCTCTTATAGCCATGTCTGAAAAAGAGATAGAGAGAGAGGAGGGAGTAAAAAGAAGAGGGAAAACAAAAGGGAAAAAAAAAAGAAAAAAAAAGAGAGAGCATGAGTGAAAAAAATAATAATAATAATAATAATGAAAGACAATATAAGGTGCCTCGATAGGTTGAAATGAGTGAAAAGAAGGATACTATGATATTCAGGTGTAAAAATGACAAAAAGGTTTGCTAGGATGGCATATAGAAGTGAAATGATTGAAAAAGAAGTGAAAATGGGCAGAGTAATGCCTTTGCCAGACATTCTATGTACGCGGGTCAAAGCCCATGTACGCAGACAGGACCCCGCATGCGCAGGCCCATTCCCACTCATGCTAAGCCTCAAGAACAAACCTGCATATGCAGGAACAGAGATGCATATGCATGAATCAAAGCTGTGTACGCTGGCCCGAGCCCACGCATGCAAGAACACAAACAGAAGCAGTCCTTCGACATTTTCAAGCATACATCAGCCAAAATCAATCCTAACACATATTCCTACCCCTCCTAAGATGTTAGGTTTTCATCTAAACCCATCCCACAACAAAACCTAAGAATTTACATGGCCAAAAACACATTAAAATGGGAGATCAGAGAGAAACTTGAAAGTGAGAAAAAGTTTGAAAAGTTACAAATTTAGCCATAAGGATGTGATTTTCTGGCCGGTATGTCAATGGTGGAAACCCCATTAACCTCATTACCCCACTCTAGCGAATGAGATGGAATGCATCAGAAGAGATGACGTAGGAGGACCTCTTGGCCTTGGGTGCCATTGGAGAAGATAAAGAGAGAAAATGAGAGAAAATGAGGGAATGAGAGAGTTTGAGAGAATGGGAGAGTAAGGAAGTGAGGAAAAGAAAGAGGAGAGGGAGGTTTTTGTAGAGAGAAAGAAGAGTTATGAGGAATGTGAAACGATGAGGGAGATGAAGAGAATGAAGAAGAAAAAGAAACAGTTGGTAACCGTTGGAGAAAAAAAGAAAAGTTGGGAACACACCTAATGTTTAAACTACGTGTAGTTTAGGTTTCACCACTAAACTACATGTAGTTTAGTCATGAACAGTAAAAAAATTAAATAACTAAATAAAATCTTCTTTCAAAAAAATGAGGAATATCTCAAGATTACCCCAATTAGGCACAAAATCATCAATGGACTCCTCAGTGAGTGGTAAAGGAAGTAGAAGACTCTTCCCAATAAAGCATCCCAAAACCATTTCCATCAAATCACACAAAATAAAGGACATTATCCCTAGTAAGGAAGCAGAAGATTCTTCCCTAATGGATTAAGCACATCAAGAACACTATCCCTGTAGAGGGAACAGAAGATTCTTCCTTAATGGTTCTTCCCTAATGAATATTGATGGGGATGAGAAACAAGTATAGTTCATCCTTGAATTGTCATCCAGATCATATGAGAAACTACAAAAAATGGGCCATCTCTAGTTCGTCCATAGTGTCGTCCAAATCCAAAAAGGTCGTCCAACATAAGGTGGTCATCCAGCATGGAAACACCTGGATGACCCCTCAACACTTAGAAAATCTTCAAAATGAATTTATGCACAAAAGCTTATAATTCGAACCACGTTCAACTATTTTGAAGTATGAGTAAAATCCTTGCTCATCGCTTTAACTTCTCACTAAGCTCTTATCTTCTAATGGCAGTTATAGAAGATAAGATTAAATCTTCTAACTTCTATAGCAGTTGTGGAAGTTAAGTCTAAACTTTCTAACTTCCATACACGCTTATGAAGTTACCAAACAAGTAACCACTCCAAAACTCACCATATAAGGACTTGTCCACATCAGTTGAAAGTAAGTTTCCTTCACTCCTAAAGTTGGAATTCTTGAGTTCTAGAGAGAAAAACTAATTTAAGCATCGGAAGGTTCTTGGCCGGTTCACCCCGGTCACCTTTGATCTTGTGTTTCTTTCTTTTCAGGCCTTCCAAGCAATCACTAGCCCATTGAAATCTGGAGTATTCAGCTTGCTGATTTTTTGTGTATCATTAAATATCATCCCCATGGAGAGTGCAAAAGATTCTTCATCGATGAACCCAAGCACATTTGAACAATCCCCAGTGAGGAAGCAAAAGATTCTTCTTGAAAGTATCCCTGGTAAATCAAGTACACCTAAAGTATCCCTTGTGAGGAAGTAGAAGATTTTTCCCCCAATGAGTCCAACGTACCTAAAAAATCCCTTTGCAAGGAAGCAGAAGATTCTTCCTCAAAGACCTCAGCAAACCATGAAGGAAGCAGAAGATTCTTCCCTAGTGGAACACACATCTACACTACTCCTCAACGAGTCTATTCCTACTACTTAGTGGGTTTCTCATCACCAAGCAAGAGGCAAAAGATTCCTCCCCTTTCACAATACTCCTTAGTGGGGTTCTTATCACCAAGCAAGAGGCAGAAGATTCCTCCTTATTTATACTACTCCTTAGCGAGTTTCTCATCCCCAAGTAAGTCATAAGAGGCAGAAGATGTTGGTAAAACACATGTTTGTATCGCATACAAAACGTACATAGCGAAAAATTAACGGGTCTACTTCATTCGTAATTGATAACATGTACTATGTAAATTTCAAAATTTAAGAATAAGAGAGCGTACCTTGGTGCAGTGAAATTCAAAACCAAAGATTAGAAGTACTTGGGAACACTTTTAATCTTCACTCCAATTCCATTTATGCCCAAGAAGTGTGGTCTCTCAATTAGTTCATATGTATATGTTCAATGGAGAATAAAAGAGTGGCTTACACTCACATACTGATAGTTTTTGCGGAAGCAATATAAAACAAAATTTGTATTTTCATTTAAAGATTGTTGTACCACACAACCATAGATTCTAAATAGAACAAAATTGCGTACCTCTCTTAGCAACCCAAGTGTGTTGCCTCCCAAGGTATTCATGTCTCTCTCTCTGTTTCTTTTTGGGTTTTCTGAAGACTGTAGTATCACTTAGTAGTTCTGATGGCCAACCACTGATCTGATATATATATTTTTTTTAAATCTTTTTTTTTAAGACTTCTAAAACCCAAGAGAGATTTTGGACGTTGGATCCTAATCTTCAGCTGTAGGATTAATCAATAACTTTTTGAATGTTATTGACTTATCTTGAAACTCTTTCAAAATTATTCCTTAATTTTCTCAACCATATCAAGAAAATATGTGAACTTCTACAGATTGCAATAATGTCCATCAACACATTGCAATTGACCCCTGAAGATTAGAGAATTACAAATGAGGTCCAATTACTTACAATTTTATATCTATGTCCTTCCACCACACTATATTCCTACAAGCCACTATGACTAGATTAATATCGCTGCCATGTCCCTAACTTATGTAACTCTTAATTTCTTGATTTCATAATTTCTATTGGACTCCAAAATATCTTTTTTAAAACTCTTTATATATATATATATATGAAAAACATTTTTGAAAAATGTCACCGGCCGATTTTGTTTTAAGTCCAACTTCAATATGAAAATCAACTAAATATACTATCTTCTTTAGAGACTGATGGATTCATTGTTGAGCATTTACATATTTTACTCATTACACACATAACCCAACGTGTCTGTATATAGCATTTAAAATTAGCATCACCAGTTGACGTTGTCAAAGTTATGTGCATAATAAATAAATATACACAAACCTCTCATGTTTGAGGACAATAGAAAAATTATGATAGAACAACATTTTAATAAATAGTGATCACTCCATAAGGTGTTCTTGATCAGATCTGATTCAGTGTATGTACTTGTTACATTACACCCACTTGTCTGCTTAAAGTCACTACCTCAATGATGGAGTAAATCATCCTATCATATAGCAGAACAACAAGTGTAGGCTTCAATGGTGATATTCAATTAATATCCACGCCCTAGAACAATTTAATAATTTATGAAAAATCATTACTCCCTTTTTTGGTTCCTTAACTATTAACATGATTTTTCTACAAAGGTGACATCACATGCCACATTTAAACAATGAAATATACCTATAAAAATTATGTATGTGAAAATAAAATTTTATTATCAAATGAAAAATGCATAGTATTGTTTTTTAGTGCACATAATTCTAACAATCTCCCACTTGCACTCAAAACCAATCATACTTGCATTTAATACCCATTGCTTCCAAATGTTTCTCAAACACCTTTTGAGATAATGCCTTTGTGAATGGAACTGCAACATTATTGGTAGAGGCACTCTTTGTTATTGCTACATCACCTCTATGTATGATATCACGTATCAAGTGATATTTACGTGCAATATGTTTTGTCCTTCGATGAGCCCTTGGTACTACTACATTTGCAATAGCCCCACTATTGTCACAATAGATGGTAATAGGTGACTTAATAGAAGGAACAACTTCAAGTTCTTGAATGAACTTGAAGAATCCACACAGGTTCCTTTGCAGCTTCACTTGTAGCTATATACTCTGCTTCTGCAGTAGAGTCTACAGTAGTATCTTGCTTGCAACTTCTCCAACTTGTTGCTCCCTTGCCAAGAGTGAACACAAATCCAGTAATTGATTTTCTATCATCAATATTAGATTGAAAATTTGAATCTATATACCCTTAGACAGTCAGATCCTCACCACCAAACACAAAGAAATAATGTTTGGTCCTATTTAAATATTTGAGGATATGTTTCACTGTTGTCCAATGCTCAGAACCTAGATTGGTTTGATATCTACTCACAATGGTCACTGCATAACAAATGTCTAGCCTAGTGCAAAGCATTGCGTACATGAGACTTCCTACAGCCGAAGCATAAGGACAATTTCTCATTTCTCTCTATCTTCTTGTGTTTTAGGACACATTTGATTAGAGAGATGAACTCCATGTCTAAAAGGTAAGAACCCTTTCTTGTAATCTTGCATGCTAAACCTAGCCAGTATCTTGTCAATATAATTGACCTATGAAAGTCCCAATAACCTTTTCTTTCAGTCTCTAAACAATTTGATTCCGAGTATATAGGGCGTTTCACCAAGATCTTTCATTGCAAAGTGACTAGATAACCATACTTTTATAGATGACATTGCTCCTACATCATTGCCAATGAGTATTATGTCATCTACATAAAGAACTAAAAATGTAATAATGCTCCCACTAACCTTTTTGTAAACACAAGGTTCATCCATATTTTGTGAGAAACCAAACAATTTGATTGCCTCATCAAAACGGATGTTCCAATTGCGTGATGCTTGCTTTAGGCCGTATATAGATCTCATCAACTTGCACACTTTTGATTCTTGACCATGAGATATGAAACCTTCTGGCTCGTCCATAAAAATTTCTTCTCGAATGTGTCCATTCAAGAAAGCTGTTTTAACATCCATTTGCCATATTTCATAATCATAATGTGCAGCAATTGACAATAGAATCCTTATGGACTTTAGCATGGCTACTAGCGAAAAGGTTTCCTCATAATCAATTCCAGCCTTTTGATTATACCCTTTTGCCACTAGCCTAGCTTTATAGGTCTCCACCTTACCACTAGGTCCTATCTTCCTTTTGTAGACCCATTTACAACCAATAGGCTTAATACCTTCTGGTTTGTCTACTAAGGTCTAGACCTAGTTGGTATACATTGAGTCCATCTCTGATTCCATGGCCCTTTTCCAATTCTCAAAGTCCTTATCAATCATTGCTCCTTGATAAGTAAAAGGAACATTATCATGCTCTTCTGACTCCATTAGATAAATCTCATTTAACAAAGTGAGTCTAAATGGAGGCATGATAGTCCTTTTACTACGTCGAGTCTCTTGTATTTTGCTTGGTTCAGTAGGCACTATTACTTGCTCTTCATTATTCTCGTTCAACTCAGCCATTGAATTATCAGTTTGTTCATTAAGAGAAAATTTTGCTCTAGTTTCATTTAAGCTATAATCTTACCAGTCCATAACTCATATGGGGTATTAGGAACTGATTTGGTAGGGACTCTATTTAATAAATAAACAACAGTTTCCAAAGCATAACCCCAAAATGAAATTAGCAACTTTGACATGCTCATCATAAAACGAACCATATCTAATAAGGTTCTATTTCTTCTTTCAGCTACACCATTATGTTAAGGTGTGGCAGGGGGAGTCAATTGAGAAATAATCTCATTTTCTTTAAGATATTCTTTAAATTGATCCAAGAGTTATTCTCCTCCTTTATCAGAGTGAAGAACTTTGATGCATTTTCAAGCTTGTTTCTCAACCTCATTACGAAATTCTTTGAAATTTTCAAAGGATTCAGATTTATGTTTCATTAGGTACAAATAGCCATGCCTAGAATAATCATCAAAAAAAGTAATGAAGTAATAGAAACCACCTCTTGCCATGTGATTCATAGGACCACAAACATCAGTGTGTATTAATCCCAATACATCAGTGGCTCTAGCCCCCTTTCCTGTAAAGGGACTTTTGGTCATTTTCCCTTGTAAGCAAGGCTCACAAATTAGATAAGGCTCTACCTTCAAAAGATTCAATGGCCCATCCTTTACCAATCTTTTGATTCAGTCAATATTGATATGACCAAGCCTTAAGTGCCACAAATCCGTAGGATTAACATCTCTTATTCTTTTAAGAGATAACACACTAGCAGCAATATCATTCTCAACACAATTAATAGAATTATCAATAGAACTCAAAAAATAAAGACCATCTTGTAAAATGCCAGAAGTTACAAATTTATTATTAAACTTAACAAGAAGTTTAGAAGTAAAAAGAAATGAATATCCTGAACAACCAAGTTTTGAAACTGAAACTAAATTTCTTCGCACTTCTGGCATATATAAGCAATCTTCTAAGACAAGAGTTCTACTAGAAGATAATTCTAAATAAAAGGTTCCAATGGCAATGGGTGCAACAATTGCACCAGTCCCCATCTTTAGGATCATCTCCCCTTCATTTAGCCTTCGGGTCTCCTTGAACCCCTGCAACATATTGTAAATGTGTGAGATTGTACCAGAATCTACACACTAAGAATCAAATGGACCATCCATTAAATTTGTTTCAATAACGAGCAAATTAGGCATACCTTCTGCAGGTTTGTCATTCTTCAGAGAAGCCAAATAATGGCGATAGTTTCTCTTCCAATGACCAGGCTTACCACAGTGGAAACAATTTCCTTTTGCTTTCTTTTTCTCAGTGTCCTTATTCACTTTGTCACCCTGAGCCTTATTGAATGACCGAGACCTTTTTCTCTTAAAGTTCTTATGTTTCTGCTCTGTGTGCTAGCATTGTGCATGATGCATGTATATATATACCTACTTGCCCCTTTTCGGTGTGATTGTCGCGATCCGTGTCACTTAAGGCTAGCAATGCCTAATTTCCACCGCGAAAGTAAGGTGACTCGTCGGATTTTCGCGGTGGGAATTTGGCACTTTGCTCGAATGCCTTAGGAAAGCATAGATTGAGACCACTCCAATTCAAAAGCCAAAACCTCAAAGCCCCCATGCATGCAAAGCCCCGAAAGCCAATGCTGAAATCATGCTTTTTATTGTCAATCTCCAAAAATTAAGGTTTTATCAAAACAAAAGACTATCCTTGGACAGGCATTGTGGGGTGCCTAACACCTTCCCAACACGTAACCAAAATTCTGGTCCTAAGAATCAAGATTTTTTGCCATCCACGTTAGATTAGGAAAAATGACCTTTTTCTTAACCTAGGATCGGTAATAAAATCAACTAGAAACAGGTGACCAATCACAACTTAGAAAAACCAAATGATTGGTGGCGACTCCACTCACCTTTGGTGATCCTTTAAAATTTGGACTAGATGCCTGCCATAACGCCAAAGGTAGACCTACCTTCTTCCACCGAAAGAGAGAGCACTCGAAGTTCCGCGCGAACCATACACATTCATTGAGAGGGGCCTCCAACAGGCCTCGCGAGCGCGAGAGTTGTCACCACGGAGGTGGGTTGAATGAAGGCCCACGGCGGCGGCGATTTTTCTGTTGCCAAGGTCGAGGCCAGCATTGACAATGACATATCAACAGTTTTGTTAGATTGCATGGCAGGCACATTGGACGAATTCGGGGGAGCGAAGTGGTAGTCAATCTATCAAGTAGTTGTTAATGACCATTTTTTTGTAAATATCCTACTGTATGAAATTTAATATTTTCCTTTTTTTAATGTGAAAAATCTGTGTCTTAGCATGATGATAAAGAATAATTATAATAGAACGGGAATAATAAAAATTACTTATCATATATTTTTTTCCTTTTTCTATTATTAAAATTTGGTCTTAAAAAGTACTTACCTATGATGCCAAGTGTGCAGTATTAAAGAAATTGTTTCCCCTATCCAAAAAAATAAAATAAAATAATAAATAGTTTCCAAGTAACGCTCAGTGTGCATGTGATGAGAAACATAAGAATCGTGGAAGAAATCTGTGAATTTGCTTTCATCCAAATTCAGAATGTGGTTATGGATGTGTACTAAGTGCCTATCTTTTAGGATTGATTTAGGATTAAATAACTACCATTTTTAAAAATTTAATTAAAAAAATTCTGTGTTGACAACGTGAGAGTCTTTAGCATTTAAAATTTTTGTTATGGATGAGAAATAATTAAGAGTCTTTAGTTACCTTTTAGGACTAATTGGCTGCCTTTTAAGTATTTTTTTTAAAAAAAAAAAATTAACTCTCATTTAAAACAAATATGATAATTGTGATACTCTATGACCAGTATATCTTTTTATGTCATTACAAAGTTCACAATCCAAAATGAATAATTTTCATTCAATAAACTTTTGACCTATTCCTTGTTTCAAATATAGTGAGTTATTTTAAAGTTTTACCTAATGTAAATATTTAAATTTTCTATATTGATCTATCAAGTTCTTCATAATAGCTTTTGTAAATATTTTCACATGTATTTTGAAAGTAGTTTTATAGTTACAAATTCATTATGCATTTTCAATATAAAGTAAATTTATAAGATTTAATAAGAGGATCTTTTTTTCCTCCCCCTAAAGATTAATACTAAATTATAGCATCATCTTCCAATCAATAAAACATTGATTACTACATAAAAACAATTTTCCAAAAATGGATGATAATTACGGAATACTAGCCTCTGAGCACGCGCTCACGCACGTGTTCAAAGGCTCTTCTATTTTTTTTTTGGTAAAAGTTAATAATTTGAATCCATTATAATTTAGGATTACTACATTTTTCAATCATAAAACACCTAGGGGGTGTGATGAGTATTATGCGTGGAGAAAGGTTAATAATTTTAATATTTGGTACAAATGTATAACACTCGTCACACTCCTAGGTATTTTTGTAATTGAAAAATGTAATAACCCAAAATATAATGGATTCAAATTATTAACTTTTACCAAAAAAGTAGAAGAGGCTCTGAGCACACGCATGACCGCGTGCTCAGAGGCTAGTTTCATTTTTATAATTTTTTGAAGTAGCCCTTTAGCTAGAGTATATTGTAGCATTCCTCTCAAAGATCATAAAATTCTCATCATTTTGGTCCTGGTTATGCAACAAAGAGGCTCAAGATTAGGGAGTTTCATTTTGGGCTTTGTAGGATGTTAGATGCTAAGTCCATAGCATACTTGTTATCTTAGGCCAAAAGTCCTTCTTTTCAAAAGGGCTTTTGATTTGGGCTTATGATAGCAATTAGACTATGATCTTATGAACCTTTTAATTTAAAATATACCCTTGGATTTTAGGGACAAACCTCTTACATGTGAGAACTTCTTTTCTTTTATCCCAAACATCTTAGGATATTCCATAACTCTTGGGCCATCCCCCAATTTTATATCTTTTATTTGTCCTTTAGAATGAGGTGAACACAAGGTATATGATTGAGCAAACAAGAGATATATAAAGGGTGTCCTCTTTTGATAGGATCTAGGATCTCTTTAAGTGTGAGTAAGCTCCTTAAGGCTAAAGGGATAGATAAGTAGGTCACCCACAACTAGGTGGGCCATGATTCCAACCGAGGGCCTAAGTGGACCTTTGTGGATTCGTGGCAGACCTTTAACGTGCTCAAAGACCATATAGGCAATGGTACTAATTGTGATTTGGTGGGATGAACTTTGAAAGACTTGGGCCTGAATGGAGCCTTCCATCTTCCCACTCATCACCAACCGAGGCAAAGGGACAAAAGAACCGTGTGATGTGTGTGCAAAAAAGTATTGAATAATCCTTTATCAAAATTAAGAAACAAGACACATAGGAATTAAACTCATCATCCCCACTAGAGTCGCCATTTTGAACAATAGGAGGGGGGAGTCGCCACCTAGTTTTTGCAATGGTCTAGGAACCATATATGTAGCATCCTCTCGAGGAAGGACCTTCTTTGATCTTACTACCAAAGATATGGGTTTGGAGTTTAATTACGGTCTTGGGAAGGTGTTAGGCACCCAAAACCACCCAACCCTAAGGTTAGCTTCCTCTCATTGTGTCTTATGTCTTAATATCATTAAAGGCACACTCAATATGGTTATTCTAAACTCACACACATACTAGCATTCATCTAACAATCAACATGACATCAAACATCCCTAACCATACATTGATCATGCTTGTTATAACATCACAAACCCTAACATACATCTAATCATGCATATCATCACATCATGAACCTTAACATTCATCTAGCATGGTAAACATGTCATCTAGTATTGCAAGAAGCAGGCACACGTAGACACACCCTAAACCCTAACCCAAAAACAGAAACACAGAAAAACAGAGCAAAGCTTTACAACCGTAAATCTAACAACCTAACATACTTCCAAGGCAGAAAAAAAAACTAAACAAACATATATAAACATAAACAAAGCAAAGAAATATATTAAAACATAAAAGAAAAGGCATAAAATGAAAAGAAAAAGCTAGAACTTAATACCTCAAACAAGAAGCTTTTCAAGCTTGATTTTGATCATTCCACTCAGTCAAATCTATTTACAATCAATAAAAAGTGATTAGTAAATTTCAAAACTCAAAGATCAAGGCCAGAAAAGGCCTTAATCAAATAAAATTGACTTGAAAATGTTTTATGAAAAACTCGCTCTTTGATTCACTATTACTGGTGAATCTTAGGTTTTCCCTTAGGATTTTCTCTCTCCTTTGAAAATGTATCATGTATGGCTATTTTTAATGGATCATCTAATTGGAAATAATAATAGAATGCATAAGTTGTTAGGAGTTCTATGATGCATATAAATAGAGTATAGAGCCTAATTACCTTATTCCCTTTATGAGCGAAAAAGAAAATTAAGGAACCCCCAAATATTTGTAAAACGGCAACTATTGTTAACAAAGGAAAATAATTCATAGTAAAAACAAGATGTTGGGATTTGTGCCCTAAAATCCAATTTATTGGAATGTCTTAAATAATTAAATTATTTAATTATATGAGACTATTTATGAACTAATGGGATATTATCTTAGTCCATGAGATGCATAGTATGTGATTTATGTGATTTAGTCACAGAAGATATAAATCACAAGTTTTTTGTAAACTCAGAATTTTAGTTCGTAGTCGGGGATGAAATTGGGCATTTCATCTGCGAAAAATATAACATATCAACTACAATGATTTGTCTTGATCATGGAAGTGGAGACTTCTAGTTGGTATGTTGATATGTTTTAAGAGTTAAGACATATTGAACTGGACCGCTATGAGATTTATTATTCTCCTAACGACTGTCAAATGAATAATAAATCTCGCGACTTCTATTTACATTAACTCTAAATCCTGAGAGAATAATGGACCTGATCATGAGATGTAGGTTGCTTTGATATATCAAGAGTGAGATATATGAGTCACGATCAAAACCTCAGTATGTTGGGCAGCCGCATTTAGTGTTGATGGAACATATATTCTCAAGATGGAATTCATAATCTCTTAACGGAGATATAAAATATTCCCTTGAGATAAGTTTAATGGGTTTGGTTATTCAAGAGAGTTAGGCCCAACCACTTTAGTAAGTTGTTACTAAAGTATATATTTATGAAATTGGATTTCATAAATATATGATGAATAACGTAAAGGATTAAACCAGGTACTCAAGGATTAAGATGTAGTAATCTTCAAATTGGCAGTCTATTTCATGACTTTGCATTGCTACGAATATTTTAATGAAGGGGTTGCATGTATAATAAAGTCTTGGGATATTATTTATTAACAAGGCCTAGAGTGCAATTATATTCTTATAGTGATATTGAATATAATTAATGATAACTTTGGACTTGTCAAGAGTTGACTGAAAAACCCAAGGCCCATTGGAGCTAGTGTCTTATTGGTCCCTTATATTCCCACTCCAAGCCACATACTAGAGCCCAATTGGAATGGCCCAAAAGGCTAGCCCAATTAGATAATCAGTTGTATATAAGGAGAGAAACATACAGAATTTCATAAGGCTTTTTCTTGAGTCTTTTCATGAGAGTTCTCATAAGGATTGAAATGGTTTGTATGTGAGTATTGGACACTCAATATTCTCTCATTGGAAATTGATTTAGAGACCACACATCTTGGGCATCAAGTGGAATTGGAGTGAAGATTAAGAGTTTTCCCAAGTACTTCTACATCTTTGGTTTTGAATTTCACCGCACCAAGGTACGCTTTCTTGTTCTTAAATTCAGAAACTTACATAGTACATGTTATCTATTGCGAATGAAGTAGATCCGTTAATTTTCCGCTGCGTATGTTTTGTATGCGTTACAAACATGTATTTTTCCACACAAGATACACTTAGACCAAAAGAATCTGTGCTCGAAAACAAAGGATTAACCAATTTACATAACATATGTCTCTAACAAGTTCCACATATGTCCTAACAATATTCGCAAAAAAGAAAAGAAAAAAAAGGAATAAAAGAATCATCCCAAAATGCCATTTCAAGTCAAATTGACCAAAATGCATCTAGATTGATGTGGGGTAACCCGTTCAGGCATCGGAGCACTCGAAGTGCCGATCGAAATTTAAAGATGGTCAAAATCATCCCAAAACAACATTTTTCATGTTTCTACATCAAACACAAGCTACTTGGTGATTTTTGTCAACTTTGACCAAACACCTTTGATTCTTCTCTTTTCTCCACAATCACAAGTTAGTGTTCTTGCACCCAATCTTCCTCTCCTTGGTTCCATACCTTGGATTTGAGGTTTAGGGGAGTGGATGTAGCTTTTTAGCTATAATCCACACCCTTTTTCTTTTTATAGCTTTTTCTTGTTCAATAATATGCTTTATTGCTTTTCCTAGCATGTTCTTGCTTCCTAGTATGTCTTTATGTTATTATTTTTTTTTTCTAGCATGTTTCCTTGCTTATGCCATGATTTATCGCTTTGATGTTGTTGGCCTAGCCTTCTTGGGCCAGGATATGTATAATTTAATATTTGTGCTTAGATCCATATGCTTTCAGGCTCCTTGCCATGTTATGCTTAGATTTACATGCCTATGTGTTCTTTGCCATGTTTATGCTTGGATCTACATGCCTATGTGTTCTTTGCCATGCCTTTGCTTAGATCCACATGTTTATGCATAGATCTACATGCCTATGTTTAGATCTATGTCTCTTCGGGCCCTATGTCATACCTTTGCTTGGATTTATGTGTTTATGTGCTCCGTGCCATGTTTGTGTGCTTAGATCTATATGTTGGTTGCTATGTCATGGGCTTCTATAGCCCTTTTGTTCCTTGATGTCTCTCTTTCTTGTGTTTTGGCCCTTTTTGGTGGGGTGTAGATCTAGATCCCATGGTTTGGGCCTACATCTGCACACCTAGGCCTATATCAAAGGATTTGGATCATTTCCCAATGCATGTCCATTTTTGCTTGCTTGTTTCTATGTTTTATGCCTATGTTTGCCTGTCTAGATCTAGGCTTTCCCATGCTTTGCGCCTTCCATGGACTTGTGCTTGTCGATCCTTAGGGCCACTTGCTTTATGTGGTTGCATCCGCCCCTCCTAGGGCTTGTTGGAATCTAACTACTTGTGAGATACACTTCCGTGGTGTTGGTGTGCTTGATACACACCTTTCTCCACTCCATGCGATGTTGATATGCTTGCCTTGCTTGCTTTGTGCCACCCGTTTGGCTTTCTTCCCTTTTATGCATCTTTGCACGCTTGCCTACATGTTCATGCATAAGTCTGTGTGTCATCCATACTCCAATCCAATGGAATTATGAACACTCGATCCAAACCTACATTTGTCCTCCTAGGACACCCCCTTTTGTTTGATAACATGTTTGTTGCCTCTGTTTGGCATCTTTTGCTAGCTTTTCTTTTACCATGCTTTCTTTCTATTCATTTCTTTGCTTGTCTACTGGTTTGTTTCTTTTGTCCTTGCATGTACATGCATGGAGCGAGGGCACAACCACCTAGGTGTGAGCAAAAAGGGCAAAGATGCAAGTAAGAAGATGCAAGCCCCAAAGAGGGCAATGTTCAGTAGATTAGTGGCCTAGCCTCCCCGAGTGGTTACTTCTATCTCCCTCTCTAAGCCTCTTCTCTAGAGCACGTATTAGGGTTCCCCCTCTCCTTGTACCCTTTATCTTTTCCTGCTCCTTGCTTGGGCCGCATTACCTAGGTATGGCATATGCCTGTTTTACATTTCTTGTACCTTACTAGGTCATACCCTTGGAACATTGGCAATGTCTGACTTACTTTCCCCCTCTGTGTGGTTGCATTGTGCATGATGTATGTATATCTATATCTACTTGTATATGGGTGATGGTGCACTTTGAATAATGGACTCTCATGGCTACATGAGTGACCCTTACTAATCATGAGAGCTGTTGACCTTGTAGTATGGGTATGTGCTCAAGGCAATTACTGTAGGTGCATATTGATGCTATTTTGTGTGCATGATCATCGCGATGTGATTATCCCGATCCTTGTCACCCAGTGACACTGGTTTCCCCGTGTATGCAACACACATCAACACGCTTGATACTTTGGAGTGCTTCGGCTCGTCTCAGTATGAGTGTGTTGATATACGCCTTATACATAGACGTGAAACCCTGTCAGTGCGCCATAGAGCACCAAACGCGAAACACTGCTAGATTTTCACCATGAAAATAAGGCACCCTATTGACGTATTCTCACACGAAAGCTTGGTGAGAATAGCATTTTGTGTGCTATGATGCACCTGAGGCGAAGTGCTATTAATTGGGACCACACCTTTTCCACATCAAGCCTCAATGCCCAATTCATTTAAAGCCTTGTAAGCTAATGCCAATAGCTTGTTTTCTATTGCCAATGTCTAAAAATTTTGATTTTACCAAAACAAAGGACTGTCCTTGGACAAGTGCTGTGGGGTGCCTAACACCTTCCCCACACGTAACCAAACTTCCGAACTCAAGAATTAATATTTTTTTATCCATCCATATTAGATTAGGAAAAATGACCTTTTTCTTAGCCTAGGATCGGTAATAAAATCAAATAGAGTCAGGTGACCAATCACACACCTTAGAAAAACCCAATGATTGGTGGCTACTTCACTTACCCTTGGTAAATTCCTTAAAATCGACTCATATTCTAGTCACAAACTTGGGGTACGACACACCTCCACAGTACCCGAGCTCCGAGCTTCACATGCACGTGCATGCCTACAAACCCCCCCTCCTCTTCCTAGAAGGAAGGAGAAATGCACAAGCGTCGCCGCGATGGGTTGTCGAGCAGCTGCGAGGCGTCAACATCTACTAGATAGGTTTTTTAGATAACTTATCGTCTTTTAAATTTCAATAAGTATACAACAACTTAAGGAAAAAAAATTATAAGTTCCATTAAGACTTTTAAGGGGGGGGGGGGAAGCAACTAAAATGGTTATATAAAATTTTTATTGTCATTTTGGTCTTGCAAATACAAGTTTTAGGGGGTATTTTGGTCATTTTTTAGATTTCAAGAGTCTTTCAATCATTTTTTAGGTTCTAAAGGTAATTTGGTCATTTTTTAGGTCTTAATAGTATTTCATTAATTTTTTAGGTTTCGAGGATGGTCATTTTTTAAGTTCTAAGGATTTTCTAGTTATTTTTTAGGTTCTATGGGTATCTCGTTCATTTTGTAGGTTTCAATGGCATTACAATCATTTTTGAGGTTCTAAGGGCATTTCGATCATTTTTTAGGTTCTAAGGGTATTTCTATCATTTTTAGGTTTCGGGTGTATTTCGGTCATTTTTTAGATTTTAGGGTCATTTGGTCATTTTTTAGGTTTCAAAGCCATTTTGGTCATTTTTTAGGTTCTAAGGGTATTCCAGTAATTTTAGAGGGTTTTGGGGGGTTGTAGACACTCAATTTTGCACCCATGATTTAATCAAGAAAGATGGCTAGAATGACCATTTATATACCCAAAATTCATAATTGCATTACATGCATTAATTTATTCATTGCATATCATAAAAATGATCTTGGGGTTCTAACAGTCGCGACGGTATGCCCGATTTCCAAATCGAACCATCGAATTGAAAGATATCGCATGATCAAGTTTGCACGGTCTGCATACATTTTGTTTAGGTAGAATAAACCACACATGATTAATTTAAATTAATTATGATTGGCTAGATAGTTAAAATTAATTAAATAATTTGTGATTGGTTGTTAGTTAGTGTCGAAAATAAGCTTGCTGGCATGGGAATAAAGGGGGTAATCGGATAACAATAAAATTGTGGATAATCAAGACTTTTTGGAGTATTTATCTATAAGATTATCAATGCTAAAAAGACCTAAATTATCCGAAAAAGAGTTCAATTTTTAGAATATGGATTAAGAACGCGTCTAAGTGCAAGTCTCGGCTAAAAAAACCTCAAAAAATGAGTCCAAAATGGACCAAAACTCAAACGCGGGACTGGCACCCAAAAGGGCCATTCGGCACTTTTAGAGCACCAATCAGCACTTTTCAAGTGCCGATTGGCACAAATTCAGGTCCCAACCCAAGGACACTTGGATTGAGATAAAACACATCCTTTTCGATTTTTTAGAGATAACAATGCATCCCAGTTCGTATTCTGATCACTTAGCTAATTTTTCGAACATCCCAGCCTCTATAAATAAAGGCTGCATCTCAGAATTCAGCACACTTTTTCACGCTTTCTGACTCCCCTCTTTTTGCCCCTTCTCTTCTTTTATTTTCTCTCTTACGTTAAAGATGTTCTGGAGGCTCTGGCCTTAGAAATTTCTTTTTTGTAAGCAATATATTTTAGGTTTCAAAGAGAATTGAATAAATTTCTTTAAACCCTAAAATATTCCTTCACTAAGAAGAGCATGTCCATGCAAGAATTTTTATTTTCCTTTTTCTATGTTTTTTTTATTAATTCTACTTGATGATGTATGAATAGACTTAGGATGTTTTTAATTTCTGATGTATATGCCATGTGTTGTTAAACTTTTCTTTGAAACATGTTCATAATTCTTGTGTTGTTATGATTTTTCTTTGAGTTTCAAAAATCTATTCATTAATACAGATCTGTACTTAATGAAAATACATATTTGTTTTGATGTGTACAAAATTCAGATCTGTATTTTCATTAAATACAGATCTGAATTTTTTTTACACATCAAAATTGATCTGTATTTTCATTAAATATAGATCTGAATTTGTTTTTTACACATCAAATCTAATCAGTATTTTTATTAAATACAGATCTGATTTTTTTTAACTATAAAAAATGGTCTGTATTTTCATTAAATAAAGATCTGATTTTTTTAAGAAATTGTTTTACAAAAATAGCAGATTTTTGGAACTTAAAAGAGGAAGTCAAAAATTGTGATGGTTTTTGTTTGATGCACGTAGCGTAGTGTACAGATCTGATTTTTTTTAACTATAAAAACTGGTCTGTATTTTTGTTAAACACAAATCTGATTCTTTTAAGAAAATTTCTTTGTTACAAAAATAGCAGATTTTTGGAACTTAAAAGAGGAAGTCAAAAATTGTGATGGTTTTTTGTTTGATGCACGTAACGTAGATTTATTTAATGAGTGTAGTCCTCTTCAAAAAAAAAAAAGTTTTTTTTTCCTCATCTTATTAATAAAAAAAATAGATCTGATTTTTTTTCTTCTTTACAAACCTAAATTTTCTTGCTTACAAAAACGGATCTGATTTTTTTACATATAAACCAAAATCATTTTTTACTTTGTTCCAAAACAGATCTGATTCTTTTAAAACAAGACTATTTTTTTTTTATTCACCAAAAACAAATCTGATTTTTTTTTTTTTAAATTTACAAAAAACGAATCTGGTTTCTTTTTAATGAATCAAATTAAATTTTTTATTCACAAGAATAGATCTGAATTTTTTTATAAGAAGAGGACACATTCATAATATAGATTTATGTGAGTCAGTTTTGGTTAAGTTTGTCATGTATGCAACATAACATTCATATCATACATAAAGTGTATATAGGTCATGATAGTCTAGAAGACCAGACTCTGTCTGGGTGGAATGGGTGCCTAACACCTTCCCATTCCCTAACCTAGCCTCCGAACTTAGTTCTTTTGGATAGGTAGACCTAAGCTTTGTCTTTCTTTTTATTTTTGGGTAGATTGTAACTAGGATAAAAAGTCATGTATTCTTTTGATAGATTGTAACTAGGACTCAAAGCCTTGTAAGATTCAATTTATCAAACTGTATTTATTTATATTCGGTTAATGACAATGAAGCATTTCAACCATGTAAATTTGTATTTATTCTTTTTTCTTATTTTTTTGTATAAAAAATAAGTGGCATCTCCACACCACCTACCCAAAAAGAGAAGTGCCCTTCAATGCCCTTTTTAGGTTTTAAGGGTATCTCAGTAATTTTTTAGTGTTTTAGGGGTATTTTGGTCACATGTGATATTGGTACTGCCCAATATGACAATGGAATCATCAAATATGAGAGAAAAAAGAAAAAGGAACCATTGAATGTGATGAAAGTACGGTTATATGTGATGTTGGAATTGCTCAATGTGACGATTGAATTGACAAATGTGAAAAAAAAAGGTACAACTGAGTATAGAAAAAGTACAATCATATGTTATGTTGGTATTGCTAATATGACAATGGAAACATCAAATGTGAGAAAAAAAAATAAATGAACCATCAAATGTGACAAAAGTGTGGTCACATGTGATGTTGGTGCTACCCATTGTGACAATGGAACTGTCAAATGTTAGAAAAAAATAAAGGAACTATTGAATGTGATAAAAGTACGATCACATGTGATGTTGGCACTGCCCAATGTGACGATGGAACTGTCAAATGTGAGAAAACAATAAGGGTGCAACCAAATGTGATAAAAGTACAGTCATATATGATATTGGTACTGTCTAATGTGACAATGGAACCATCAAATGTGAGGGAAAAAAAAAAGGAACCATCAAATGTGACAAAAGTACGGTTACATGTGATGTTGGTACTACCAAATGTGACGATAAAACTATCAAATGTGAGGAAAAAAAATATGGGTACAACTGAATGTGGCAAAAGTACAATTATATGTGATGTTGGTACTGCCGAATGTAACAAGAAAACCACCAAATGTGAGAAAAAATAAAGGAACCATTGAATATGACAAAAGTACTATTACATGTGATATTGGTACTGCTCAATATGACGATAAAATTGTCAAATGTGAGAAAAAAAATTAGGATACCACCAAATGTGACAAAAGTACGGTAAAATGTGATGTTGGTACTACCTAATGTGACAATGGAACCATCAAATTAGAGAAAAATATAAGGGAACCATTAAATGTGACAAAAGTACAGTCATATGTGATATTGGTACTACACAATGTGAGGATGAAATTATTAAATGTAATATTTTGATAACCTGATATAGCAGGTTGCCTTCTTGTGGTACCGTATCTCCAAAAAAAAAAAAAAAAGAGGTACGGTAGAATTACCCTTATATAGGTGATATATATATATATAGAGAGAGAGAGAGAGAGAGAAAGATATAGGTGATATATTTTAGTGTGTGTGAAACATATTTCATTTATTTAGGTTGATATATATATAAAAGTACGATATTATAACTAAAATTTGGGGCCTTTTTACAATTGGAGGCCCAAAGCAATTGCCTGTATTAATACATATTCAAGCATTTTCCAAAAAAAAAAAAAAAAAAAAAACATATTCAAGCAAATGTATCGACCCACCACCAACAACAAAATCTTAGTGTCTGTTTGGATTCTGCTTCCTCAGTTAGCTTTTGGCTTATTTTATATATTGTTTGTAGGGTTCCTCGTCATTGTTTGCAGTTTTTGGTTGTTTGATTTTTGCTGCTCAGTGCTTTGATATATTTTGCCTTTTGATTTGGGCCCGCGCACATTAAGCCAAGCCACACGGTAATAATAATGTTTCTTGCAACTATAATATTACTATTTATGGATCTCACATTTAATGTATTTTTATTCTCTTTTACCTTTTTTCTTCTAACAAAAAAGCAATTATCTTATTTTATTTAATTTTTAACTTTTATTTATATTATTTTAAAGGAAATGTTTCAAATAAAAAAATTTAAATAAATTGTTGCCAAATAATCATTAAATATACTTCATATATGAAACGGGGCATACTATATTTTAATGGTTTTTGTTAGTAGGAGGAAGGTAAACCATTCATGGTTTGATGACTTTCTTGGAGAGCTTGCTGCAACACGACAGCCTTAAATAGCAGCATACTTCACCCCATACGGCACCCCACATCTCTCCTCTAGTTGCCGTGAGCATGAGCATGAGCATGATCAGAAAGAAAATAAAATGGTTCTCAAAAATTACGAGAGCCATCTTGATGAGTATAAATATTTGTGTGTGTGGATGTGGAATGACTTATGCAAGTCTATATTTATAGGTATTAAAAAAAAAAAAAGTCTGTATTTATAGGTAGATACATCATGTTCAATGACATTTATGCACTTAAAGGTTATAAATATCAGATGTTTTTTATTTTTTTATTTTGATAATCGTTATAAATATCAGATTTTATTATGCCACCTAATTATCACATTTTGTAAACTTCCAGCAGAAATTTATGGCTAGCGGCCTACTTCAACAATCGTAGGTTTTATTTTACTTTGTTAATGGATGCTTTAATGAAGTATTAAATGACTAACTTTCAGTTTAAAAAAATCATACTTTCTCCCCTAAATCATATTTCATTTTACACTTATACCATTTTTCAAATTTCAGAGAGAGGATTGAGAAAGTATTTGAAATGTATATTGATTATCTAATTGATCCCAAAATCATATACTATATAATAAAAGTTGAGCTTAGAAGCCGTGGTTATGCCAAGTGGCTTCACCAAATTGCAGAAATTTTTGTAGATTTTTTAAAAAAATATAGATATATTTTTCTTCTCCTATAATTTCTAAGTGGATAAAAATCATAATTTTTTTTTTTTATAAAACCAGCAACATAGTAGTATAATACACATTTATGATTTTAACTTCTCTTATAATTTCTAAGTTGATAAAATTCATAATTTGATTACAATCCAAACTCTATCTTAATTTGATTACAATCCAAATTCTTCATCTAATCTTTTATATATAAAAAATCTTCATTAAAAAAAAAAGTTGGCTTCCCCAAATTGCAAGAAATTTATAGAAAAAATCAATAAATAAATAAATATTAAGCCCTATGTATATCACTATATCCTACTTGAATTTGATCACAATTGAAATACTAATCCAAGTCAAATACTACCTCTAAAACTAATTAGATAAAGTGTAAATACAAAAACTTCTAATTAAAATGAATTACAAGGATCAACAAAGCTAATTTGATAAAGTCTAAGACACCTAAACAAAAAGGAGAATACGCATAAAAAAGGAAAAGATAATTTGATTACAATTGAAACACTATCTGCATCAAATACCTCTTCTAAATATTAATGTTTTAGCTATTATATATTGATTTCTTTTTCAAACGATGTCTCTCTCTCTCTCAGTTTGAAAAGAAAAAAAAACTTTCACTCCCTCTCCAAGAAGCGGTTTGACATGGAAGACATAACCACTATAAAGTTGTAATTTACAACTATGTTTTTGTTGGCTTTTATTCCGTGCCAAATTTTATTGTAATTATGTTCAATCTTATGTACCTTGTATTTCATATGGGATTTATTTGTAAGGGTTATGTGTGTGAGAGAGAGAGAGAGTGTGAAGACTCAAGGTAATTGAAGACTAAAGTTGTTTTCACGGGTAGCTCGCGAGTAAGCTTCCCGCAAAGTGAAGCATGTGCCCTGCACATGACTGGAATGCGAAGAGTCAGGACAAGATGGAGAAAGCTGGTTTTCGCGAGTGTCTCGCGGGTACGGCCTTCCAGCAAGATACCCACGAAACATTCTGTTTTGTTGAACTATCATTTCTAATACACACTATCTGTACCCACACTATATATACCCATATTACCCACAGATGTTGAGGAGTGCTTCTGAGAGAAAACCCTAGCCACAAACATTAAGAGTTAGAGATTGTTATACCCACAATTATCTACATAATTACTTGTGGATTTTCCTCAACCCTAGCCCAAATACTTACCACACCCTTTCAGAGTGTCAAGTGAGATTTTGGTGCTGCTAGGAAGTATTGGAAGAAGCCAAATTTTGGCGGATGCAATCGGGCGTATTGCGAGATCCGAAGAGCTAAACAAGACACGGTTCCGAGAAGCCTTGTTGGAGTAGGAGCTTGGAGGGCTTAGGTGCATTGCGTAGACTAGACTTGGAGGGTCTTTTGCTACTCGTGTATCCTAACTGATTGTCTAATGGATCGATTATCGCTTGGAAGGTGGCGGAGAGGTTTTACGCCGAGTACTTCGGTTTCCTCTTCGATAACACATCGGCATGTTTATCTTGTATTTGCATTCTTCTTCCTTACTCTTTTACCTTTCAGTTTACTGCTGTATTATATTGATTATGGGTTAGAGTAGTTTATTTGTTTATCCGCTCGCATTTACTCTATTCTGCACTTAGTATAAGTTAAAGTAAAATCTTTCGAGCATTAATATTTAATTTGGGGGTCTAAATAGCTCTTGTGTTTTTAACACATTTTTGAGCTTTCAATTGGTATCAGAATGGGTACACTTGCTGTGGTTTAATTACCTGAGTGTGATCCTAGACCCCTTTGTGATGGACCGAAGACAATCGCTCAATGCTCCACCATTTTTTTATGGGAGCAACTATGCATTTTGTGAAGTCCGTATGAGGGCATTCCTGTGTGCTATAGATGAGTCGGTATGGGATTCTGTCGAGAATGGGTACGTTAAACCCACGACACCCAAGTCCCAATGAGACAAGGCAGCTCTTGCTTTGGCTAGTACAAACAGTAAAACTATTAATGCTATATTTTGTGGTGTGTCTACTGATGAATTTCACAGGATATCGCATGTGGAGACTGCCAAGGAAGCTTGGACGATTCTTGAGACTACCTATGAGGGTACCAAGAAAGTTAAGGACACAAAGCTCCAGATGCTTACTACCAGATTTGAAGAGCTCAAGTTGGGTGACGATGAGTCTTTTGATTCATTCTATGGGAAGTTCAATGAAATCGTAATTGCTAAGCTCAATCTCGAAGAGAAGATTGCTGAGGTGGTGAGAAAGATTTTGAGGTCCTTACCAGAGAGCTTCCGTGCGAAGGTCACAGTTATAGAAGAAAGTATAGATTTGGATGAGATTAAGATCCAAGAACTCATTAGATCTCTCCAAACATATGAGCATGGACTGCCTTCCCACAAGTCGAGCAAATCACTTACTCTCAAAACCATCACCGAGAGAATGGATGACTCCTCCGAAGAAGATGATGTGGAGAATGAGGTAGCATTCCTTGCAAAGAACTTCCGAAAATTTCTGAAAATGAAAAATAGTGGGAAGCCATTCAGCAAAGGAAAGTTTTCATCCTCCAAAGGTGATAAGAAGGAGTTCAAGAAGAAAGATGAAAAGGAGTTTCAATCCCCTCAAGGAATCGTGTGTTACAAATGAAATGGCCATGGACATCTCAAGAAAGAGTGTCCTAACTATTTGAGAGCGAAGGGTAAAGTGTTTGCCACTACCCTTAGTGATTATGACAGCTCAAATTCAAACGCAGAAGGAGAATGTGACAGTGAAGGAAACTACAAAGCCTTCATGACAATTGCCTCTGTTGACTCAAAGAATGATTTGAGAAATTTGGTTGATGAACTTGGCGATATTTCCGAGGATAAGGAAGTTGAAGAATCAGAAGATGAAGACGTGTACCAAAATGAAGGCGAGAACAACCTTCAAGAAGCATATGATTCTCTGCTGGAAGATTGTGGAAAATATGCCAAAGTTATGAACCTTGCTGTGAAAAAAATGAAAAAGGTTGAAGAAGAACATAAGTGTATACTTGTGCAACTCAAGGAAGCAAAGTGTGTAGTAGAAGAACTCAAGGGAGAGTTGGTTGGAGCTTACTCTAAGATCAAGTATCTTGAATTTGAAATTATTCAAGCTAATGCCAACGCTGAGTGCATCTACACCAAGAAACTTAACAATGTGCTATCCTCTCAAAAATCTTCACATGATAAGACTGATTTGGGCTATACCGGAGAATGAAGTTCTAGCAGCGAACCCAAGAAGGAAGTAAGGTTCGTATCAGCCAAGAATGACGAAAAACTCAAAGAAGTGAAGCCTAAGATTGAGACCCTTGCTACTATAAAAAGAACCATTGGTGCAAAATCAAAGGAAAAAGGGAAGTCATTACCCAAAAATCAAAGAGGGCCTCAAGTGAAGCATGTGTGTCATCACTGTGGCGTACAAGGGCACACAAGGCCGAATTGTTTCAAGCTTCATGCACTCAAGAAGGCTGACTCTATGCGTGACCAGGAAATTTCAAAGAGAAGACCAAATAGAGCACAAGCTAAGGGAGATAGTGAGGGACATCTCATTGGAGACGTTATGGAGATGTTGAAGAACATATCATTGTGCCTTGCTAGCTTCACTCTGAGATTTAAAAGTTATGTTGGTCGTACCCCGCCATCTAAGGCTCTCACCCAAAATACTCGTAAAGAGTGGGTGAAGAAGGGTACTTATGCATAATCACTCTCTATGCCTATGCATTAATACTTCCGATGTTTAGGGTCATAGGTTCATGCATCATGACATACATAATCATCTTGTGTCATTGATTCCAGTTTATAGCATGTGTCTTTTACAAGTTTTGTTTTGTACTTGTTTTGTTGATCTTACTTTACTTGTTCTGTTTTTTAGTGTGTTCAAAAAATTCAAAAACCCAAAAAAATTGAAAAATCTCTAAAAAGTTTGATTGCTTGTGTTGTGTATATCACATGTGAGTTTGGCCTAGTACCTTCGTACTAATGACATAATGTATTTACGAGCTTAACTTGTTTTGTATGCACATATATCTTTTGTTAGGATTAGTGCCCCTAAATCCTATTGTATGATGTTATGTATGATATTAAGTATGACATTATGTATGACTTAATATTGTGATTGATAAAGTTGTTTTATTATTATCTAAAATAATGAAAACATGAATATTCGGACATTATCATATAGTCCATGAGATGCATAGTATGTGATTTATGTGAAAAGTCGCAGAAGATATAAATCACAGGTTCTTTGTAAACTCAGAATTTTAGTTTGTATTTGGTGATGAATTTGGGCGTTTCATCTGCGAAGACTATAATATATCAACTAAGATGATTTGTCTTGATCATGGAAGTAGAGACTTCTAGTTGATGTATTGATATGTTTTAAGAGTTAAGATATATTGAACTGGACCACTGTGAGATTTATTATTCTCCTAATGACTGTCAATTGAATAATAAATCTCACGACTTTTATTCACATGAACTCTTAATCCTGAGAGAATAATGGACTTGATCATAAAGTGTAGGTTGCTTTGATATATCAGGAGTGAAATCTAAAGTAACAATCAAAACCTCAGTATGTTGGGCAGCCACATTTAGTGTTGATGGAATATATATTCTTATGATGGAATTCATAGTCTCTTAACGGAGATACAAAATATTCCCGTAAGATAAGTTTAATGAGTTTATTATTCAGAATGTTAGGCCTAACTACTTTAGTAAATAGTTACTAAAATATATATTTATGAAATTGGATTTCATAAATATATGATGAATAACTTAAAGGATTAAACCGGATACTCAAGGATTAAGATGTAGTAATTTAGAAAGTGGCAGTCTACATTCACAACTTTGTATTACTACGAATATTTTACGAAAGGGTTGCATGTACAATAAAGTTTTGGGATATAATTTATTAATAAGGCATAGAGTGCAATTCTATTTTTATAATGGTATTAAATATAATTAATGGTAACTTTGAACTTGTCAAGAGTTGACAGAAAAAGCTCAAGGCCCATTGGAGCTAGAATTTTATTTATTCCCTTTTGGTCCCACTCCAAGCCACACACTAAAGCCCAATTGGAAAGGCCCAAAAGGCTAGTCCAATTAGATAATTAGTTATGTGGAGAGAAACATACAGAATTTTTGTAAGAACATGAAATGGTATGTGTGTGAGTGTTGGACACTCTTTCATTCTCTCTAGAACATACACATATAACTTATTGAGAGACCACACTTCTTGGGAATCAAGTGAAATTGGAGTGAAGATTAAAAGTGTTCCCAAGTGCTTATAATCTTTGTTTTTCATCGCATTAAGGTATACTCTCTTGTTCTTATATTCTGAAACTTATATAGCACATGTTATCAATTGTGAATGAAATAGATCCGTTAATTTTTCTGTTGCGTACATCCATATTTCCATCAAATGGTATCAGAGCGCTCTTCAATTTCGAATCTGTATAACATGTTTTGTGAGTTTTGGAATTAGAGATAATAGTTTCTTGATGTTAGAAGATTATATAAGTATTTAATTTTCTGCATTGTTGTTGAAACTATGATTTGATGAAAACTGCTATTGATGTTATGATGTTGTTTAAATTTGAATTCAAGTATGTTGAATTGAAATTTAAGGCTATAGCATCAATGGAATTCAGTTTTGATATCAAATTCTATCTATCATGTTCATATGGTGGTTTTTTATTCATGAAAACCGTTGAAAACTGTTCAGATTTTCCCTTCAAAAACTGAAAACACGGGTTTTTCACGGGTTAATTTCCCGCGAAGTTACTCGCGAAAAATGCCTCTGAAGCACAAAACCTTTCGCGGGTAAGCTTTACTAGCGAAACAGTCGCGAGACGGTAGCGAAAGTTTCTGTCTGAATTTTGTGTTTTTCACAAAACTTTTCACGGGTAAAATCTACTAGCAAAACAGTCGCGAGACAGTAGCGAAAGTTTCTTTCTGAATTTTGTGTTTTCACTATTTTGCCTTAACTCATTTTCGTGGGAAGTGCTTAGTCGCGAGATTCTCGAGAAAATGCCACTGAAGGGAATTTTGAATTTTTTCTATGTGTTTTCAAATGTTTAAAGTGCAAGGCTATGCGTAATTAGATTATGCATGTTTTATAATTAAAAACCTTTATTCTAAAACATCTAGTGGGAGAGAAATACAAGGGTTGGATCTCACGGCCTCTATTGTTGGTTCATAGTAGTGTGAAATATGTACTTTGTCTTTGCTTTGAGCTTAGCATTCCATGCGGAGAGTATTTATTTCATGGTACTATAGGATTGAATTTCTTGGTTTATAGTGGTTTGATCAAATACCTTGTCTTAGCTTTGAGCTTTGCATTCCATACGGAGGGTGTTTTGTATCATGGTACTACAAAATAAGCCTATTAAGGGGATGAAATGTGGCTACACATGATTCTAGACATTGGTATACACTAGACTAAATATTATAGTATCCTCTATGCTGAGTTCTTACTATTATTATTTAGAGGCCAAATGTATAACGGCATATTATTAGTGTTTGATAAGAATTATCATGATAATACTAGTAATGAGTATAATTCTCAATCAATCATAGTATTTTATATTCACTCTATGCTGAGGGATATTGAATATGGGATTGGATTGTCGTTGCATATATTATATTATGGTTTTATTAAGATTCCATACTATATGTTTATATGCTAAAATTGATAATGTCCAGTTTTCTTATTATATTAATGTTTATTGTTTTCAGATTTGATCATGGCATCATTTAGCCCACTTGTTACTATTCTTAATCAAAACAAACTGACTGGATCCAACTATGTTTACTGGAAAAGAAATTTGGACATTGTTCTTACTGCTGAAGAGCACAAATATGTGCTTACTAAACAGCGATATGATTGTTGGCAGAAATCTAATGAGATGGCCAAGTGCTACATCCTAGCATCTATCTCAAATGTTTTACAGCATCAAATGCAGGATGTAAAACTAGCTTCGGATATTATGCTAAGTCTGAAGGAGATGTTTGGTGAGCAAGGCCGTTCTGCAAGGCAAGAAACCATGAGCCAAATTTATAATACCAAAATGGCTGAAGGCAGTTCAGTGAAGGAGCATTGTCTTACAATGATCTCTAATAGGGTGCCGATATTGATGAAGAATCCCAAGTGGATATGATATTCCAGTCATTACTGGAATCATTCAAGGAATTCAGACTCAATTATAATATGAACAAAAAGATTTATTTTTTTTCTGAATTAATGAATGAATTGGTAGCGGCGGAAGGCATTCTTAGTACTTCTAGTGTTGATGCCAATATGGCTGAAGTTTCTACTTCTCAACCTAAGTCGAAAAGCAAGAGTAAGAAAAAGAAGAAGAAGGACTTCACCAAGCAAGAGGGTAAGCAAATTGCCTTAAGGGTTGCCGATAAACGAAAAAAGATCAAAGGAAAATGTTTCCATTGTGGTGAGAAAGGACATTGGAAGAGGAATTGTCCAAAATTCAGAGCTGCCAATAATAAAGGTATGAATAGTTCGTTCCTCCTTGAAATATGTTTAGTACAAAATCCCACGGATTCCTGGTGTGTGGATTCAAGTTGTACTAATCATATCTGCAATTCTTTGTAAGGGTTCCAGGAGACCAGAAAATTTAATGAAAGGGAATTGTTTCTTACTTTGGCTGATGGGAGCAGGATTCCGGTTATAGCTGTTGGTGTTTTTAATTTATGTTTTAAGTCTAGAGTTCTAATATTGAAAGACTATCTGTATGTACCTAATGTTCGTAGGAATTTAATTTCTACAACTTATTTAGGTAAACATGGATATTGTGTTATCCTTAAAGACAATGTTGTAATTAAGAAAAGTAAAATGTTTATCTATTCTAGCAATATTGTGGATGGTCTTTATATTTTAACTCCTGATAAGCATGAATTATATAATTCTGAATTAGATAATGATCCTCATGTAAAATCATTAAAAAGAAAGTTTCCTTCTACTAGTGATGCATATCTTTGGTACTTGCGTTTAGGTCATATTAATTCAAACAGGATTCAAAGACTTGTCAAAGATGGACTCCTAGAGCCATTGGATTTTGACGAATTTCCAGTTTGTGAATCTTGTTTGGAAGGTAAAATGACTAAACGACCTTTTAATGCAAAAGGTAGAAGAGCATAAGATTTGCTAGAACTAGTACATTCAGATGTATGTGGTTCTATGTCAATGCAGGCAAGAGGTGGCTATGTGTATTTCATTACTTTCACTAGTGATTACTCTAGATTTGGTTATGTGTACCTAATGAAACGGAAATCCGAAACCTTTGAAAAGTTCAAAGAGTTTAGGGCTGAAGTTGAGAATCAATTGGGTAAACGCATAAAGGCCATTCAATCTGATCATGGTGGCGAATACCTTGTTGGGGATTTTAAGGATTATTTAACTGAAAAATGGGATTATATCCCAATTGACTGCACCTGGAACTCCAAAACAAAATGGTGTAGCGAAAAGAAGGAATAAGACTCTTTTAGATATGGTTAGGTCCATGATGAGTTATTCAACTCTACCAATTTCTTTTTGGGAATATGCCTTGAATACTGCAATGTATCTTCTGAATTTAGTACCTTCGAAGTCTGTTCCTAAAACACCTGTAGAGTTGTGGAATGGGCGTAAGCCTAGTATGAGACATCTCTATATTTAGGGTTGTCTAGCACATGTGTTAAAAGGAAAGTCTGACAAGTTACAGCCTAAAACAGAAGTGGTTTTATTTGTAGGGTATGCAAAGGGAACTGTTGGGGGTTTGTTCTATAGTCATAAAGATAATAAAGTGTTTGTTACCATAAATGCCAAATTTTTAGAAAATGACTATATGAATGATTATACTCCTAGAAGTAGAGTTGTGTTGGTTGAAATGAATGAACCTATGATTGAACAACCAATGGATGAAATTAGGGATGCTGTGGCTATATTAGATACACCACTAGATATTACTCATGAGATGACTAGTACACAAGTGCCTTGTCGTAGTGGGAGAATTGTTCGGCTTCCTATAAAATTTATAGGTTTGGGAGAAACTTATAAAACTATCTCAGAAGAGGCTAAATCGGATCCCTACACTTATGAAAAGGCAATGAATGATATAGATGCACATCATTGGGTCAAAGCTATGAAATCTGAATTAGATTCTATGTATTCCAATCAAGTTTGGATTCTTGTAAAGGCACCTAACGGCATTAAATTTGTTGGTTGCAAATGGGTTTACAAGAGGAAGAAAGGGATAAATGGAAAGGTTGAAACCTTTAAAGTAAGGCTAGTGGCGAAAGGGTATACTAAAAAAGAATGTATTGATTATGAAGAAACCTTTTCACTAGTAGCAATGCTTAAATCTATCAGAATTCTCTTATCCATTACTACTCATTATGATTATGAGATTTAGCAAATGGATGTCAAGACTGCTTTTCTAAATGGCAATCTTGAAGAAGAAATCTATATGATGCAACCGGAAGGTTTCATAGCAAAGAACCAAGAGCATATGGTATGCAAGTTGAAAATGTCCATTTATGGACTTAAGTAAGCATCTAGGTCATGGAACATCAGATTTGATCAAGCAATCAAGTCATTTGGTTTTGAACAAAATCTTGATGAACCATGTGTGTACAAAAGACATCGGGATAAAGTAGTAATGTTCCTAGTGCTTTATGTTGATGATATTCTACTCATTGGAAATGATGTAGGGGTAATGTCATCGATAAAGGTTTGGTTGTCAAGCCAATTTGATATGAAGGACTTGGGTGAGACTAATTTTATTTAAGGGATCAAGCTTTGGCGAGATCGCAAGAATAAGATGTTAGGCTTATCACAAGCTGGATATATAGATAAGGTTCTAGAACGGTTTAGCATGCAAAACTCTAAAAAAGGATTACTTCCTTTCACACAAAGAGTTCCTCTGTTCGATGACCAAAGGCCTAAGACTCAAAAGGAAGTAGATATGATGAGACAAGTTCTTTATGCTTCAGCAGTAGGAAGTCTCATGTATGCCATGCTTTGTATTAGACCGGATATTTGTTATTCAGTTGACATGGTCAGCCGATATCAATCAAATCCAGGACCAAAATATTGGCAAGCTGTAAAGCATATTCTCAAGTATCTACGGAGAACGAGAGATTATATGCTTGTTTACCGTTGTAAGGATTTGATTCCCATTGGCTATACAAATTCAGACTTTCAATCGGATCTAAATTTCAGAAAGTCCACTTCAGGATGTGTATTCACCTTGGGAGGTGGAGCCATAAGTTGGAGGAGTGTTAAGCAATCATGTATTGCGGACTCCACCATGGAAGCTCAGTATGTTACTGCTTCTAAAGCAGCAAAGGAAGTTGTATGGCTCAAGAAATTCCTTTTTGATCTTGGTGTTATTAGAATGGAGCAAGTTCCAATGATATTGTTTTGCGACAATAATGGAGCGGTTGCACAATCCAAAGATCCAAGGAATCATAAGAAATGAAAGCACATTGAGAGAAAATACCACATCATTCGAGACATCATTGCTTGTGGAGATGCAATAGTTGCAAAAATTGAAAGTGCAAATAATCTAGCAGATCCCTTTACCAAAGCCTTGCCTTAAAGGACTTTCGAGTCACATTTGGAGGGAATGGGAGTTAGATTAGTGCACAATAATCTTTAGGACAAGTGGGAGATTGTTAGGATTAGTGCTCTTAAATCCTATTGTATGATGCTATGTATGATATTAAGTATGACATTATGTGTGACTTAATATTGTGATTGATAAAGTTGTTTTATTATTATCTAAAATAATGGCAACATGAATATTCGGACATTATCATATAGTCCATGAGATGCATAGTATGTGATTTATATGAAAAGTCACAGAAAATATAAATCACAGGTTCTTTGTAAACTCAAAATTTTAGTTTGTAATCGGTGATGAAATTGGGCGTTTCATCTGTGAAGACTATAACATATCAACTAAGATGATTCGTCTTGATCATGGAAGTGGAGACTTCTAGTTGATGTGTTGATATGTTTTAAGAGTTAAGACATATTGAACTGGACCGCTATGAGATTTATTGTTCTCCTAATGACTGTCAATTAAATAATAAATCTCACAACTTCTATTTACATAACTCTTAATCCTGAGAGAATAATGGACCTGATCATAAAGTGTAGGTTGCTTTGATATATCAGGAGTGAGATCTGAAGTAACAGTCAAAACCTTAGTATGTTGGGCAGCCATATTTACTGTTGATAGAACATGTATTCTCAAGATGAAATTCATAATCTCTTAACGGAGATACAAAATATTCCCTTGAGATAAGTTTAATGAGTTTGTTATTTAGAATGTTAGGCCTAACTACTTTAGCAAATAGTTACTAAAGTATATATTTATGAAATTGGATTTCATAAATATATGATAAATAACTTAGAGGATTAAACCGGGTACTCAAGAATTAAGATGTAGTAATTTACAAAGTGGCAATCTACATTCACGACTTTGTATTACTACGAATATTTTATGAAGGGATTGCATATACAATAAAGTCTTAGGATATAATTTACTAATAAGACCTAGAGTGTAATTATATTTTTATAGTGATATTAAATATAATTAATGGTAACTTTGGACTTGTCAAGAGTTGACAGAAAAGCCCAAGGCTCATTGGAGCTAGAGTCTTATTTGTTCCCTTTTGGTCCCACTCCAAGTCACACACTAAAGCCCAATTGGAAAAGCCCAAAAGGCTAGCCCAATTAGATAATCAGTTATGTGGAAAGAAACATTCAGAATTTTTGTAAGAACATGAAATGGTATGTGTGTGAGTGTTGGACACTCTTTCATTCTCTCTAGAACATACACATATAACTGATTGAGAGACCACACTTCTTGGGTATCAAGTGAAATTGGAGTGAAGATTAAAAGTGTTCCCAAGTGCTTCTAATCTTTGTTTTTGGATTTCACCGCATCAAGGTACACTCTCTTGATCTTATATTCTAAAACTTATATTGCACATGTTATCAATTGCGAATGAAGTAGATCCGTTAATTTTTCCGCTGCGTACATCCATATTTCAATCATCTTTGTGGGAGAAATCTTGAAAACTATGTGTGATTGTTGTAAATAGATCTTCAAGCTTGTCATGAATGATTGGTCAATAGTCTTGATGGTCTTGATACTTGCATAGACTTGTGCCTATATCTCTTCCCACCTTTATTTTATATTTTTGCTTAAAGTGCTCAACTAATATAAATCTCAAAATGAAAAGAGATAATGAGCTGCAAAAGCCATCGCATATACTAGTATTTGAGAGGAAAAAGGGAAAGCGACTATTTATTAAAATGTATGGTGCTCAAAAAGCCAAAGGCTCATTCTCAATATTGAAATATCAAAAATTTCAAGCACCGATCTCAAAATGAGATGTATTGTTCAAAAAATGATCAAATGTTATGATTTGTATAGAAGTAAAATGAAAAGTTTCTAAGTTTTGTAATCATTTTCTTGTGGGAGGTCATATATGTTCTTTTCTATAATTGAGATAAACCACTTGACTTAGCACCGGTTGTGTATGACTTGATTAAATTGATCGTTGAAGCTTCACTCTGGTCTAATGACTATTCCACATTTGATACTCACGCACAACACACAAGTTTAGTTCAATTAATGCTTATTTCATTTGTGTGATTGTACATGCTCAAATGTGATGTGTATGCTCAATTGCTTGCCGATCAAACCCAAAAAGATTTTTGAGTATTTTATATGTTTTTGAAAGTGTTTTTATACTTTTGTACTTTAAGTTTTTGATTCAAAATGCATTTTTGTGATGTTCTTCAAAAACTTGTTCAGAGGCATTTTCGCGAGAAGCTCGCGACTAAGAGCTTCCCAGAAAAGAGTTTAAGGGAAAACTAAAAATCTCAAAATTCATACAGAGAGTATTGTGACTGTCTTGCGACTATTTCGCGACCAATCACTTTTCGCGAAAAGATTTTTAAGCAAAAACTGGAAAAACACAAGTTTCATACAGAGGCTATCGTAACTGTCTCGTGACTGTTTCGCAACTAGAAGCTTCTCGCGAAAGTTTTTGTGCTTCAGTGGTGTTTTTCGTGAGTAATTTCGCGACTATATAACCCGGGAAAAACGTGTGTTTTCAGTTTTATAGGGCTGATGTGACAGGATTTTAAAACACTCTCTATTTACCTCTCATTGCCTCACTCGAACCTCTCTCAACCCAAATATGTTTTTCACTCAAACCCCATCTTTTTCAAGCTTAATCTCTGCACAATCAACTCAAAGGTATGTTTTCTTAACATTCTTTTCATTTTTTTCTTAGATTATGCAGAAATTGATTTAGGGTTCTTGAATTAGGGATTTTCAAAAAAGGGGTTGGGAACTTTGTTTTGGGCAAAAAATTTTCAAAATTTTGATTGGGCTATGTCCCATTTGATTTGTGTGTATCTGTGTTGGCCCCTTGTGGAATTTTAATCATGTATTTAGGCATATTTCCATGTGTTCATGCATTGCCCATATGTGTAGTGTAGTGTTGCATGCCATGTGTTTGATAAAATGCTCAAATGGCATTTTTGAGTTGTTTGGACTCAAATGAGTTCCAATTGTTGGGTTTACCCTTAATTGATATTGGATAACATGTTTTGATCATTGGGTGTGTGTTTTACACACTTTGCCCAACTTGTGCCTCACCATGCCTTGCCATGCATCGCCTAGGCACACACCATGTGTAACACCCCGACCCAATTTTATAATTAAACTATGTGTTTGAGTGGTTAATTATTATTTTTAAGCCACTTACTTTCTAAAATTAATATAAGAGTATTTGATAAACATATTATTTTATAATACCTTTGAATAAGAATTTTAAATAATTGAAATGGCTATTTGTATTATAAATATATATTTAGTATGTGCAAATTATATTATGTGGTTTAAGTTATTAGATATATAGTTGGTATTTTAATTAAGCATGATGCATGAGATAGTATAGTAGAAATTTCACCCACATGCAACCAATGGAAATTCAACACATATAATGCCAAAGCATCATGCATTTAAACCTCAAAGACCAAGACTTGGCCATGCAATGAACAAGTTCCACCTCACCTTTTCTTTGACTTTCTCAAACAATTAGAACATCCAAGAAGCCTCTCAATTCCCACGGGTAAACACAAATCAGAATTTCCTCACCTCACTTTACTCTCTTTTCTCTTAAGGAAAGAGCTAGGAAGCTCTCATGAGTCTTCTCTCAAGTCCACGGGTTCACACACCAAAAGAAAGTTAAAATTCCATCTCATATCTTCTTCACACACTCTCAAAGAAACTGAAAACTCAAGAAGCCCTCTCCCTCTTTCATTCCCACGGTCTAACACCAAAAGAAAGAAAAGACTCTCTCAAGCTTTCTGCCTCTCATACTCGGTCCAGCCACTAGGAAAGGGAATTCCTTTCATGCAAGAATGATTCTATGTCTATATCCCTCAAGAACCATAAGCTTGGTAAGGGTTTTAGCTACTCTCATCTTAGAATCCATGATTTCTACATGGAATTTTTAGTAATGGTATTTGTGATTTGTGAAATTAGGAAATCATTAACTTGTAAGTTTATATATATATATATATATATATATATATATGCTGTTTTAAGAAGCCTTGAAACTGTGTTGGTGATTTGTTGAAGGTAGATTAGGGTTTTTACTAATTGATGATGGTATATGATTAAGGAAGCAAGAAACAGTTAGGATGAGTATTTTTGATGCTGCTGCTTGGATTTTTGGTTGTATGTAATTTTGCTATAAATAATTAAATGACTATATATAAGTATTTTCTAACATGTCTAATGAGTGTATAAAAATCCCCTTGTGAAAATACCATTGTTTGATAATTGTTTGTGAATTTTACAAGAAAATGTTTCAGAGCTGCCTCTGTAACAGATTCTGTGTTTATGCGTGATAAATTATGTATTAAATGGTATAAAGTGAATTTGGATGCTAGGGTTATTTCCTATGAAATCTAAGACACATATGGATGTAACAGCATTTGGATGAGTAGAAAAATAATGGTTTAATTTCTAAGTTGCATGAAATTCTGTCAGGACAGATTTGAGCATGTTGTATTGTATGATTTTTAGTAAATCATGGGTTTATGCTTTGACTCCAAAATTTTTATGGTATATACTGCACATACAAGGGAGTGTTTCTGTAAAATTTCGTGACAATTTGATGTGTGTGGACAGCCCATTTGTATTTTACAAATGTGGCATATGCTGCTGGAATAGAACAGTGAACAGTAAGAGACATGCCTAACTTTGAGGATTTAATTCTAAAGTTAGGGTGAATGATTTGAGCTATAATTTATTATGCTCATCATTTGGTATGTCTCGATCATAGATTAATTTTGTGTAACTTGTTTTGAGGTTTAGTACTCAAAGGAGGGGTTCTAAACCATGTAACGGTTGTATTTATGAAGCTGTTTTGTTCAACATGTTGTGTGTTGCCTTAAGAGTGTAAATGATTATATGACCATGCTTAAAAGAGTTTATGTTTATGCATGCATTATTGCCCTAATCGCAAAGCACCTTTTGAAATGAAGTTGACTCTTCTAGAGATATGTTATTAATATGAGAATGATAGTTTTTCTTTAGTTTGGTACATTATTTGTTGATGTGTGCATAATATGTTTGTGGGAACCTCGTTGAGGTGGGAATAGGATTTCCTTGATTATAAGAAATAGGTTTTGAGATGAATGTGTAAGTTTATGATAAGGAATTATGGATAGTAATAAGTTGTGATATTTGGTTTAGGTGTTACAAGTATCCAAGTCTAAGCTCCTTCGACTGTAGGCTCTTGGTTCCTCTGCTTTCAGGTAAGGGATAAGTTATCTGAGCATTTGGTAAGTCATGAGGTTATTTTAAAGTATATTATGCATTAAAAGGTTTTTGATTAGAGATGTGGCATATAATCATTATTCTGACAAAGATATGTTTGTGAGCTTTCGAAACCTTATGTATATGATTTAAGCATATTGATGTCATTACTAATTTCCACAAACATGACTTTTAAAGAAAAGAATGGAAATGCTATTATTATGAAATGTTATGCAAAATATAAAATTTCAGTATGATGTATAAGTATGAAAGGTTTTCGGGTTATGTCCTCTGGTGATCTGAACTCTGTCAGTAGGGGTTAATTACTGGCTTTCCATGGAAAATGTTATATGTTTGGCCATTTAAAGTAGAGGAAATGGGGTTGCCCGTAACTCTAATCTGAATAAGGCCTTCTCCCCAATGTGTACGGACGGCGGGGAGGAATAAAACCTTGAGGAGATGTGCCATCAGGCCTCTCAAAGAGGACAATATCATGCACACGAGGTTACCCAAATGTGATGAGGCCTTCTCTGTACAGATTTATCAGATATGGACTAACCAATATGTTATGAACAGCTATATTATATTATTAATCATGAGAGAATGATTTTGTTTAAATGCATCATGAAAAGTTAAAAGCTCTCATGAAAAGAAGTTTATGATGAAAAGAAAAGCTGTTCTTTAAAGATAAGAGTTTTTGAAGTTCTGTTGTGCTTTAAAGATAAAGAATCTGATGAAAAGGTTTTAGTATTCTACAAAGATAAAGCTTCTGATGAAAGTACAAGTTTATGTTAAAAAGTTATCAGATATCTGTTATTTATGAAACGTTAAGTTTTATGAGAATTATGACTATGAAAGTTATAATATTTTACGAGAAGAAGTTTATGAAGAAAAGTTTTGTTATTCTTCAAGATGTTTCTAGTTTAAGACAAAGTTACCAACTATTTGGTTCAAGTTAAAACGATTATTTTGTAATGAAAATATATATATGGTGACTTTGTAAGAAATGAAAGAAAGTTAATTCAAAAGGTTTTGGTAATATTATTCTGGTAAGAAAAAGGAGAACAACTATTTACCTATGAAAAGTATATAAGTATTATTATGAATAGTATAAAATACTATACATGAAAAGATGTTCTCCTATCTGAATATTCATGGAATGAAATGATTTGATTTACATGCATCCTTATTAAATTCTCATGTACCTTACCTTTACTGGGCTTCGCAGCTCACCCTTTTATATTTCAGTCAACAGGTTTTATTGTGGAGCAGAGGGAGCCTTAGTCGAGTTTTGAAAGGAGCTGGTTTTAGTTTTATATGTATAGATCCTAAATTATAAATTTGATGTTTAAATTTGTAGTATGGTGTATTTTAGGATCTAATGAAAGTTGTGTACCCTAAAGTATTAAGAGATGAATTATGTGAAATTCAAAATTTGAGTAACTGGTGAATTATGTTATTCTTTGGAGTACAATGTAGATGCTCTGAATGTCAAGTGAAAGGTTTTATCATTTAAGTAAAGAAATAAGAATGAAAAGAAAGAGGAAAGCTTTTGTAAAAGATTTGTAAAAGTTAAGTTGGTTCTTGTTAATATCAGGTTTAGGCTTGATATTAGCATGCCGGTCATGGTCACAAATCCAGGTATCGGGTTTGGGGCGTGACACCATGCACACTTCTTGCACTGTAGATGCACACACATGCACAATTTCTATTTTCTTGCATTTTGCTAATGCTTACACAGTTTAGCACTTTAAGCATATTGTTTCAACACTGTTGTGTTCTGTTTTAAGTCTTTGTACTTATGTTTTGGACTAACTTGAATATAATCAAGTTTGTGCTCTATTTTTGTGTTTTGCACCTTTTTTTTTTTTTTTTTTTTTTTTCTGTTTTCTGTTTCCTTGTGCAGATGTCTCCCACCAAACACTCTGCTTCCAAGAAATCCTCCAAGCGTCCTTGCACAGATTCTAATAACGTCATATCAGAATCAGATTCAGATTCAGATTCAGATTCAGATTCATATCGAGGATATGTCGATGGAGCAGGGATCAGATTCAGAGTTCGAGCAATTCTAGCCTCTTTGACCATTTCGATCAAAAAGGGGGAGAAAATTTTGAGGGGGAGTATGCATAGTTGAGGGGGAGTAGAGCTTAGTCATAGATATTGGTTCATTATTGGCGGCCTAGCATTTTTTTTGTTTTGGTTTAAACTTTATTAGTGTTTATAACTCTTGGATAGTTTTATTGCTTTCTTTTAAAGTTTAAGTACTCTGTTTTTATATTTCAATTTAATATTCAGTACTTGTATTTACTTTATTGCTTTGTAGCAATTTTTTTAGTACTTTTAGATGTTACTAAACTATCTTAAGTACCTTGCTCTTGTACCCTAGTAGGATTTTGTATCCTAGATGCAAATACTTCGTGTATTTTGCATTGGTTGTGTGTTGGACATGCAATTGATCATTGTGATTGGTCTTTATTGTTTTGCAAGTCCGGATTAGCATTTACTAGCTAATTGTTCATTGTAGTCATTTTTTATGACTGACCTTGTTTGATCAAGATAAACTATATATTATATAGTTTATAAACTTGATCGCACTTTACTTGCTCATATACGTACCATGTATTCAACTTGTCATAAGTTTAATGAAAATTTTGTTTGTGTGCGAGTGTTTCAGGTTACAGGTATATACATGCAAGTGCTTCACAGCTTCTAAATTAGGTGTGAGTAGGTTTTGCCACTGTTCCCAAACTCACGTTTAAGTCTAGAGTCTGTTTTAAGGGTTTTGTCACGGAATAGCCAAAGGGGGAGATTGTAAAGTTGTAATTTACAACTATGTTTTTGTTGGCTTTTATTCTGTGCCAAATTTAATTGTAATTATGTTTAATCTTATGTACCCTGTATTTCATGTGGGATTTATTTGTAAGGGTTGTGTGTGAGAGAGAGATAGAAAGTGTGAAGACTCAAGGAAATTGAAGACTAAAGCTGTTTTCGCGAGTAACTCGCAAGTAAGCTTCCCGCGAAGTGAAGCGTGTGCCCTACACATGATTGGAATGCGAAGAGTCAAGACAGGATGGAGACAGTTGGTTTTCGCGAGTGTTTCGCGGGTAAGGCCTTCCTGCGAGATACCCGCGAAACATTTTTTTTTTGCTGAACTATCATTTCTAATACACACTATCTGTACCCACACTATATATACCCACATTACCCACAGATGTTGAGGAGTGCTTTTGAGAGAAAACCCTAACCACAATCATTGAGAGTTAGAGATTGTTATACCCCACAATTCTCTACACAATTACTTGTGGATTTTCCTCAACTCCTACCTTTCCATTTCCATACACTTGAGAGGTTGATAGCCCAAACACTTGGAAGAAGCCAGGCTTTGACGGATGCAATCAGGCGTATTCTGGGATCCGGAGAGCTAGACAAGACACCGTTCCAAGAAGCCTTGTTGGAGTAGGAGTTTGGAGGGCTTAGGTGCATTGGGTAGATTAGGCTTGGAGGGTCTCTTGCTACTTGTGTATTCCAACTGATTGTCTAGTAGATCGATTATCGCTTGGAGGGCGGCGGAGAGGTTTTACATCGAGTACTTCGGTTTCCTCTTTAATAACACATCGGCACATTATCTTGTGTTTGCATTCTTCTTTCCTACTCTTTTACCTTTCAGTTTACTACTGTGTTATATTGATTATGGGTTAGAGTAGTTTATTTGTTTATCCGCTCGCATGTACTCTATTCCACACTTAGTATAAGTTAGAGTAAAATCTATCGTGCTGTAATATTTAATTTGGGGGTCTAAATAGCTCTTGTGTTTTTAACACATTTTCGAGCTTTCAACCACCATCACAGGCAAGTATTTTTTTTTTAACACTTTACATGCACTTGATTTATCTTTCAAATATGCATCAAAAATAGATATATATATTTTTTTTTTGGTTCTTATTTTCTTCTCCTACAATTTTTAAGTTGATAAAAGTCTCAATTTTTTATTACAATCCAAAGTCTCAATTTGAGTTTAAAGTAAATACCTTCTCTTTCTTCTCCAAAAAAAAAAGTTTCCTTTTTTTCCATTAAAAAAAGAAAGAAAGAAAAGGTTTTCTTTTTTCTTTCTATTCATATGACCTAACACATTGATTAATGACTAGAAATCTTAATTTCAATAGGATTTAAATTCTATATCAAATGAAACTCTACCTAAATACTAAATAAATTATATTACAGTCATAAGGAAAAAAACAGCAACGTTATTGGAAAAACAAAAGATAGAAAGTCTTTTGTTCATACTGATTTACCAAAATGTTTTTGGATAAAGTTAAAAAAAAATTGTAAATAAGGTAATAAGTATTTGAGTTTAAAGTAAACACCTTCTCTTTCTTCTCAAAAAAAAAAGTACCTATATCTATCTATCTATATAAATATATATATATATATATATACTGGACTCATCACACGCGCTTTGCACATACAATAATGCTATTATTTATTTATTTATTTGTAAAGTTGTTGAAAGTTCAAATAATGTGTAAAACACTAATGAACGTTTAGACCCCCAATTTACAAATTACCAACACAAGCTTATAAACAAACAATATGCGTACAGAATATGAATATAAGCTAAAACAGAATTGGTAAAACAATCTAAACCGAAATTAATCACAACCACAACAGTAATTAAAAGGCAAAGATTAAGGGAAGAGAGATGCAAACACAAAGACAATACAGCGATGTATTGTCGAAGAGGAAACTGAAATTCTTGGCAAAAAACCTCTCCGCCGCCCTCCAAGCGGTCAATAATCTATTAGAGAATAAAGTTAGGATACATGAATTGCAGAAGACCCTCCAAGCCTAATCTACCCAGTGCATCTAAGCCCTCCAAACTTCTTACTCCAACAGGGTTACACCGAACCTTAACTTCTCTAGCTTACCGGATCCCGCAATCGCCCATTGCATCAACCAAAATGAATTGGTTCCTTCTGAATTGCTTTCCAAGCACCAAAAAACCTTCTCACAGATATGGGTACGGTGAGATAAGGATTTGGCTAATGTACCTCTCAAGGATATATCAATGGAGAAGGTGAGAGTAGAGGAATTTGGAGAATCAAGGATGAAGATTGTGGATGAGTTAATCTTGTTTTTCTCTAGGGTTTTTCTCTTAAAATTCTCTCTGGAAGCTCTCGACATTTCGTGGGTATAAGGGTATTTATAGTAGGGTGTGTATGGAATGTGAAGAGTCAGTTACAACCAAACAGGGTGTTCTGGCGACTCAAGCTCGCGACTGGAACGAGTCGCGAGTTTGAGTCACGAGCTAACTGCCTTGCCAGACTGGAAGTTTTGTCTTGTAGTGCAATAGCTAGCGTGACCCTTCAACTCCCCTACATGCTTCACATGTGTGCCACCTTTAGCGACTCGCCAGTCGCGAGATCCAGTCGCGAGGCCCTTCTTGAGTACACACTCTTGAACTTTTCTTCACACTTTCTCACACATTGCCTTTACATGATTCCCACCTAAAAACAGGGTTTCTAAATGCTGAATTACAAGAAAATTTGACATGGAATAAAGCCAACAAAATGATTGAATAAATTCAACCTTACAGTTGTGATTTCCGACTAGCTTGTGTTGGCTTTAATTCCGTGTCAAATTTTATTATAATTTCTTCAATCATTTTCCCTATATGTATGTGGGTTTATTTGTAAGGGATGCGTGTAAGAGATCAATGAAGAATCAAGCTTCAAAAGATGAATCAGTGCAATTCGCGACTAACTCGCAAGTAGCTTGCGAGAAGCAACGCCTAAAAAGGCCACATGTGAAGCACACAACTGGAAGCTAAGGAGTCACGCCAGGCTATCAAGTTTGCAAATGCTTCATGAGAAGGGCCATCTCATGAAGTACCCACGAAACATTCTATTTTTCAAAAAGTTAAGTTGCTTTACCAAATTCTTTACCCACACTATAAATACCCTCATTACCCACGAATTGTAAGATGTGCTTTTCAGAGAGAAAACCCTAACAAATACACTTGAGAGTTAGAGATTGTCATACCCACAGTCATCTACACATTTCCTTGTGGTTTTCCTCAACTCCTACCTCTCCATCTCTAGATCCTTGAGAGGTTGTTAGCCCAAACACTTATCACACTCATTTTGAGTGTTAAGTGAGATTTTGGTGCTATTGGGAAGCATTGGGAGGAGCCTTTTATTGGCGGATGGAATTGGGCTATATTGTAGGATTCGAAAAGCTAGAGAAGACAAGACTCCGAGAAGTCCGTTGGTAGCAAGAGCTTGGAGGGCTCAAGTACATAGAGTAGACTAGGCTTGGAGGGTCTTATGTTATTCATATACTCCAACTTTATTCTCTACTGGATCAATTTCGACTTGGAGGGTCGCGGAGAGGTTTTTCGCCGAGTTTTTCGATTTCCTCTTCAATAACACGTCTTGGTATTATCTTGTGTTTGCATCTCTCTTCCCTACTCTTTAAGCTTTCATTTTATTATTAATTGTGAATGAATATGGCTTAAAGTAGTGTTATCGGTTCATTGTGCATATTTACTCTTGTTCTGTACTTTGTTTAAGTTAGAGTAAAAGCAATCTAGCCGTAATTTTTAATTGGGGGTCTAAGCAAGCTTTTGTGTTTTAGCACAAATCCGAGCTTTCAATTGGTTTTAGAGTGGGTACACTTGTCGGATTTCAATATCCTTGTGTGATCCAAGACCCCGTGTGAGATGGATAGATCTCATTCCCTTAATGCACCTTCCTACTTTGATGGGAGTAACTATACTTTTTAGAAAGTACGTATGCGTGCTTTTCTTTGTGCTATTGATGAGACAATGTGGGATTCCGTTGAAAATGGTTGGGTAAGACCCACAACCTTCAAATATGAATGGGATAAGGTTGCTCTTGCTTTGGAAAATGCCAATAGCAAAACTTTTAATGCTATTTTTAGTGGTGTTTCTTCTGATGAGTTTCACAGGATTTCACACGTGAAGACCGCCAAAGAGGCGCGGACCATTCTTGAGACAACCTACTAAGGTACCAAGAAGGTCAAGGACACCAAGCTTCAAATGCTCACTACTCGATTTATGGAAGTGAAAATGAGTGATGATGAGTCATTTGATTCATTTTATGGGAGACTCAACGAGATTGTTATTGCCAAGCTAAATCTCGAAGAGAAAAGATTGAAGACGCCAAAGTCGTGAGGAAAGTCTTGAGATCCTTACCCGAGAGTTTCTGGGCTAAGGTAACTACCATTGAGGAGAGCAAGGATTTAGACGAAATCAAGATTCAAGAACTTGTTGGCTCTCTTCAAACCTATGAGCTCGAACTGCCATCCTACAAGTCAAGCAAATCACTAGCTTTCAAAACCATAAATGAGAGAACCGGTGATTCATTCGATGAAGATGATGTTGTAAAGGAGGTGGCGTATCTTGCAAAGAACTTGCGAAAATTTCATAAGATGAAAAATAATGGGAAGTCGTTTAGAAAAGGGAGATTCTCATCATCCAAAAATGATAAAAGAGAATTCAAGAAGAAGGATGGGAAAGAATCATCATCAATTTGAAGGAATTGTGTGCTATGAATGTAATGGGGGTATAGGCATCTAAAGAAAGAATGTCCAAACTACTTGAGAGGAAAGGGTAAAGTGTTTGCAACTACCCTTAGTGACTCGGAGAGCTCAAATTCCAATGTAGAAGGAGATTGTGATAGTGATGGAAACTATTCAACTTTCATGGCAATTACTACGATTGAGTCTAGAGATGAATTGAGCGAATTGGTTGATGATCTAGGTGTACATTCTGAAGGCAAAGAAGTTGAAGTTTCAGATGATGAGGATGTGTACCTCAATGAGGGTGAAAAGAATCTTCCAGAAGTGTATGATGCATTGCTTGAAGATTGTGGAAAATATGCCAAAATTGCAAAGAGTGCTGTTAAAGAGATGAAGAAAATTAAAGAAGAGCACAAATCCACTCTTATGCAACTTAAGGATGCTAAATGTGAAGTTGAAGAGCTGAAGGAAGAGTTGTTGAATGCCTACTCTAAAATCAAGTTTCTTGAACTTGAAATAATTCAAGAGCACATTTCCACTAAGAAACTTGATAGCGTGCTCTCATCTCAAAAGCCTTCAAATGACAAGACCGGTTCGGGCTACACCGGTGAAGGAAGCTCAAGTAGCGGACCTAAGAAGGAGATGAAGTTTTTGTTGGCAAAGAATGTAGAGAAGCCCAAGGTAGAGAAGCCTAAGGTTGAGATCCCCACCATTGAGAAGAAAGTTATTGGTCTAAGACCAATGGCAAAGGGAAGTCATTGCCCGAAAATCAAAGGGGACCTCATGTGAAGCATTTCTGCCATCATTGTGGTATACGAGGACATACAAGGCCAAATTGCTTCAAGCTTCAGGCACTCAAGAGGGTTGACTCTTTGCGTGATCAAGGAAACTCAAGAAGAATGCCAAAGGGAAACCAAGCTAAAGGAGAAAATGAGGGACAACTCATTGGAGACGTTATGGAGATGTTGAAAAACATTTCATTATGCCTAGCTAGCTTCACCTCAAGGTTTGAGAGTTATGTCAATCGTACCCCTCCTTCTAAGGACCTCATCCAAAACACTCGTACAGTGTGGGTAAAGAAGGGTCCTCATGCATGATTACTCATTATGTCCATGCATTAATACTTCCAATGTATTAGGCTCATAGTTTTATGCATCATGGCATACACATTTTTTTAGAGTTATTGCTTTGTTCTAGCATGTTTCTTTTATAGGTCTTTGTTTCTGGTTTGCCTTGTTTTTGTTGATCTTACTTTATTACTTTGTTTTTTAGTGTGTTGAAAAATTCAAAAACCCATAAAAAGTAAAATTCTCAAAAAGTTTGATTGCTTGTGTTGTGTATATCACATGTTGAGTTTAGCCTAGTACCTCCGTACTAATGGCATAGTGCATTTACGAGCTTAACTTATTATGTATGCACATTTTTAAGTGTGAGTGACATCTAGAAATCTACGTTTGATTGTTGTAAATAGATCTTCAAGCTTGTCATGAATGATTAGTCAATAGTTTTGCTTAATCTTGATACATGCGTAAACTTGTGCCTATATATCTCCTAACATTTAATTTTTTTTTTCAAAAAGCTCTACAAACGTCAATTTCTAAAAGAGAAAGAGCTTAAAAAGCCTTGTTTCGAAAATTAGTTTGATTAGGAAATGGTGGAGCAAAAATGTATTCAAAATGGATGATGCCAAAGCCAAAGGGTTATTCATCAAAAAAATAAAAAAAATTTCATGGCATTGCTTCTCAAAAATTGAGTTGTATTGATCAAAAGTATGAAAAATGGAAGCCAAATGAAAAACTTTCAATCAATTGTAAACACTTTGGTGAGGGGTCATATATGTTCATTTCTACTAGTGAGATAGGTCAATTGATTTCGTGCTAGTTGTATATGACTTGATTGAATTGATCATTGAAGCTTTATACTAGACTATGGACTAGTTTATACTTGATTCACACACACAACACACAAGACTAATGTTCAATGAATGCCTATTTCATTTGTGTGATTGTACATGTTCAAATGTGATTTGTGTATACTCAATTGCTTGATGATTAAATCCAAAAAAAAAAAAAAAAAAGTGTTTTTATGTATCACTTTTGTGTTTTAAGAGTTTTTCCAAGAAGCCAAATCTGTTTTGTTGAAAAACTCCTTCAGAGGCATTTTCACGAGTAAGTAGCGAGTAAGACATCTCATAGCCTATCCGCGAAAATGAGGAAGCTAATTTTTATTTCTTTCAAAATTTTACACAAAGAGTTTCGCGACTCTCTCATGACTCCTTCGCGAGAAATAGCTTCCCGCGAAACTAGCCCTGTGCATTTGAGGCATTTCGTGAGTAACTTGCGAGTACTTCGTTAGTAGCTAACTCGTAAAATGAGCGGATTTTCAGTTTTTAAAGACCAAACAATGACAGTTTTTCAAAAACTTCACTTTGCCTCCTCTACGCCTCTCTCAACCCGAAACACTATTTTCTCTAAAATTTCAACCACAACTCAAGGGATTTCAACTCTAAGACTCATCTAAGGTATGTTTTAACACCTTTTAATCATTGAATCCTTAGATTAAGCCTTAGATTCTAGGATTTCTAGGGTTGGGGTTATTTTGAAAGGGGTTAGGAAAAGTTCATTTTCTTGTCAAATCTTTTGATTTTTTTTATTGGGATGTGTCCCATTGTGTTTTTTTGTGTTTGTGTTGACCCCAAGTGGCATTTTAACATGTATTTAGGCAAGATTTTCATATGTTTATGCATTGTTTCACATATAAGTGTCATATGTGCACTCTAAGTGTTTGATAAAATGCCTATATGGTATTGTTTTTCATTGTTTTGGACTCCATTGAGTACAAATTTTTGGGGATTAACATAATTATGCATGCTTGACATGTTTCGATCATTGGTTGTGTGTTTTACACACTTTTCCCCATGAGTGCTTTGTCATGCATTGCTCATGCATCTCACATGCACACCACAAGCACACTTGATGCACACACTCTTTCACTTGACATGTTTTACGTTCACTCATTCTATGTAAGTCTTTTTAGACCTTTAGCACTTATAACATGTTCTTGTGACTATGTTTGCTTGTCTATTTCCATTTTAGGACAATTTGTTCGTGTTTATGGACTAACTTGTATCTAATCAAGTTTGTTACCATGTTTGTGTTTGGTTTGCGTGTTTGCTCATTTTGTAGATGTCTCCTTGTAAGTCAGCAACGAAGAAAACAACAAAGCATCCTCGCTACTCCCCGAATTCGTTTAGAAACAATGATACTAACATGGCATACATTGATCATTACAAGAATGCTTCGATCGTCTTGGAAAGGAGGGTGGACATTGAGTCCTTAAAGGACACATTCATTCCGGAAGTGTTCAAGGAAAGGACATGGACCAAATTGCTGAATCATATGGGTGATGTTTATGATTGCATCATAAGGGAGTTCTTAGCTAATGCATTTTTGGAAGGCGACCACATCAACTGTTGGCTAAGGGGGAGAGAGTTCATAGTTTCAAGGGAGTCAATCCAAGAGCTCTTGGAGATTTGACCGACAACTCTGGACACCTCTCTACACTATGATGAGAGGAAAGAGAAACTTGAGCCTTTCGTGCAAGTTCTTGGAGGTTAACTCAAGAAGAAGGCCTTGCACACGATTAAGTTCTCTCCAGAGATGAGAATCTAACTCAAGAAGAAGGCCTTGCCTACATCATGATATTCAACCTTTATCCGATAAAGAATCTAACTACTTTGTTGGTGCCAAGGACTGTTTTCCTACATGATCTCTTTACTCATAAAGAGATTGATATTTGTGGTCACATCTACCATCTCTTTGTCAAGTGCATCAAGAAGAGAAAGACAAGGCTAACTCTACCATTCCCAAGCCTTGTCATGTCTCTAATATCAAGGGCAATGGTGAAGATTCCAAGTGGTCTTCCAGTCATGCAAAGGGAAAAGCCTATTAGTGAGGAAACCATTATTCGGAGTAAGGCTCCCATTCCCGATCTAAGCACCAGTGCATATCAAATTCCAAGAGATGAGGCTACAGAAGAAGGAGGCAACAACGATGAGGAAATTGACTAGTTTACTTTCATACCGAAGGATACTCCACAGCCTTCTTCTCAAGCATAAGCTAGAGCACCCAACCGCCTTGATTACATACTTGGAAGGGTAGAAGAAATGCATACCATGCTGACTTCACATATCGACTACTCCACGAGGCAGTTCACATACCTTCAAGGCCAAATCACTACCCTCTCTTCTTAGATCCAGGACATGGAGGAGAATTCAAAAATCGGAGTCTGACTCATTCTTGGACCTTTGGCCATATCGGTCAAAAAGGGGGAGTAGATTAGCTTGAGGGGGAGTACAGCCTAAGGGGGAGTAGTAACGCCATTGGTTCGTTTTGGTGGTTTTTGATATGCTTTTCTAGTTTATGTTTTATGGTTTTATAGCTTCTGTTATTTACAATGCTTTATATAAAGTTTTCATGTACTTTAGTTTAAAACATAATTTTCTTTAGTACTTTATGTATCTGGGTTTTTATAGCCGTTTCATGATGCTTATTGTTACTTATTGCTTCTTGCCTTAGTTTCTTTAATGCATCATGTGGTATGCTAGACATACAATTGATTTTAGCATTGCTCTTAATTGCATTGCGTGCTCGGGTGATCATTTACTAGTTAAATGCTCATTGTGGTCATTTCCTAATGATTGTTCTTGTTTGATCAAGTTATGTTGTATGTCTTATATCTCTTTTGGTATCTTGATCACATTTTTCTTGTTATTTATACATGCCTTCTTTTCTACTTATCTAGTGCTTAATGAATTCTATTTGTTATGTACAAGTGTTTCAAGATACAAGTGTATATGGTTCAAGTGCTTCACAACTTTTAGATTTAGGTGTGAGTGAGTTTTGCTTATGTTGCCAAACTAACGTTTAAGTCTAGAGTCTGTTTAGGGGTTTAGTCATGGAATAGCCTAAGGGGGAGCTCATAAAGTTGTGATTTCCAACTAGCTTGTGTTGGCTTTAATTCCGTGCCAAATTTGATTGTAATTTCTTCAATCATTTTCCCTGTATGTATGTGGGTTTATTTGTAAGGGATGAGTGTGAGAGATTGGTGAAGAATCAAGCTACAAAAGATGAATTAGTGCAATTCTTGACTAGTTCGCGAGTAGCTCGTGAGAAGTAACCCATGAAAAAGCCACGTGTGAAGCACATGACTAGAAGCATAAGAGTCACACCAAGCTGTCAAGTTCGCGAGTGTTTCGTGAGAAGGGCCATCCCGTGAAGTACCTGCGAAACATTTTGTTTGGCAAAAAGTTAAGCTACTTTACCAAATTCTTCACTCACACTATAAATACCCTCATTACCCACGAATTGTAAGGTGTGCTTTTCAGAGAGAAAACCCTATAAAATACACTTGAGAGTTAGAGATTGTCGTACCCACAATCATCTACACATTTCCTTGTGGTTTTCCTTAACTCCTACCTCTCCATTTCTAGATCCTTGAAAGGGTTTTAGCCCAAACACTTACCACACCCATTCTGAGTGTTAAGTGAGATTTTGATGCTATTGGGATGCATTGGAAGGAGCCATTTAGTGGAGGATGCAATTGGGCTGAAATCCAGGATCTAGAAAGTTGGAGAAGAAAAGACTCTGAGAAGTCCATTGGTAGCAGGAGCTTGGAGGGCTCAAGTGTTGCGGTTTATGCCCTAAAATCCAATTTATTGACATGTCATAAATAATTAAATTGTTTAATTATATGAGACTATATATAAATGAACTAATGGGACATTATTTTAGTCCATGAGATGCATAGTATGTGATTTATGTGAAAAGTCACAAAAGATATAAATCACAAGTTCTTTGTAAACTAAGAATTTTAGTTCGTAGTCGGTGATGAAATTGGGCGTTTCATCTGCGAAGACTATAACATATCAACTAAGATGATCTGTCTTGATCATGGAAGTGAAGACTTTTAGTTGGTATGTTGATATGTTTTAAGAGTTAAGATATCTTGAACTGGACCGTTGTGAGATTTATTATTCTCCTAACGACTGTCAAATGAATAATAAATCTCACAACTTCTATTTACATCAACTCTAAATCCTGAGAGAATAATGGACCTGATCATGAGATGTAGGTTGCTTTGATATATCAGGAGTGAGATCTATGAGTCATGATCAAAACCTTAGTATGTTGGGCAGTCGCATTTAATGTTGATGGAACATATATTTTCAAGATGGAATTCATAATCTCTTAGCGGAGACATAAAATATTCCCTTGAGATAAGTTTAATAGGTTTGGTTATTCAGAATGTTGAGCCCAACCACTTTAGTAAAGAGTTACTAAAGTATATATTTATGAAATTAGATTTCATAAATATATGATGAATAACGTAAAGGATTAAACTAGGTACTCAAGGATTAAGATGTAGTAATCTTCAAAGTGGCAGTCAACACTTATGACTTTGTATTACTACGAATATTTTAATGAAGGGGTTGCATGTATAATAAAGTCTTAGGATATAATTTATTAATAAGGCCTAGAGTGCAATTATATTCATATAGTGGTATTGAATATAATTAATAGCAAAAGTGGCTAACACAGCCATTAAAAAGATGAAGAGGGCAGAGGAAGATTATAAAAGTCTTCTAGTGCGATACAAGGAGACCAAATGTGAAATGGAGACACTAAACGAAGAGTTAACTGAAGCTTATTCAAAAATCAAATTCCTTGAGCATGAGGTGGTTCAAGCCAATGCTAAAGTAGACCGAGACTCCTCCAAGAAGTTTAATGAAATGCTTACTCATCAAAAACCATTCTCCGACAGATTTGGATTGGGATACACCAGAGAGAGCAGTTTGGCTGCTAATATATCCAAGGAAATGAAGTTTGTGAAAGCCAAAGAACCGAAGGTAGCTACCACGAATGCTAAGAAAGTGAAGCCGGAGAAGAAGAAGAATGTGACTGACCAACGGTTTATGACTAAGCCTCCTAAACAACCAGTGGTCAAACCTAAGGGTAAAGGGAAATCACTCCCAAAGTCACAAAGAGGTTCGAGAACTCAACACTTCTACCATCACTGTGGAATTCAAGGTCACACCAGACCCAATTGTCATAAGCTGTAAGCATTGAAGAATTCAGGTGCTTAAAGGTCAAGAGGACCAAGAAATGACAAAAGGAATTGGGCTGTTGAGCAATCAAGAGGCCGAGATGGTGATTCCAGAGTGATGGATGTGATGAAGATGATTGATGCATTCACCACCTGTTTGGCAAGCTTCAATAGAATGTTTGAAAGCCACAACACTCGTACCCAATCCTATAGGGATATCACCCCAAACGCACGTGACGTGTAGGTGAAGAAGGGTACTCATGCATAAGCATTACAACATGTCCATGCATTAATACTTCCTATGTTTTGTGACTTTGCTTGGTTGTGTGCTTTTTTGTTGTGATGCTAGCTTGATTTGAAAATTTGTGTTTGTTTTGTTTGCATTTGCTTTAAACGTTTTCACATTGTTTTTATCAATCATTTCCTGCTTTTATGTCAAAAATACATAAAAAGTAGAAAATCCAAAAAGTTTGATCGACATTATTGTGTTCTGTCACTAGCATGTTTTGCCTTGTACCTTTGTACTAATGGCTTTGTGCATCTACGAGCGTAGCTTATTCTTTATGCACTCATATCATTATGGGAAAACTCTTGAAATCTATGTGATTGTTGTAAATAGATCTTCAATCTTGTCATGAATGACGAGTCAATGGTTTTGTTGATCTTGAAACTTGCATAGACTTGTGCCTATATATCTTCCCACTCTTTTATTTTTTTTTTGCTTAAAGAGCTCAACAAATGTAAATCTCAAAATGAAAAGAGATAATGAGCTGCAAAAGCCGTCGTACACACTAGTATTTGACTAGGAAAAAGGGAAAGCGACTTTTATGAAAAATGTATGATGCCCAAAAAGCCAAAGGCTTACTCATCAAATTGAAATATCAAAGTTTTCAGGCATCGATCTCAAAATGAGATGTACTGATTCAAAAAGATCAAATGTTATGATGTGAATGGAGCCAAATGAAAAGCTTCAAAATTATGTTATGAAGTTTATGTGGGAAGTCAAATATACATATTTCTATAATTGAGATTGGTCACTTATCCTCGTGCTAATTATGTATGACTTGATTGAATTGATCATTGAAGCTTCACATTAGACTAAGGACTATCTCATTTTTGGTACCCACACACATCACACATGTTTATGCTCAATGAATACCTTATTCATTTGTGTGATTGTACTTGATTAAATATGTTTCACATACTCAATTTTTGTTGATCAAACACAAAAAGATTTTTGAGTGTTTTAATTTTTTTGGAAAGTATATTTATTTTTGAAAAATTTCAAAAATAGTGTTGCCCTGTTCTGGCGACTTTGTCGCGGGTCAATCCAGTCGCAAGCCCCCAGTTGCGAGCTTACTCAGAAGGTTTTCGCGACTCTCTAGCGGGTCAATGCCCTAGTCGCGAAAAAGACTTAGAAATTTTTTTCAAAAATCTGGGTTTTTAGATTTCTCGCGACTCATGTTGACAACTTGTTCGCAAGTGGAAGCTCCAGTCGCGAGGGTTACTCAAAAGGTTTCGCGACTCCCCACGTGACTTACTCGCGAGTGGAACTTCCAGTCACGAAAAACACTTGGACAAATTTTTCAAATTTTTATCATAAAGGTTTTTGGCAGCTTGCTTTGGCGACTTGTTCGTGACTCAATATAGTCACGAAAAACGCGTGTTTTGCATTTTAAGGACAATTTTAAAACTTTTCAGTTTTTCCCTCGAACATTTTTTACTGTTCATTGTCTTGTCCCTTCATCCCTTTCTCAAACTCACCGTGTTTCTCTCAAAAACCACCATTTTTCTTCATCATCTCAACTTCAATCTTCAAGAAAAGGTATGAGTTTTCTTATTTTCTCTAAGTATTTCTTGATTATAGCCTTGATTTCTTGGATTTTAGAGTTGTTGTTGAGTTTTGAGATATGTGATGATTCAGATATGGGTTGGGTTTATTTTTGTGAGTTTGATTGAATGGGTTTTGTTGATTATGACTATCCGATGCTTGTTACACATGCTTTCTGTTAGGATTAGTGCCCTTAAATCCTATTGTTTGATGCTATGTATAATATTAAGTAAGACATTATGTATGACATTATGTATGACTTAATATTGTGTTTAATAAAGTTGTTTTATTATTATCTAAAATAATGGTAACATGAATATTCAGACATTATCATATAGTCCATGAGGTGCATAGTATGTGATTTAGTCACAGAAGATATAAGTCACAAGTTCTTTGTAAACTCAGAATTTTAGTTCGTAGTCGGTGATGAAATTGGGCATTTCATCTGCGAAAACTATAACATATCAACTAAGATGATTTGTCTTGATCATGGAAGTGGAGACTTCTAGTTGATATGTTGATATGTTTTAAGAGTTAAGAAATATTGAACTGGACCACTGTGAGATTTATTATTCTCCTAAAGACTGTCAAATGAATAATAAATCTCACGACTTTGATATAATGGACCTGATCATGAAGTGTAGGTTACTTTGATATATCAGGAGTGAGATCTAAAGTAACGGTCAAAACCTCAGTATGTTGGGCAGCCACATTTAGTGTTGATGGAACATATATTCTCAAGATGGAATTCATAGTCTCTTAATGGAGATACAAAATATTCCATTGAGATAAGTTTAATGATTTTGTTATTTAGAGAGTTAGGCCTAACCACTTTAGTAAGAAATTACTAAAGTATATATTTATGAAATTGGATTTCATAAATATATGATGAATAACTTAAAAGGATTAAACCGGGTACTCAAGGATTAAGATGTAGTAATCTACAAAGTGGCAGACTACATTTATGACTTTGTATTACTGCGAATATTTTATAAAGGGGTTGCATGCACAATAAAGTGTTGGGATATAATTTATAGATAAGGCCTAGAGTGCAACTATATTTATATAATGGTATTAAATATAGTTAATGGTAACTTTGGACTTGTCAAGAGTTGACAGAAAAGCCCAAGGCCCATTGGAGCTAGTGTCTTATTGGTCCCTTTTGGTCCCACTCCAAACCACATACTAGAGCCCAATTGGAAAGGCCCAAAAGGCTAGCCCGATTAGATAATCAGTTATAAGGAGAGAAACATACAGAATTTTGTAACTAACAACTTGCATGAAATGGTGTATGTGAGTGTTGGACACTCTTGAATTCTTTCTTGAACATTTCATATAACTGATTAAGAGACCACACATCTTGGGCGTTAGTGAAATTGGAGTGAAGATTAAAAGTATTCCCAAGTGCTTACAATCTTTGTTTTGAAATTCACCACACTAAGGTACACTCTCTTGTTCTTGTATTCTGAAATTTACATAGTGCATGTTATCAATTGCGAATGAAGTAGATCCGTTATTTTCCGCTGCGTACATGCATATTTCCATCAAATGGTATCAGAGCGATCTTCAATTTCAAATTGTATAACATGTTTTGTGAGTTTAAGAATTAAAGATAATAGTTTCATGTTGTTTGAAGATTATGCATTTAATTTAATGCATGGTTATTGAAACTGTGATTTGATAAAAACTGATATTGGTGTTATGATGTTCTTTAAATTTGAATTTAAGTATGTTAAATTTAACTTTAAGGTTATAGCATCAATAGAATTCAGTTTTGATATCAATTTCTGACTATCATGTTCGTATGTTAGTTGTTTGTTCAAGAAAAACCTTAGAAAACTGTCTTAGAAAATTTCTGGAAATTTGATTGTAACGAGTTTCGATAGATCAAAAATCACTTTCGATCGATCGAGTGAAACAATGATCAGACATTCTTAAATAGATTGATTTTTGATTGCTAGTTGATCGATCGAATTTATTTTTCGATCGATCGAGAGGCAATTACGATTAATCGAACAAGTCAGGTGGTCAAGTTCGAATTTCTTAATTTTTTCGATCGATCGAGGGGCACATTCATTCAATCGAAAGAAGGAAAATCAGAATTTTTTCTAAGTGTTTTCACATGTAAAAGGAGTAAGACTATGTGTAATTAGATTATGCATATTTTAGAATTAAAAACATTTCCTTTAAAACATCTAGTGGAAGAGAGATACAAGGGTTGGATCTCACGGCCTCCATTGTTGGTTTATAGTAGTGTGATTAAGTACCTCGCCTTGGCGTATATGCCTTGCTCCCTTTGGAGGGTGTTTAATTCATGGTACTACAGGTTAAACTTCTTTATGATGGATGAAGTATGTTTTTACATTGAGAACGACCACGCTTCCGTGGAGTTACTTGGTGATTCACATTGATTCTAGGTAATGGTGTACACTAGACTAAGTGTAATGTTAACCTCCTTTCGGAACTATGTCATTATTATTTAGAGGCTGAAGGGAAAGCGGCAAATTATTTTTTTTTTGGTATGATAGCATTAATAATGAGAATAAATCTCACCTGACCATAGTGATTAGTATGACCTCACTTCCAAGGAATATTAATTGCGAGATTGGGTTGTCGTTGCACATATTATATTATGGTTTTATTAAGGTTCCATATTATATGTTTATATGCTAAATTGTTAATGTCCAGTTTACTTATTATATTCATGTTTATTGTTTTCAGATTTGAACATGGCATCATTTAGCCCACTTGTTACTATTCTTAATCAAAACAAACTGACTGGATCCAACTATGTTGACTGGAAAAGAAATTTGGACATAGTTCTCACTGCTGAAGAGCACAAATATGTGCTTACTAAACCATGTCCTAACTTTCCTTCATTAGATGCTCCTCTTCAAGAAAAACAACGATATGATCGTTGGCAGAAATCTAATGAAATGGCCAAGTGCTACATCCTAGCATCTATCTCAAATATTCTACAGCATCAAATGCAGGATGTAGAACTAGCTTCAGACATTATGCTAAGTCTGAAGGAGATGTTTGGTGAGCAAGGCCGTTCTGCAAGGCAAGAGACCATGAGGCAAATTTATAATACCAAAATGGCTGAAGGTAGTTCAGTAAGGGAGCATTGTCTTACAATGATCTCTAATCTAAATACATTGGAAGTTTTAGGTGCCAATATTGATGGAGAATCCCAAGTGGATATGATACTCTAGTCACTACCAGAATCATTCAAGGAATTCAAACTTAACTATAATATGAACAAAAAGATTTATACATTGTCTAAATTAATCAATGAGTTGGTAGCGGCGGAAGGCATCCTTGGTACTTCTAATGTTGAAGCCAATATTGGTGAAGCTTCTACTTCTCAACCTAAGTCGAAAGGCAAGGGTAAGAAGAAGAAGAAGAAGGAATTCACCAAGCAAGAAGGTAAACAAATTGCCTTAGGGGTTGCTGACAAAGGAAAGAAGCTCAAAGGAAAATGTTTCCATTGTGGTGAGAAAAGACATTGGAAGAGGAATTGTCCAAAATTCAGGGTTGCCAACAATAAGGGTATGAATAATACATTCCTTCTTGAAATATGTTTGGTACAGAATCCTATGGATTCCTGGTGTGTGGATTCAGGTTGTATTAATCATATCTGCAATTCCTTGCAGGGGTTCCAGGAGACCAGAAAGCTTAAAGAAGGGGAGTTGTTTCTTACTTTGGCTGATGGGAGCAAGATTCTGGTTGTAGCTGTTGGAGTGTTTAATTTATGCTTTGAGTCAAGAGTTTTAGTATTGGAAGACTGTCTATATGTACCTAATGTTCATAGGAATTTAATTTCTGCTACTTACTTAGGTAAACATGGATATTGTGTTATCCTTAAAGACAATGTTGTAATAAAGAAGGGTAAAGTATTTTATCTATTTTGGCAATATTGTGGATGGTCTTTATATTTTAACTCCTGATAAGCATGAACTATATAATTCTGAATTAGATAATGACTCTCATGTAAACTCATTAAAGAGAAAGCTTCCTTTTACTAGTGATGCATATCTTTGGCACTTGCGTTTGGGTCATATTAATTCAAATAGGATTCAAAGACTGATCAAAGATGGTCTCTTAGAGCCATTAGATTTTGATGATTTTTCAGTTTGTGAATCTTGTTTGGAAGGCAAAATGACAAAACGGCATTTTAATGCAAAAGGTAGAAGAGCACAAGATTTGCTAGAACTAGTGCATTCAGATGTATGTGGTCCTATGTCAACCCAAGCAAAAGGAGGTTATGAGTATTTCATCACTTTTACCGATGATTACTCAAGATATGGTTATGTGTATCTAATGAAATGGAAGTCCGAAGCCTTTAAAAAGTTCAAAGAGTTTAGGGCTGAAGTTAAGAATCAATTAGGTAAATGCATAAAAGCCATACGATCTGATCGTGGTGGTGAATACCTTTTTGGGGATTTGAAGGATTACTTAACTCAAAATGGGATTGTATCCCAATTGGCTGCACCTGGAACTCCCCAACAGAATGATGTAGCAGAGAGAAGGAATAGAACTCTTTTAGAAATGGTTAGGTCCATGATGAGTTACTCAACTTTACCGATTTCTTTCTGGGGTTATGCCTTAAATACAACAATACATCTTTTGAATTTAGTTCCATCAAAATCTGTTCTTAAAACACCCATGGAATTGTGGAGTGGGCGTAAGCCTAGTATGAAATATCTCCACATTTGGGGTTGTCCTGCACATGTGTTAAAAGGGAAGCCTGATAAATTGGAACTAAAATCAGAAGTGTGTTTTCTTGTAGGTTATCCAAATGGATTATATGCTTGTCCAAGAAAGTGTGGTTTTGATAGTTACTGGATGTACAAATACTGACCTATAGTTTGATTGCGATTCATGAAGTTGGACTTCAAGATATGTGTTCATCCTAGGTGGTGAAGATATACATTAAGAGTAAGTATTATCTCATTAGAGAGATACGAGTACATGAGAAGTAATAGTAGAAAAGGTAATTTATGCAATAAACCTGGCTGAAACTTGTTTCCAAGCCTTGCCTTAGAGTGATTATGAATTACTCTAAAGGGAGATAAGTGTCAGATATATGAAAAATTGTCTTTGAGGACAAGTGGGAGATTGTTGGGGTTTATGCCCTAAAATCCAATTTATTGGCATGTCATAAATAATTAAATAGTTTAATTATATGAGACTATTTATAAATGAACTAATGGGACATTATCATAGTCCATGAGATGCATAGTATGTGATTTAGTCACAGAAGATATAAATCACAAGTTTTTTGTAAACTCAGAATTTTAGTTTGTAGTCGGTGATAAAATTGGGCATTTCATTTGCGAAGACTATAACATATCAACTACGATAATTTGTCTTAATCATGGAAGTGGAGACTTCTAGTTGGTATGTTGATATGTTTTAAGAGTTAAGACATATTGAACTGGACCGCTGTGAGATTTATTATTCTCCTAACGACTGTCAAATGAATAATAAATCTCACGACTTCTATTTATATCAACTCTAAATCTTGAGAGAATAATGGACCTGATCATAAGATGTAGATTGCTTTGATATATCAGGAGTGAGATCTATGAGTCAGGATCAAAACCTTAGTATGTTGGGCTACAGCATTTAGTGTTGATGGAACATATATTCTCAAGATGAAATTCATAGTCTCTTAACAGAGATATAAAATATTCACTTGAGATAAGTTTAATGGGTTTGGTTATTCAGAGTGTTGGGCCCAACCACTTTAGTAAGGAGTTATTAAAGTATATATATTTATGGAATTGGATTTCATAAATATATATTGAATAACATAAAGGATTAAACCGGGTACTCAAGGATTAAGATGTAGTAATCTTCAAAGTGGCAGTCTATTTCATGACTTTGTATTACTACGAATATTTTAATGAATGGGTTGCATGTATAATAAAGTTTTGGGATATAATTTATAGATAAGGTCTAGAGTGCAACTATATTTATATAGTGGTATTAAATATAGTTAATGGTAACTTTGGACTTGTTAAGAGTTGACAGAAAAGCCCAAGGCCCATTGGAACTAGTGTCTTATTGGTCCCTTTTGGTCCCACTCCAAGCCACATATTAGAGCCCAATTGGAATGGCCCAAAAGGCTAGCCCAATTAGATAATCAGTTGTATATAAGGAGAGAAACATACAGAATTTCATAAGGCTTTTTCATGAGAGTTCTCATAAGGATTGAAATGTTTTGTATGTGAGTGTTAGACACTCTTTATTCTCTCCTTGGAAATTGATTGAGAGACCACACGTCTTGGGCATCAAGTGGAATTAGAGTGAAGATTGAAAGTCTTCCCAAGAACTTCTGATCCTCGGTTTTGAATTTCACCACATCAAGGTACGCATTCTTATTCTCAAATTCTGAAATTTACATAGTACATGTTATCAATTGCGAATGAAGTAGATCCGTTAATTTTTTTTCCGCTGCGTATGTTTTGTATGCGATACAAACATGTATTTATCCAACAATATTAAGTCTAAATGAGATGTTTGGTATGAATCATATTGAGTGCTATGAAAGGCTTAAGGAGTTCCAATTCTACATCATTTTATGAAAATATTTTATTTTTCTTAATTGAATTGGAATTCTTGGATGTAGAGATTAAATATTAATCTCATTTGGATATGATCTAGAAGTCCTTGTTAGAATCATTTAATCAATTCAGATTGTTTTGAGAATCTTTTTTTTTTAATATTATTTGAATTAATGAGTGAGTTCTACACAACAGAAAACATCCTAAAAGCTAAGGCTAGGATCAATATGATTTAATTCAAATTCTTAGCCTAAACCGAAAGGTAAGGGTGATAAGAAGAAGAATTAAAATACCAAACAGTTGGGCAATCAAGTTGCCCTAGTAGTTGCCAAAAGGAAATTAGACTCAAAAGCAAGACCAAAATGAAAGTGTTTCTGTTTTGGTAAAGCTAAGCATTGTACATGATTGTTTTCTACATGGAGATTTACATGTTTTACTTTTTAAAGAGAAAGTTTCCATCCTTTGGTATTGTATGTTTTGGCACTTATGTCTAAATCTTATTAATCTAAATGGTATTCAAGATTGGTGAAAGATGGGTTTTTAGAACCATTATTTTGTTATATTCACAATCTATGAATTTTATTTAGAGGATAATATGATCTAGGACTCCTTTATTGTAAAGGAATATAGTATTAATGACTTCTTTAAGTCAGTGCATACATGAAGGAGGAATAAGACTCTTTTAGAAATAGTAAAGTACATGATAAGTATTTTCTTTTGCTTATTTCTTTTGGAGATATACTCTAATAATTACTATACATTTTCTAAAATTGATTTGAAAAGTTTGTTCCTATGACATTTATCAAATTGTGGATTGGGTGAAAACCTAGTATATGATACTTCCACTTTTGGAGATGTCCAGCACTTGTGCTAGAAAGGAAGTCTGACAAATTGAAATCAAAAGGTAAAAAAATGTGTGTTTATGATGGGTATCCAAAAGGAATTGCATAAGATTATTTTGGTAGTTATAAAGAAGACAAGATATTTGTAAAGTACAAATACAAAGTTCTTACAAGATATTTGTAAAGTACAAATACAAAGTTCTTACAAAATGTTTGTAAAGTACATATACAAAGTTCTTGATCATGAATATATGAATAATCTTAAAGCTAAACGTAGAATTGTTCTAGAAAAAAAATGTCAGAATTTTTGTAAGACAACTATAAAGTACATTTAGAAATGAGATGGTTGTATTAGATACACCACAAGGTTTTTTTCTATATAAATATATAGCTAGTACACCGGTACAATATCGCAGTGGGAGGATTGTAAATTCATACTTTTGGGATAAGATTTTGAAATCATTCCACAAGAATATGAATTTGATCCCCGGTCCTACGTAAAGGCAATAGATGACATGAATATGAATTATTGGATGAAGGTTATGTGAATAGATTTAGATTCTATTTAAAGTCTAGAACTTGTAGAGGCGCCTATTGGCATTGAGCCTATTGTTCTCAAATAGGTCTACATGTAAATGAGATTGATAGATTTGAAGGTGCAAACCTTCAAAGTCAAGACTAGTGGCGAAAAGATTTATTCAGAAAGAAATGGTTCGACTATGAAAAGATTTTTTCACCAATAGTCAAGTTTGAATCTATCTAGATTCTCTTATCCATTATATTTCATTTGGATGAAATATGACAATGGATATCAAGAAATCTTCTTTTAGTAGCAATCTTGAGGATGACGTCTATATGATGTAACTAGACTTGTACATAGCAAAGAACTAGTAGTGTTTAGTATGCAAGTTGCTTAAATTCTATTTATGCATTAAAGCAAGTATATGAATCATAAAATATCATTTTTGATCAAGAAATCAAATTGTTTGATTTTGATCAAGTATTAAAAAGCCTTAGGTGTATGTAAAGCTATATAGAATAATAAGTCTCTTAATGTATGTTGATGACATTCTAATCATCTAGAATGATGTAGAGTTATTGTCATCAATAGAGTTTTTGTTGTCTAGTCCAGTTTGATATAAAGTACTTGGGAAAGACTAGTCACATCCTAAGAATTAAACTTTGTTAAAATTCAGAAATTAGGATGTTGGGTCTATCTCAAACTGCTTAAATAGATTAGATTCTAGCCAAGTATAGCATGTAATACTTTAAGAAAGGATTTCCTTCCTTTTAAGTTTGAAGTTCCTTTATAAAGGATTATAGTCCTTAGACATATAAAAGGAATAGCATATTAAGACGGTTCCTATTATCAAAACTATAGGAAGTCCTTATGCTATGCTAAATACTGGGCTAAATATCTATTTTACGGTGGGCATAGTGAGCAAATATCAATTGAATCAAAGATCACTTAATTTAGTGGGACTACAGCATATACTCAAATATCTTAGGAGAATAAGGGATTATATGCTTGTCCACAAAAGTGAAGTTTTGATGGTTACTGGATCTACAAATACTGACTTGTAATTTGATTGTGATTCATGAAATTGGACTTCAAGATATGTGTTTATCTCAAATGATGAAGATACACATTAAACGTAAGTATGATCTCATTAGATAGATATGAGTACGTGAAAAGTAGTAGTAGAAAATATAATTTATGCAACAAATCTGGCTGAAACTTGTTTCCAAGCCTTGCCTTAGAGTGATTATGAATTACTCTAAAGGGAGATAAGTGTCGGATATAAGGTGAATTGTCTTTGAGGGCAAGTGGGAGATTGTTGGGATTTATGCCCAAAAATCCAATTTATTGGCATATTATAAATAATTAAATTGTTTAATTATATGAGACTATTTATAAATGAACTAATGGGACATTATCTTAGTCCATGAGATGCATAGTATGTGATTTATGTGAAAAGTCACAGAAAATATAAATCACAAGTTCTTTGTAAACTCAGAATTTTAGTTCGTAGTCGGTGATGAAATTGGACATTTCATCTGCGAAGACTGTAACATATCAACTACGATGATTTGTCTTAATCATGGAAGTGGAGACTTCTAGTTGATATGTTAATATGTTTTAAGAGTTAAGACATATTGAACTGGACCGCTGTGAGATTTATTATTCTCCTAACAACTGTCAAATGAATAATAAATCTCACGACTTCTATTTACATCAACTCTAAATCTTGAGAGAATAATGGACCTGATCATGAGATGTAGATTGCTTTGATATATCAAGAGTGAGATCTATAAGACACGATTAAAATCTGAGTATGTTGGGCAGCCGCATTTTATGTTGATGGAACATATATTCTCAAGATGAAATTCATAGTCTATTAATGGAGATATAAAATATTCCCTTGAGATAAGTTTAATGGGTTTGGTTATTCAGAGTGTTGGGCCCAACCACTTTAGTAAGGAGTTACAAAAGTATATATATTTATGAAATTGGATTTCATAAATATATATTGAATAACATAAAGGATTAAACCGGGTACTCAAGGATTAAGATGTAGTAATCTTCAAAGTGGCAGTCTATTTCATGACTTTGTATTACTACGAATATTTTAATGAAGGGGTTGCATGTATAATAAAGTCTTGGGATATAATTTATAGATAAGGCCTAGAGTGTAACTATAGTGGTATTAAATATAGTTAATGGTAACTTTGGACTTGTCAAGAGTTGACAGAAAAACCCAAGACCCATTGGAGCTAGTGTCTTATTAGTCCCTTTTGGTCACACTCCTAGCCACATACTAGAGCCCAATTGGAATGGCCCAAAAGGCTAGCCCAATTAGATAATCAGTTGTATATAAGGAGAGAAACATACAGAATTTCATTAAGGGCTTTTTCATAGAACTTTTCATTAAGTCTTTTCATGAGAGTTCTCATAAGGAATGAAATGGTCTTTATGTGAGTGTTGGACACTCTTCTATTCTCTCCTTTGAAACTGATTGAGAGACCACACATCTTGGGTATCAAGTGGAATTGGAATGAAGATTAGAAGTCTTCCCAAGAATTTCTAATCATCGGTTTTGAATTTCACCGCACCAAGGTACGCTTTCTTTTTCTCAAATTCTAAAAATTACATAGTACATGTTATCAATTACGAATGAAGTAGATCCGTTAATTTTCCGCTGCGTATGTTTTGTATGCGATACAAACATGTATTTTTCCAACAAATGGTATCAAAACCGTCTTCAATTTCGAATTGTATAACATCTTTTATGAGTTTTGGAATTAGAGATTATAGTTTCATATTGTTTGAAGATTATGTATTTAATTTTTTACATGGTTATTGAAACTATGATTTGATAAAAACTGATATTGATGTTATGATGTTGTTTAAATTTGAATTTAAGTATGTTAAATTGATTTTTAAGGCTATAGCATCAATGAATTTCAGTTTTGATATCATTCTCTGACTATCATGTTCGTATGTTAGTTTTTTGTTCAAGAAAAACCGTAAAAAACTGCCTTAGAAAATTTTTGGAAATTCGAGTTTCATGAGTTTTGATCGATCGAAAATCACTTTCGATCGATCGAGTGAAATAGTGATCATACTTTTTAAATAAATTGATTTTCGATTGCTATTCGATCGATCGAATTAGTTTTTCGATCGATCGAGAGGCGATCGAGTATCAATCGAAGAAGTTAGGTGGTCAAGTTCGAATTTCTTAATTTTTTCGACCGATCAAGGGGCACTTTCGATCGATCGAAAGAAAGAAAATCTGAATTTTTCTATGTGTTTTCACATAAAGAAAGTGCAATGCAATGTGTGATTAGATTACACATGGTTCTAGCTAAAAGACCTAATGAAATCAAAGGTATTAGTTAAATAGAACTCTTAGTCCTAAAAGTTTGGGACTTGTCTTTTAAGAAACATTCTAATGAGATTAGAATTATTTTTAGATTAAAAGTCCTTAACTCAATTTATTTTAATTAGAATTTTTAATTAGATTAAAGCTTAATTAAAATGTATATAGTTTCTAATGAGATTAGAATTCTTAATCAAATAAGTCAAGGATAGAGTTCTATATAACTAATTTTTGATTCATTAGTTTTTAAGGAATCCTAAATAGTTTAGGATTTCCATTTTAGTTAGTGATTTTAATAAGATTAGAGTCTTCAATAAGTGAAAGGTTATTAGTTGTGATGGGATCACAATTATTGAAGAAAAAACCAAATAATGAGTGGGAGAACTAAAATAACCCTCACGGCCTCCATTGCTAGTTTGTAGTAGTGTGATTAGGCACCTCGCCTTGGCGTATATGCCTTGCTCCCTTTGAAGGGTGTTTATTTCATGGTACTACAAGTTAAACTTCTTAATGATGGATGAAGTGTGTTTTTATATTGAGAACGACCATGATTCCGTGGAGTTACTTGGTGACTCACATTGATTCTAGGCAATGGTGTATACTAGACTAAGTTTAATGTTAACCTCCCAAAGGAGCTATGTCATTATTACTTAGACGCTAAAGGAAAAGTGGAAAATTATTTTTGTTTGATAAGAGTTATCATGATAGCATTAATAATGAGAATAATTCTCGCCTAATCATAGTGATTGGTATGACCTTGCTTCTGAGGAATATTAATTGCGGGATTAGGTTGTCGTTGCACCTAGTATATTATGTTTTTCGGGTTCCATACTATATGGTTATGGATGCAAAATATAATGTCCTTGTAATTATGTTCATAGTCTCAAAATAAAGTTGTCATAATTTTGTTCTCTAGCTACTATTTTAATTGAATCACATTAACTAAGAAATAATTTTGGACATGGTGCTTAAAGGAGTTGAAGTACATATTTATGTTTTGATTCAGCATTGTCATAATTTCCTATGCATGATGCATTGATGGAAGATAGCTTATGATATGATCATAGTCTCCATTGAAATGCTAAAATGTTACACTGGCTTCTATCTCAATTGTACTATAGCATGAGATGTAAGAGTTAGTACTAGACTTAGACTTAGACTTTATATTAAGTCTAGATGAGATGTTTGGTATAAGACATTTTGAGTGCCAAGAAAAGCTTAAGGAGTTCCATTTCCACATCATTTTATAAAAATATTTTTATTTTAAAATGAATTGGAATTCTTGGATGTAGACATTAATTGTTAATCTCATATGGATATGATCCATAAGTCCTTGTTAGAATCATTTAATCAATTCAAATTGTTTTGAAAATAATTTTTTTTTTATATTATCTGAATTGATGAGTGAGTTCTACGCAACGAAAGACATCCTAAAAGCTAAGGCTAGGATCAATATGATTTAATTCAAATTCTTAGCCTGAACCGAAAGGTAAGGGTAGTAAGAAGAAGAATTATAATACCAAACAGTTGGACAAGCAAGTTGCCCTAGTAGGTGCCAAAAAGAAATTAGACTCAAAAGTATGACCAAAGGAAAGTGTTTCTGGTTTGGTTAAACTAAGCTTTGTCCATGATTGTTTTCTAGATGGAGATTTACATGTTTCACTTTTTAAAGAGAAAGTTTTCATCCTTTGGTATTGTATGTTTTGGCACTTATGTCTAGATCTTATTAATTTAAATGGTATTCAAGATTGGTGAAAGATGGGTTTTTAGAACCATTATTTTGTTATATTCCCAATCTATGAATTCTATTTAAAGGATAATATGATCTAGGACTCCTTTATTGTAAAGGAAAATAGTATTAATGACTTGTTTAAGTCAGTGCATACATGAAGGAGGAATAAGACTCTTTTAGAAATAGTAAAGTACATGATAAGTATTTCCATTTGCTTATTTCTTTTGGAGATATACTCTAATAATTACTGTACATTTTATAAAATTGATTTCAAAAGTTTGTTCCTAGGACATTTGTTAAATTGTGAATTTGGTAAAAACCTAGTATATGATACTTCCACTTTTGGAGATGTCCAACACTTGTGCTAGAAAGGAAGTCTGACAAATTGAAATCAAAAGGTAGAAAAATGTGTGTTTATGATAGGTATCCAAAAGGAATTGCATAAGATTATTTTGGTAGTCATAAAGAAGACAAGATGTTTGTAAAGTACAAATACAAAGTTCTTACAAGATGTTTGTAAAGTACAAATAAAAAGTTCTTGATGATGACTATGTGAATAATCTTAAAGAATTGTTCTAGATGAAAATGTTAGAATTTTTTGTAAGCCAACTATAAAATACATTTAGAAATGAGATGGTTGTATTAGATACACCACAAGGTATTATTCTATATATATATATATATATATATATAGCTAGTACACCAGTACATTATCGTAGTGGGAGGATTGTAAATTCATACTTTTGGGATAAACTTTTGAAGTCATTCCACAAGAATATGAATTTGATCCTCGGTCCTACGTAGAGGCCATAGATGATATTAATTTAAATTATTGGATCAATGTTATGTGAATAGAATTAGATTCTATTTAAAGTCTAGAACTTGTAGAGGCGCATATTGGCATTGAGCCTATTGTTCTCAAATAGGTCTATAAAGAAATGAGATTGATAGATTTGAAGGTGCAAACCTTCAAAGTCAAGACTAGTGGCGAAAAGATTTATTCAGAAAGAAATGGTTCGATTATGAAAAGATTTTTTCACTAATAATTAAGTTTGACTATATCTAGATTCTCTTATCCATTGTATTTCATTTGGATAAAATATGACAATGGATATCAAGAAAGCTTCTTTTAGTAGCAATCTTGAGGAAGACATCTATATGATGTACCTAGACTTGTACATAGCAAAGAACCAATAATGATTAGTATGTAAGTTGCTTAAATTCATTTATGGACTAAAGCAAGCATATAAATCATAAAATATCATTTTGATCAAGCAATCAAATTGTTTGATTTTGATCAAGTATTAAATGGCCTTATGTGTGTGAAAGCTGTATAGAATAATAAATCTCATAATGTATGTTGATGACATTCTAATCATTTAGAATGATGTAAAGTTATAGTTATCAATAGAGGTTTTGTTGTCTAGTCCAGTTGGATAATAAAAGTACTTAGGAAAGATTAGTCACATCCTAAAAATTAAATTTTGTTAAAATTCAGAAATTAGGATCTTGGGTCCATCTCAAACTGCTTGAATAGATTAGATTCTAGCCAAGTATAGCATGAAATACTTCAAGAAAGGATTCTTTCCTTTTAAGTTTGAAGTTCCTTTATATAGGACTATAGTCCTAAGACATATAAAAGGAAGAGCATATTAAGACGGTTCCTAATATAATAATAATAGGAAGTCTTTATGCTATGCTATATACTAGACTAAATATCTATTTTACGGTGGGCATAGTAAGCAAATATCAATTGAATCAAAAATCACTTAATTTAGTGGGGGTAAAGCATATACTCAAATATCTTAGAAGAATGAGGGATTATATGCTTGTCCACAAAAGTGAGGTTTTAATAGTTATTGGATGTACAAATACTGACTTGTAAGTTTGATTGTGATTCATGAAGTGGACTTCAAGATATGTGTTCATCCTAGGTGATGAAGATACACACTAAGCGTAAGTATTATTTCGTTGGAGAGATATGTGTACGTGAAAAGTAGTAGTAGAAAAGATAATTTATGTAATAAATTTGACTGAAACTTGTTTCCAAGCCTTGCCTTAGAGTGACTATGAATTATTCTAAAGGGAGATAAGTGTCGAATATATGGTAAATTGTCTTTGAGGGCAAGTGGGAGATTGTTGGGGTTTATGCCCTAAAATCCAATTTATTGGCATGTTATAAATAATTAAATTGTTTAATTATATGAGACTATTTATAAATGAACTAATGGGACATTATCTTAGTCCATGAGATGCATAGTATGTGATTTAGGGTACTCAAGGATTAAGATGTAGTAATCTTCAAAGTGGCAGTCTATTTCATGACTTTGTATTACTACGAATATTTTAATGAAGGGGCTGCATGTACAATAAAGTCTTGGGATATAATTTATAGATAAGGCCTAGAGTGCAACTATATTTGTATAGTGGTATTAAATATAGTTAATGGTAACTTTGGACTTGTCAAGAGTTGACAGAAAAACTCAATGCCCATTGGAGCTAGTGTCTTATTGGTCCCTTTTGGTCCCACTCCAAGCCACATACTAGAGCCTAATTGGAATGGCCCAAAAAGGCTAGCCCAATTAGATAATCAGTTGTATATAAGGAGAGAAACATACAGAATTTTATTAAGGCTTTTTCATGAGACTTTTCATGAGAGTTGTCATAAGGAATGAAATGTTTTTTTTCGTGAGTGTTGGACATTCTTTATTCTCTCCTTGGAAACTGATTGAGAGACCACACATCTTGGGCATCAAGTGGAATTGGAGTGAAAATTAAAAGTCTTCCGAAGAACTTCCGATCTTTTGTTTTGAATTTCACCGCACCAAGGTATGCTCTCCTGTTCTTAAATTCTGAAATTTACATAGTACATGTTATCAATTGCGAATGAAGTAGATCCGTTAATTTTTCGCTGTGTATGTTTTGTATGCGATACAAACATGTATTTTTCTACATGATCTAAAGCGGTAAACCTTTGAGTAAGATCCGCAAGCTAATCCTGCAACCCGGGATCTCTGCTGAACACATTCTACCTCTATGCTTAGAGGGGCTGGCTCCCTCCGATCAAGCTCTACCCTTAGGGTAGCAAGCTCACTCTCATGACACTGCTCATCTCCTTAATATCCTCCATAAAGGTATCAGCCAGCTCCTTGCAACAGTCTCTATCCCTGACAGCCTCCCTTAGGCACTCCCTCAGATCCATAAGAGCCCTCTCAACCCTGATCTCAAACTCCAAAGTATAGTCTCTCAAAACATCAGCCGGAAGTGGCAACTCGGCTGAGACTGGTGATGATAAGTCAAACACAAAGCTGGGATCCTTGGTGTCTCGTCACACTCTAAACTCCACAGAAAACCACTCCTGGTCATCCCTAGAACAAAGAGGGAAGTCAATGCTCGACTTGCGCGCCTCCTAGAAATCAGAGGCACGCCCTATCACTGCCACATCAATATCCATGAGCCCGTACTTGCAAGTGACAACGGAGAGATCATTAAGTCAAACTGCCGCATGGCCATACCCGAAAAGTACCCCGTGCATCTCTAGATGCCTACCAAGTGAATGCCAAGTAAACCGACACAATGGGTCTGCCCCTGCCATCTTGTGATACCCCCACTTGACTCTCCAGGTCCAGTCAGTGGGACTCAGGCTGCACAAGTATCTCAGCCAACCCTCAGTATCCCCTGAAAAGGGAATGTTGGGAAATTTAGACCCCGGTTGATAGAATTAACAAGTTTTAAACCCAAGTTGTTAATTAGATTTATTATGAATAAACTTTGTTAAAAAAAACAAACATCAATATTATGTCAATATCATGCAAAGTGGAATAGTAAAAAAGACAAGATATGATGGCTTAGGAAAACCAATGAAACAAACTAGTTTCACAGTAAAAAACCTGGGGGGAAACCTTCCAAAAAAGTAATTCACTATAGTAAAGAGAAGTTTCAGATCTAGTACAAAACCTTTGTTTCTAGACTCTACAATTCCCGTAGATGAACTTATAGCAGAAACCTTCTACCACTTCAGAACTTCTGAACTCTTCAATATATGAACGCCACCCTTTTGCACGAATCCCAATACATGACTAACCAATGATGCACAGCTCCCAGTACGTGACTAACACACCAACAACTTGAAAATGTTGTTGGCTACAAAGTTCTTCACTTCATCAACAATGAAGATCAAGAAGCACTTCGTTACAAAACCCTAAGGCGCAAAAGACGTAGTAACTTCTTACAGAGAGAATAAGGCACTTGGTCAATTTTTGCATGTGTTCTCGATGTATATTCACTTAAATACATATGTGACGACCTTTAAAATAAGCCTTATATAAGTCTAGTATTGTGAGAAAAGAAACCCTACACATACATGTCAGCATGGGCCAAAAATTAGATCTGAAAATTCTGATTTCGTAGATCTCGATAGATATTTCTGTCAAGCTTCTGTCGAGAATCTGTCCAACTTCTGTCGAGATTTAATGAACAGCTTTTCTTCACTTGTTTCTTGGTCCAATCTTCATGGTTAATACTTATCTTGAACAACATGTTTCTTGAAGAACTAAACCCATCCTAGATCTACCCAATTACAAGTAAAGTGCATTTTGTCAAAGGATTAGCCAATTTACAATTACATATGTTCTAAGAAGTTCCACATATTTCCTAACAATCTCCCCCTTTGGCAATCCGTGAAAAAACCACAACAAACAAATGAAGTATGAGAGAAGTCATAAATCACTAAGCTCATAATCACTTGTTAGGTACAATAAAATCTAATCCTAACACAAACTCTTGAAAAACTTTGCAAGAAGAGAGTTCATGGCATGATAGATTTTGATAACCTGTCTTTCTGAAAAACTTTAAACAAAACTCATCGAGGCATCTTAGTGTAAAACAGAAATAAAATATTGCATACATAAAGAAAACACGAGTATAAAGAGAGAAAAGAAACAACACATGAAGAGATAGGTGAATAAGACATACATCATCATCATATATATATATATATATCAAAGATTAGCACAATGTATGTAAACATGGTCACAAGACTGGTGTACAAAAAGCTAAAAGAAGCTCTTAAAACAATAAGGAGGTAAACACTCCCCCTAACAAGATGAAATACAACTCTATTGAAAAAATACATATGCATGTACGCAGCGGAAAAATTAACGGATCTACTTCATTCGCAATTGATAACATGTGCTATGTAAATTTCATAATTTCAGAATAAGAGAATGTACCTTAAAGCTGTGAAATTCAAAACCGAAGATCAGAAGCACTTGGGAACACTTTTAATCTTCACTCCAATTCCACTTGATGCCCAAGAAGTGTGGTCTCTCAATCAGTTATGTGTATGTGTTCTAGAGAGAATGAAAAGTGTCTAACACTTACATACATACCAATTCATGTTCATACTAATTTTTTATGTTTCTCTCCATATAACTGATTATCTAATTGGGCTACCCTTTTGGGCCTTTCCAATTGGGCTTTAGTGTGTGGCTTGGAGTGGGACCAAAAGGGAACAAATAAGACACTAGTTCCAATGGGCCTTAGGCTTTTCTGTCAACTCTTGACAAGTCCAAAGTTATCATTAATTATATTTAATACCACTATATAAATATAATTGCACTCTAGGCCTTATTAATAAATTATATCCCAAAACTTTATTGTGCATGCAACCCTTTCATAAAATATTCGTAGTAACACAAAGTCATGAATGAAGACTGCCACTTTGTGAATTACTACATCTTAATCCTTGAGTACTTAGTTTAATCCTTTGAAGTTATTCACCATATATTTATGAAATCCAATTTCATAAATATATACTTTAGTCTAACTAAAGTGGTTAGGCCTAACTCTCTAAATAACAAACCCATTAAACTTATCTCAAGGGAATATTTTGTATCTCTGTTAAGGGACTATGAATTCCATCTTGAGAATATATGTTTCATCAACACTAAATGTGGCTGCTCAACATATTAAGGTTTTGATCATTACATTAGATCTCACTCCTGATATATCAAAGCAACCTACACTTCATGATCAGGTCCATTATTCTCTCAAGATTAAGAGTTCATGTAAATAGAAGTCGTGAGATTTATTATTCATTTGACAGTCGTTAGGAGAATAATAAATCTCACAGCGGTCTTGTTCAATATGTCTTAACTCTTAAAACATATCAACATATCAACATATCAACTAGAAGTCTCCATTTCCATGATTAAGACAAATCATCTTAGTTGATATGTTATAGTCTTCGCAGATGAAACGCCTAATTTTAACACCGACTACGAACTACAATTCTGAGTTTACAAAGAACTTGTGACTTATATCTTCTGTGACTAAATCACATAAATCACATACAATACATCTCATGAACTATATGACAATGTCCGAATATTCATGTTACCATTATTTTAGATAATAATAAAACAATTTTATTAATCACAATATTAAGTCATACATCATTTAACACATAATGTCATACATAATATCATACATGGCATCTTACAATAGGATTTAAGGGTACTAATCCTAACAATCTCCCACTTGCCCTAAAGACTATTGTGCACTAATCTAACTCCCATTCCCTCCAAATGTGACTCGAAGGTCCTTTGAGGCAAGGTTTTGGTAAAGGGATCTGCTAGATTATTTGCACTTTCAATCTTTACAACCACCACATCTCCACGAGTAACAATGTCTCAAATGATGTGGTACTTTCTCTCAATGTGCTTTCCTTTCTTGTGATTCCTTGGATCTTTTGATTAGGCAACTGCTCCACTATTGTCGCAAAACCAAGTAATGGGAGCTTGCTCCATTCTCACTACACCAAGGTCAGAAAGGAATTTCTTGAGCCATACAGCTTCTTTATTCTACTTCCATGGTGGAGTCCGCAATACAAGATTGCTTAACACTCCTCCAAGTTATGGCTCCACCTCCCAAGGTGAAAACACATCCTGATGTGGACTTTCTGAAATCTAGATCTGATTGAAAGTCTGAATCTGTATAGCCAATGGGAATTAAATCCTCACAATGGTAAACAAGCATATAATCTCTCATTCTCCGTAGATACTTGAGAATATGCTTTACAGCTTGCCAATGTTTTAGTCCTGAATTTGATTAATATCGGCTGACCATGCCAACTGAATAACAGATATCTAGTCTAGTACAAAGCATGGCATACATGAGACTTCCCACTGCAGAAGTATAAGAAACTTGTCTCATCATGTCTACTTCCTCTTGAGTCTTAAGCCTTTGGTCATTAGACAGAGGAACTCCATGTCCGAAAGGAAGTAATCCTTTCTTGGAGTTTTGCATGCTAAATCGTTCTAGAACCTTATCTATATATCCAGCTTATGATAAGCCTAACATCTTATTCTTGTGATCTTGCCAGAGCTTGATCCCTAGAATAAAGTTAGCCTTACCCAAGTCCTTCATATCAAATTGGCTTGACAACCAAATCTTTACTGATGACATCACTCCTACATCATTTTCAATGAGTAGAATATCATCAACATAAAGTACTAGGAACATTACTACTTTGTCTTAATGTCTTTTGTACACACACGGTTCATCAAGATTTTGTTCAAAACCAAATGATTTGATTGCTTGATCAAATCTGATGTTCCATGACCTAGATGCTTGCTTAAGTCCATAAATGGACCTTTTCAACTTGCATACCATATGCTCTTGGTTCTTTGCTATGAAACCTTCTGGTTGCATCATATAGATTTCTTCTTCAAGATTGCCATTGAGAAATGCAGTCTTGACATCCATTTGCCAAATCTCATAATCATAATGAGCAGCAATGGATAAGAGAATTCTGATAGATTTAAGCATTGCTTCTGGTGAAAAGGTTTCTTCATAATCAATACCTTCTTTTTTAGTATATACTTTCGCCACTAGCCTTGCTTTAAAGGTTTCAACCTTTCCATCTATCCCTCTCTTCCTCTTGTAAACCCATTTGCAACCAACAGGTTTAATGCCGTTAGGCGCCTTTACAAGATCCCAAACTTGATTGGAATACATTGAATCTAATTCAGATTTCATAGCTTTGACCCAATGATGTGCATCTATATTATTCATTGCCTCTTCATAAGTGTAAGGATCCGATTCAGCCACTTCTAAGATAGCTTCATAAGTTTCTCCCAAACCTATGGATCTTATAGGTGGCCGAACAATTCTCCCACTATGACGAGGCACCTGTGTACTAGACATTTCTTGAGTAATATCTTGTGGCGTATCTAATACAGCCACATCATCCCTAGTTTCATTCATTTGTTGTTCATTTACAAGTTCATTCATTTTAGCCAAAACAACTTTACTTCTAGGATTAAAATTATTCACATAATCATCTTCCAAAAATTTGGCGTGGGTGCTAACAAACACTTTGTTATCCTTATGATTATAGAATAAATAACCCTTGGTTTCCTTTGAATACCCTAAAAGCATGCATACTTTTGTTTTAGCTTCCAACTTATCAAACTTCCCTTTCAGCACATGTGCTGGACATCCCCAAATGTGGAGATATTTCATACTAGGCTTGCGCCCACTCCACAATTCCATGGGTGGGTTAGGAACAGATTTTGATGGAACTAAGTTTAAAATATGCATTGCAATTTTTAGTGCATATCCCCAAAAGGAAATCGGTAAAGTTGAGTAACTCATCATGGACCTAACCATTTCTAAAAGAGTCATATTCCTTCTTTCTGCTACACCATTCTATTGGAGAGTTCCAGGTGCAGTCAATTGGGATACAATCCCATTTTGAGTTAAGTAATCCTTGAAATCCCCAAGAAGGTATTCGCCTCCACGATCAGATCGAATGGCTTTTATGTGTTTACTCAATTGATTCTCAACTTCAGCCCTAAACTCTTTGAACTTTTCAAAGGTTTCGAACTTCCCTCTCATTAGGTACACATAACCATATCTTGAGTAATCATCGGTAAAGGTGATAAAGTACTCATAACCTCCTTTTGCTTAGGTTGACATAGGACCACAAACATCCGAGTGAACTAATTCAAGCAACTTTTGGGCTCTTCTACCTTTTGCATTAAAAGGTCGTTTGGTCATTTTTCCTTCCAAACAAGATTCACAAACTGGAAATTCATCAAAGTCCAATGGCTCTAAGAGTCCATCTTTGATTAGTCTTTGAATTCTGTTTGGATTAATATGACCCAAACGCAAGTGCCAAAGATATGCATCATTAGTAGAAGGAAACTTTCACTTTAATGATTTTACATGAGAGTTATTATCTAATTCAAAATTATATAATTCATGCTTATCAGGAGTTAAAATATAAAGATCATCAAAAATATTGCTAGAGCAGATAAACACTTTACCCTTCTTTATTACAACATTGTCTTTAAGGATAACACAATATCCATGTTTACCTAAATAAGTTGCAGAAATTAAATTTCTACGAACATTAGGTACATATAAACAGTCTTCCAATATTAAAAATTTAGAATCAAAGCATAAATTAAACACTCCAACAACTACAACTGGAATTATGCTCCCATCAGCCAAAGTAAGAAACAATTCCCCTTCATTTAGCTTTTTGGTCTCCTAGAACCCCTGCAAAGAATTGCAGATATGGTTAGTACAACCTGAATCCACACACCAAGAATCCGTGGGATTTTGTACTAAACATATTTCGAGGAGGAAAAAACTTTTCATACCTTTATTAATGGCAGCCTTGAACTTTGGACAATTCATCTTCCAGTGTCCTTTCTCACCACAATGGAAACATTTTCCTTTGATCTTCTTTCCTTTGTCGGCAACCCCTAAGGCAATTTGTTTACCATCTTGCTTGGTGAAGTCATTCTTCTTCTTCTTCTTACCCTTGCCTTTCGACTTAGGTTGAGAAGTAGAAGCTTAACCCACATTGACTTCAACATTAGAAGTACCAAGAATGCCTTTTGCCGCTACCAATTCATTCATTAATTCAGACAATGTATAAATCTTTTTGTTCATATTATAGTTAAGTTTGAATTCCTTAAATGATTCTGATAGTGACTGGAGTATCATATCCACTTGGGATTCTCCATCAATATCAGCACCTAAAAGTTCCAATGTATTTAGATTAGAGATCATTGTAAGACAATGCTCCCTTACTGAACTACCTTCAGCCATTTTGGTATTATAAATTTGCCTCATGGTTTCTTGCCTTGCAGAACAGCCTTGCTCACCAACATCTCCTTCAGACTTAGCATAATGTTTGAAGCTAGTTCTACATCCTGCATTTGATGCTGTAGAACATTTAAGATAGATGCTAGGATGTAGCACTTGGCCATTTCATTAGATTTCTATCAACGATCATATCGTTGTTTTTCCTCAAGAGGAGCATCTAATGAAAGAAAGCTAGGACATGGTTTAGTAAGCACATATTTGTGCTCTTCAGCAGTGAGAACTATGTCCAAATTTCTTTTCCAGTCAACATAGTTGGATCCAGTCAGTTTGTTTTGATTAAGAATAGTAACAAGTGGGCTAAATGATGCCATGACAAATCTGAAAATAATAAACATGAATATAATAAGTAAACTGGACATTATCAATTTAGCATATAAGCATATAATATGGAACCTTAATAAAACCATAATATAATATATGCAACGACAACCCAATCCATGTTTATAATTCCTTGGTAGTAAGTTTATTATAAACACATTAATTGATTGAGAACTATTCTCATTACTAGTGCTATCATGATAACTCTTATCAAACACTAATAATATGCCGTATTATCTTTAGCCTCTAAGTAATAATGACATAGCTCCTTTGGGAGGTTAACATTACACTTATTCTAGTGTATACCATTATCTAGAATCATGTGTAGCCACATTTCATCTCCCTTTATAGTGTTTAAACTATTAGTACCATGGAACAAAAACACCCTCCTTTCGGATCGCGAGGCATATACTCCAAGACGAGGTGTTTGTCCATACTACTTTAAACGGGTAAGTTCAATCTTGTAGTACTATGAAATAAACACCCTCCTTTGAGATTGCAAGGCATATACGCCAAAACGAGGTGCTTACCCATACTACTTTGAACCGATAATGGAGGTCGTGAGATCCAACCCTTGTATCTCTCTCCCCCTAAATGTTTTAAATTAAAGGTTTTTAATTATAAAACATGCATAATCTAATTACACATAGCCTTACACTTTATACAATTGAAAACATTTTGAAACACTCTGAATTCCCAGTTTTCGCGGGTATCTCGCGACTAAGCGCTTCCTACGAAAACGAGTTAAGCAAAAATTGAAAACACAAAAATTCAAACAGAAACTTTCACTATTGTCTCACGGGTATCTTGCGACGAAGCGCTTCCCGCGAAAACGAATTAAGCAAAAAATTGAAAACACAAAAATTCAAACAGAAACTTTCGCTACTGTCTCGCGACTATTTCGCGAGTAAAGTTTAACCGCGAGAATTTTTGTGCTTCAGTGGCATTTTTCACGAGTAATCTCGCGGGAAGCTTACCCTCAAAAAACCCGTGTTTTTAATTTTTCCAATTCAGATATAAACAGTTTTTCAACAGTTTTTATGAACAAATAACCACCATATGAACATAATGGATGGAATTTGATATCAAAACTGAATTCCATTGATGTTATAGCCTTAAAGATCAATTTAACATACTTAAATTTAAATTTAAACAACATCATAACATCAATATCAGTTTTTATCAAATCATAGTTTCAATAACCATGCAGAAAATTAAATGCATATATAATCTTCTAACATCATGAAACTATTTTCTCTAATTCCAAAACTCACAAAATATGTTATACAAATTTGAAATGAAGACCGCTCTAATACCATTTTGTTGGAAAAATACATATGCATGTACGCAGTGGAAAAATTAATGGATCTACTTCATTCGCAATTGATAAAATGTGCTATGTAAATTTTAGAATTTAAAAATAAGAGAGTGTACCTTAAAGCGGTGAAATTCAAAACCGAAGATCAGAAGCACTTGGGAACACTTTTAATCTTCACTCCAATTCCACTTGATGCCCAAGAAGTGTGGTCTCTCAATCAGTTATGTGTATGTGTTCTAGAGAGAATGAAAAGTTTCTAACACTCACATACATACCAATTCATGTTCATACTAATTCTGTATGTTTCTTTCCATATAACTGATTATCTAATTGGGCTACCCTTTTGGGCCTTTCCAATTAGGTTTTAGTGTGTGGCTTGGAGTGGGACTAAAAGGGAACAAATAAGACACTAGCTCCAATGGGCCTTGGGCTTTTCTATCAACTCTTGACAAGTCCAAAGTTACCATTAATTATATTTAATACCATTATATAAATATAATTGCATTCTAAGCCTTATTAATAAATTATATCCCAAGACTTTATTGTGCATGCAACCCTTTCATAAAATATTTGTAGTAACACAAAGTCATGAATGAATACTGCCACTTTGTGAATTACTACATCTTAATACTTGAGTACTCGGTTTAATCCTTTGAAGTTATTTACCATATATTTATGAAATCCAATTTCATAAATATATACTTTAGTCTAACTAAAGTGGTTAGGCCTAACTCTCTGAATAACAAACCCATTAAACTTATCTCAAGGGAATATTTTATATCTCCGTTAAGAGATTATGAATTCCATCTTGAAAATATATGTTCCATCAACACTAAATGTGGCTGCCCAACATACTGAGGTTTTGATCGTTACATTAGATCTCACTCCTGATATATTAAAGCAACCTACACTTCATGATCAGGTCCATTATTCTCTCAGGATTAAGAGTTCATATAAATAGAAGTCGTGAGATTTATTATTCATTTGACAGTCGTTAGGAGAATAATAAATCTCACAACGGTCCTATTCAATATGTCTTAACTCTTAAAACATATCAACTAGAAGTCTCCACTTCCATGATCAAGAAAAATCATCTTAGTTGATATATTATAGTTTTCGCAGATGAAATGCCCAATTTTAACACCGACTACGAACTACAATTCTGAGTTTACAAAGAACTTGTGACTTATATCTTCTGTGACTAAATCACATAAATCACATACGATGCATCTCATGGACTATATGATAATGTTCGAATATTCATGTTACCATTATTTTAGATAATAATAAAACAACTTTATTAATCACAATATTAAGTCATACATCATTTAACACATAATGTCATACATAATATCATACATGGCATCTTACAATAGGATTTAAGGGCACTAATCCTAACAAACTCCCCCTAACAAAGGCATGTATTTCTCCCCCTAACATGTAGAATCTTAAAAAGAAACTACATTTTCTCCCCCTTTTTGTCATGATTGACAAAGGGTACAAGAAGCTATAAAACTTCACCTGAGAAACAAAGATGATCAAGGGGGTAAAAGGAATCCATATAAATGCATGAATTTAATGAAACAAGATGCTATGGATGACAAGATAATAGAAAGATGCAAAACATATGAAAAAAAATACATGCAAGAAGGTCTTCAACAGATCGAGAAGCTATCGAGCTGCTATTGAGCAGAAGCCAACCTCGATGGATCGAGAATCTGTCAAGGATCTATCAACTAGACAGAAAGTTTCTCGATGGATCGAGAAGCTATCGAGAAGAACTCCAGATTTCTCGATGGATTGAAATTACGTTAACTTCTGTTGAGAGAAGAAGAAAAAAGGGCTCGATAGATGTGAATCTATCGAGGATCTGTTGAGAAACTATCGATAAAAAAGAGTTTTTCAAAGAGAGGAAAAACACAAAGAGATGAATGCAATAAGAAAACTACTCAAACATAGATCCAATCAACATGTTAAGCTCTCAAAAACATCTCTCAACAAGAAAATGCAAAGCATTCATGATCCAAAACACACACACACTAAACAAGTCTAACCAATTTTATATTTCAATAACAAGTTAAGACAGTTTAGTGAGTACACATTAACACATTTATTTCTTGTGATGGTCAAATCACATTGTACCTACACATGTATCAAAAGTAGCAAAGAATTTGCGTGTTATGTGTGAAAACATTTGCAAGAGTGCACAAGTGTCTCATATTATGACGATTTGAGATATGAGAAAATCAATTTTACTCACACACAATCATAACTGCTTGATGGGGATTATCACCTTCGAGGTGTAGGAAAAATACATGTTGGATTGTGCAATTACTCCACTATTGTCGCAAAACAATGTGATAGGAACTTGCTCCATTCTCACAACACCAAGATCTGAAAGGAATTTCTTGAGCCAAATAGCTTCCTTTGCAGCTTCACAAGTAGCAACATATTTAGCTTCCATAGTGGAGTCAGCAATACAAGATTGCTTAACACTCCTCCAACTTATGGCTCCACCTCCCAAGGTGAATACACAACCTGAAGTGGACTTTCTGAAATCAAGATCTGATTGAAAATCTAAATCTGTATAACCAATGGGAATCAAATCCTCACACTAGTAAACAAGAATAAAATCTCTTGTTCTCCGTAGATACTTGAGAATATGCTTTACAGCTTGCCAATGTTTTGGTCTTGGATTTGATTGATATTGGCTGACCATGCCAACTAAATAACAGATATTTGGTCTAGTACAAAGCATTGCATACATGAGACTTCCCATTGCAAAAGCATAAGGAACTTGTCTTATCATATTTTCTTCCTCATGAGTCTTAGGCCTTTGGTTATCAGACAGAGGAACTCCATGTTTAGAAGGAAGCAATCCTTTCTTGGAGTTTTGCATGCTAAACCATTCTAGAACCTTATCTATATACCTAGCTTGTGATAAGCCTAACATCTTATTCTTGCAATCTCGCTAAAGCTTGATCCTTGGAATAAAGTTAGTTTCACCCAAGTCCTTCATATCAAATTGGCTTGATAACCAAACCTTTATTGATGACATTACCCCTACATCATTTCCAGTGAGTAGAATATCATCAACATAAAGCACTAAGAACATTACTACTTTATCTTGATGTCTCTTGTACACACATGGTTCATCAAGATTTTGTTCAAAACCAAATGACTTGATTGCTTGATCAAATCTGATGTTCCATGACCTAGATGCTTGCTTAAGTCCATAAATGGACATTTTCAACTTCCATACCATATGCTCTTAGTTCTTTGCCATGAAACCTTCCGGTTGCATCATGTAGATTTATTCTTCAAGATTGCCATTTAGAAAAGCAATCTTGACATCCATTTGCCAAATCTCATAATCATAATGAGTAGCAATGGATAAGAAAATTCTGATAGATTTAAGTATTGCTACTGGTGAAAAGCTTTTTTCATAATTAGTACCTTCTTTTTATGTATACCCTTTCGCTACTAGCCTTGCTTTAAAGGTTTCAACATTTCCATCTATCCCTCTCTTCATCTTGTAAACTCATTTGCAACCAATAGGTTTAATGCCATTAGGCGCCTTTACAAGATCTCATGCTTGATTGGAATACATAGAATCCAATTCAGATTTCATAGCTTGGACTTAATGATGTGCGTATATATCATTCATTGCCTCTTTGTAAGTGTAAGGATCAGTTTCAGCCTCTTCTGAGATAGCTTCATAAGTTTCTCCCAGACCTATAAATCTTATAAGTGGCCTAACAATCCTCCCACTACGACGAGACTCCTGTGTACTAGTCATCTCATGAGTAATATCTCATGGTGTATCCAATACAACCACATCATCCATAGTTTCATCCATTGGTTGTTCAATTATAGGTTCATTCATTTCAGCCAAAACAACTCTACTTTTAGGAGTATAATCATTTATATAGTCATTTTCCAAAAAATTGGCATTTGTATTAACAAACACTTTATTATCTTTATGATTACAGAATAAACCTCCAACAGTTCATTTTGGATACCCTACAAAGAAAACCACTTCTGTTTTAGATTGTAACTTGTCAGACTTTCCTTTTAACACGTGCTGGACAACCCCAAATACGGAGATGTCTCATACTAGGCTTACGCCCATTCCACAACTCTACAGGTGTTTTAGGAACAAACTTTGAAGGTACTAAATTTAGAAGATACATTGCAATATTTAAGGCATATCCCCAAAAACAAATTAGTAGAGTAAAATAACTCATCATGGATCTAAAAGAGTCCTATTCCTTCTTTCTGCTACACCATTTTGTTGTAGAGTTCCAGCTGCAGTCAATTGGGATATAATCCCATTTTTAGTTAAGTAATCCTTGAAAACCCCAAGAAGGTATTCGCCACCTCGATCAGATCGAATGGCCTTAATGCATTTACCTAATTGATTCTCAACTTCAGCCTTAAACTCTTTGAATTTTTCAAAAGCTTTGGACTTCCATTTCATTAGATACACATAACCAAATCTAGAGTAATCATCAGTGAAAATAATGAAATACTCATAGCCACCTCTTGCTTGAGTTGACATAAGACCACATACATCTGAATGTACTAGTTCTAGCAAATCTTGGGCTCTTCTACCTTTTGCATTAAAATGTCTTTTGGTCATTTTACCCTTCAAACAAGATTCACAAATTGGAAATCCATTAAAGTCCAATGGCTCTAAGAGTTCATCTTTGATCAGTCTTTGAATCCCGTTTGAATTAATATGACCCAAACGTAAATGCCAAAGATATGCATCACTAGTAGAATGAAACTTTCTCTTTAATGGTTTCACATGTGAATTATTATCTAATTCGGAATTATATAATTCATACTTATCAAGAATTGAAATATAAAGACCATCAACAATATTGACAGAATAGATAAACATGTTACCCTTCTTTATTACAACATTGTCTTTCAGGATAACACAATATCCATGTTTACATAAATAAGTTGCAGAAATTAAATTCCTACGAATATTAGGTACATATAAACAGTCTTCCAATATTAAAACTTTAGAATCAAAGCATAAATTAAACACTCCAACAACTACAACTGGAATTATGTTCCCATCAGCCAAAGTAAGAAACAATTCCCTTTCATTCAGCTTTTTGGTCTCCTGGAACCCCTGCAAAGAATTGCAGATATGGTTAGTACAACCTAAATCCACACACCAAGAATCTGTGGGATTTTGTACTAAACATATTTCAAGAAGGAATGAACTTTTCATACCCTTATTCTTGGCAGCTCTAAATATTGGACAATTCCTATTCCAATGACCTTTCTCACCACAATGGAAACACTTGTTTACCATATTTCTTTCCCTTGTTGGCAACTCCTAAGGCAATTTGTTTACCATCTTGCTTGGTGAAGTCCTTCTTCTTTTTCTTCTTACCCTTGCCTTTTGACTTAGGTTGAGAAGTAGAAGCTTCAGCCATATTATCTTCAACACTGGATGTACCAAGAATGCCTTCCGCTGCTACCAATTCATTTATTAATTCAGACAATGAATAAATCTTTTTGTTCATATTATAATTAAGTCTGAATTCCTTAAAAGATTCTAGTAGTGAATGGAGTATCATATCCACTTGAGATTCTCCATCAATATCGGCACCTAAAACTTCCAATGTATTCAGATTAGAGATCATCTTAAGACAATGCTCACTCATTGAAGTGCCTTCAGCCATTTTGGTATTATAAATTTGCCTCATAGTTTCTTGCCTTGCAGAACAACCTTGCTCACCAAACATCTCCTTCAAACTTAACATTATGTTCGAAGCTAGTCCTACATCCTGCATTTGATGCTATAAAATATTTGAGATAGATGCTAGGATATAGCACTTGGCCATCTCATTAGATTTCTGCCAACGATCATATCACTGTTTTTCCTCTGAATGAGCATCTAATGATAGAAAGTTAGGACATGGTTGAGTAAGCACATATTTGTGCTCTTCAGTAGTAAGAACAATGTCCAAATTTCTTTTCCAATTAACATTGTTGGATCCAGTCAGTTTGTTTTGCTTAAGAATAGCAACAAGTGGGCCAAATGATGCCATGATTAAATTTGAAAACAATAAACATGAATATAATAAGTAAACTGGACATTATCAATTTAGCATATAAACGTATAGTATGGAACCTTAATAAAACCATAATATAAAATATGTAACAACAACTCAATCCATATTTAATATCCCTCAGCATAGAGTGAACATTAAATACTATGATTGATTGAGACCTATTCTCATTATTATTGCTATCATGATAACTCTTATCAATCACTCACAATATGCTGTTATACATTTAGCCTCTAAATAATAATAGTAAGAACTCAGCATAGAGGATACTATAATATTTAGTCTAGTGTATACCATTGTCTAGAATCATGTGTAGCTACATTTTATCTACCATTAACTGGTTTATCTTGTAGTACCATGATTCAAAACTCCTTGCATGGAATGCAAAGCTCCAGGCTAAGACAAGGTGTTTGATCAAACCACTATAAACCAGGAAATTCAATCTTGTAGCACCATGAAATAAATACTCTCCGCATGGAATGCTAAGCTCGAAGAAAAGACAAAGTATATATTTCATACTACTATGAACCGACAATGGAGGCCGTGAGATCCAACCCTTGTATCTCTCTCCCACTATGAAAGTTCAAATAGTGTGTAAAACACCTATGAACGTTTAGACCTCCAAAAATAAAATTACCAACACAAGCTTATACACAAACAATATATGTGCGGAATAATAAATATAAGCTAAACCCAAATTGGTAAAACACTATAAACCAAAATTAAATACAACCACAACAGTAATTAAAAGGTAAAGAGTAAGGGAAGAGAGATGCAAATACAAAGATAACACAGTGATGTGTTATCGAAGAGGAAACCGAAGTACTTGGTGAAAAACCTCTCCGCCGCCCTCCAAGCGGTCAATAATCCACTAGAAAATAAAGTTGGGATACATGAATAGCAGAAAATCCTCCAAGCCTAATCTACCCAGTGCACCTAAGCCCTCCAAGCTTCTTGCTCCAACAGGGTTACGTTGAACCTTGTCTTCTCTAGCTTACCGGATCCCACAATCGCCCATTGCATCAACTAAATGAATTGGTCCCTTCTGAACTGCTTCCTATGTACCAAAATACCTCCTCACTGATATGGGTATGGTGAGATAAGGATTTGGCTAATGTACCTTTCAAGGATATGTCAATGGAGAGGGTGAGAGTAGAGGAATTTGGAGAATCAAAAGATGAAGATTGTGGAAGAGTTAATCTTGTTTTTCTCTAAGGTTTCTCTCTCAAACTTCTCTCTGGAAGCCCTCTACATTTCATGGGTATAAGGGTATTTATAGTAGAGTGTATGAGGAATGCGAAAAGTCAGTTTCAACCAAACAGGGCATTCTAATGACTCGACCTCGCAATTGGAACGAGTCACGAGCTAACTGCCTGGCCAGACTGGAAGTTTTTTCCTGTAGTGCTCTAGCTGTCGTGACCCTTTAGCTCCCTCTGCATGCTTCACACGTGTGCCATTCTGGCGACTTACCAGTCGCGAGCCAATCGTGAGACTCCCTTGAATTGCACACTTCTTTAGATATCTTCACACTCTCTCACACACTACCCTTACATACTTCCCACCTAAATACAGGGTATCTAATTGCTAAATTACAAGCAAATTTAGCACGAAATAAAGCCAACACATGATTGAATAAATTCAACCTTACAATCTGCGCCTTTGGCTATTCCGTGGCAAAACCCTAAAATAGATTTTAGACTTAACATGTGAGTTGGGAATAGTTGCCAAAACTCACTCACATCCTAATTCTAGAAACTGTGAAGCTATTGAACCATACGAACAAGTATTTCCTGAAAACAACAACACAAGACGATCATTGTAAGCAGAAATCTTGAAATGCATATGGAGCAAGCACAATGCGATCAAGTAGTAAAGATTAAAACAATAAAGCATGACTTGACCAAACAGGAACAATTACTATAAATAGTGATCACAATGAACATTCTCACAAGGAATGAACATCCGGACATGCAAGCTAATAAGCTCAATGCAAAGTATCATTTGCATGTCCAACACTCATCCAATACAAAAACACAAAGTAATTGCATCAAGGATAAAAAATCCAACAAGGGCACAAGAGTGATGTATTAAAGAAAATGCATAACATTAACTAAAAGTACTAAATTACAAAGCAAAGGTACATAAAAAATATAGTCTAAACAGCTAAACATAATCATGAACTATGAGCAAAGCAAAAACATAGTTAATATAACACAAAGCTCTTTCTCTCTTTCTCCCCCTATCATATTACTCCCCCTATTATGAATCATAGGAGCTGTGATGAACTTGGAACATATATACCTGTAACTTGAAACACTTGCACAAAACACATTAGACCCTCAAGGTAAAGCAAGTAATAAAAAGACAAGTATAACGTAACAAGTAAATTGCGATCAAGTAAACATGATGTAGAATATATGAGCAACTTGACCATACACCAAAACAGTCATAAAGAAATGACTACAGTGATCACATAGCAAAGCAAATGATCATCCGAACATGCATTCAATGAAGCACAATAGCATAAGGATGTATGCATGTCCAACACACAAACACGATGCAATGAGAACAACAAAGCATAGATATTAAACATAACTCAAAGCACCATAAAGCAAACAAGAAAACAAACATAAAGAAACATAAACAAAACAAAGTTTTCTTATTAACACAATGTCTTCTCCCCATTGGTATATGCATCTCCCCTACGGAATATCTCTCTCCCTATAAATATGCACAAGAAATAGAATTTCTCCCCCTAAGAATGTGCACAAGACTCATATGAAAATGACAAAACTCTCTGGTATACTACTCTAGAGTATACTCTCCCCCTTTTTGACACGAATAGACAAAGGGGTTAAGGAGAAAAGAGGGCAAGAGATGAAGGTATGAACAACGAGAATGATGTATGAGGGGTGTGAGATGAATGAGAAAATGAAGCTCAAACCTAAGACAAAACAAAATGCTACAAAGAATAAGGTAAACATGACATGTGAATGTTCAAATAGTGTGTAAAAACATCTTGAACGTTTAGACCCCCAAATTACAAATTACTAATTCAAGCTTATTATCAAACAATGTATGTGTGGAATATGAAAATAAGCTAAAACCGAATTGATAAAACAATCTAAATCAAATAAAATCACAACCACAGCAGAATTTAAATGGCAAAGATTAAGGGAAGAGAGATGTAAACACAAAGACAACACAGTGATGTGTTATCGAAGAGGAAACCGAAGTCCTCGGCATAAAACCTCTCCGCCGCCCTCCAAGCGGTCAATAATCCACTAGAGAATCAAGTTGGGATACATGAACAGCAGAAGACCCTCCAAGCCTAATCTACCCAGTGTACCTAAACCCTCCAAGCTTCCTGCTCCAACGAGGTTACGCCAAACCTATGTCTTCTCTAGCTTACTAGATTCCGCTATAGCTCATAGCATCAACCAAAATCAATTGGTCCCTTCCTAACTGCTTCCCAAGCACCAAATAGCCTTCTCACAGATATGGATATGGTGAGAAAAGGTTTTGGCTAATATACCTCACAAGGATGTAACAATGGAGAAGGTGAGAGTAGAGGAATTTGGAGAAACAAAGATGAAGATTGTGAATGAGTCAATCTTGTTTTTCTCTAGGGTTTCTCTTTCAAAAATTCTCTCTAGAAGCTCTCTACAATGCATGGGTATAAGGGGTATTTATACTGGTGTGTGTTTGGAATGCGACTAGAATCTGTGAAGCTCTTGACCCATACGTACAAGTATTTTCTGAAAACAACAACACAATACGATCATTATATGCAGAAAACTTGAAATGCGTATGGAGCAAGCATAATGCAATCAAGCAATATAGATTAAAGCAATAAAGCATGGCTTGACCAAAAATGAACAATCACTATAAATAGTGACTACAATGATCATTCACACAAGGAATGAACATCCGAATATGCAAGAAAATAAGCTCAATGCAAAGTATCATTTGCATATCCAACACTCAACCGATACAAAAACTCAAAGTAATTGCATCAAGGATATAAAATCCAACAAGGGCACAAGATTGATGAACTTAAAGAAAATGCATAACATTTAACAACAAGTACTAGGCTATAAAGCATGGGGACAAATTACATGTACTGAATATAAACTATAGTACCAAAAGCTTTAAACAAAAGCACAAAGTAAAACCAAGACAAGCCAAAAGTATGTGTGAATGGATCAGAATTCCTTTTTTTGTTATTCCTTCTTTTGAGCTTACACAACTCCCCCTTTCATTATGCGCACTTCCCATTCTTGTGTTGCTCTCCCCCTTACTGTCTTATTATATGCAATCTCTCCCCCTTTTTGGCATAAATAGCTAAAGGCAGTCCTCCAGCTTTTGTTGAATAGCATCTAACTGTGTCTCTATGGTTGTGAGACGCATTTGAACTTGGTTGTTAGGGGAGTATAGAACTCTTTCAAATCCGGAAATACGCTGGTACAGACCCTCAATCAAAGTGCTCATCCTGTCAGATTGAGTGCTAGGTTGTATAGGCTGAGTGCTAGTCGTCTGCAACTCAGGAGTGTGAGGAGATGTAGTCTCGATATGCACAGGCGTAGTGCAAGTATCTGAGGCATAACCGGAAGAGGTAGCATGAAGGAAAGGTTCACTCTTAGGTGCTTTGGAAGAGTGACTTTTACTTGCTTGAAGAGATATCATGGATAATGGTCGAAGGTGTGCCAGTATTTTTCCATCTGTTGGTGGACGAACACCTTCAAGGACCATGATTTTCATGAGAAGACTACAAAATGGAAGACATGTTCGTGCAGCCGTTCGAGCTACTGTTTTCCCAATGGTCTGAAAAATGTGGGCACAGATGTCAATCGGAACTCCTGTGATGAGATTGATGAATGCAGTGTTCGAGAGTGGATAAAGGTTGAAGAACATGATCAATTTGAGAGTCGTCAGTTCAGGTGCAAACTTTGCAGTGCCTATGGATGTGCCTTTGCTTGAAACTTCATGATCAGGCCCAAGAACTTGAAGAATGTCTTGTACCTGAGGCTGTCTCTCATCGTATGGAGTGAGGTCTACATTTGTCGGTCTAGTTATGTGAAGAACCTTTGCAATGTAGTCTGGATTGATGGAAAACTCTTTTCCTCGTACCTTACACTTCAACTCAACTTCAGTATACCTAGCATTTGAATAGAATTCCTTGACCAATTCATCAATCTGTCCTCGAAGTTCCCGAACAGATCAGCCCAATCTTTTGCTTCAAATATCCTAGGGATAAATGTTGTTCCCAAGGTATCAAATTTGACCACTCATTCCACCACAGTAGGAGCATCTTCAAAGATGCTTGAGTAAGTCTGAATCAAGAGGAGTCTTGAATCTCTCACTATTTGAAGCTTAAGACGAACGTCGAGTCCATTTTGAAACAGGGGATGATGGAACATCAATTACAGGCTCTTTTCCTCGAGACGAACGATAATAACATACACACAGCAGAGAACCAAGTGCATAACCACAAGACACAAACATAAACTTGATTAGATCCAAGTTAGTCCAAGAAATAAACAAACATTGTTATTTAGAAAGACATATCACTCAAACATGGTAAGTGAACCAAGTATGTAGTATTTAAACATGTATTTAAGCATGAGCAACATTGGTGAGTGTGGTGTGCAAATGTGATGAGAGTGCAAGTACATCTAGGCAAAATGTAATCTATGAACACCATAGAGTCACAAGTAACTATCATTGTGACAATCTACTCTGAGCATGAAATGCACAGCACATCACAGGCATGATATACAACTCAAACAATGGGAATCAACCATGAAAGCATGTGGAACAAGCATCGTATAGTCATAATCAACAAAACCCATTCAATCAAACTCACAAAAATAAACCCAACCCATATCCGAATCATCACATATTTCAAAACTCAACAACAACTCTAAAATCCAAGAAATCAAGGCTATAATCAAGAAATACTTAGAGAAAATAAGAAAACCCATACCTTTTCTTGAAGATTGAATTTGAGATGATGAAGAAAAATGGTGGTTTTTGAGAGAAACACGGTGAGTTTGAGAAATGGATGAACGGACAAGACAATGAACAGTAAAAAATGTTCGAGGGAAAAACTGAAAAGTTTTAAAACTGTCCTTAAAACGCAAAACACGCGTTTTTCGCGACTGTATTGAGTCGCGAACAACTCGCCAAAGCAAGCCGCCAAAAACCCTTATGACAAAAATTTGAAAAATTTGTCCAAGTGTTTTTCGCGACTAGAAGTTCCACTCACGAGTAAGTCGCGTGGGGAGCCGCGAAACCTTCTGAGTAACCCTCGCGACTGGAGCTTCCACTCACGAACAAGTCGCCAACATGAGTCGCAAGAAATCTAAAAACCCAGATTTTTGAAAAAAATTTCTAAGTCTTTTTCGCAACTAGGACATTGACTCGCCAGAGAGTCGCGAAAACCTTCTGAGTAAGCTCGTGACTAGGGGCTTGCAATTAGATTGACCCGTGACAAAGTCGCCAGAACAGGGCAACACTGTTTTGAAATTTTTCAATAATAAAAATACTTTCCAAAAACAATTAAAACACTCAAAAATCTTTTTGTGTTTAATCAACAAAAATTGAGCATGTGAAACATATTTAATCAAGTACAATCACACAAATGAATAAGGCATTCATTGAGCATAAACATGTGTGATGTGTGTGGGTACCAAAAATGAGATAGTCCTTAATCTAATGTAAAGCTTCAATGATCAATTCAATTAAGTCATACACAATTAGCACGAGGATAAGTGACCAATCTTAATTATAGAAATATGCATATATGACTTCCCACATAAACTTAATAACATAATTTTGAAACTTTTCATTTGGCCCCATTCACATCATAACATTTGATCTTTTTGAATCAATACATCTAATTTTGAGATTGATGCTTGAAATTTTTTATATTTCAATTTGATGAGTAAGCCTTTGGCTTTTTGGGCATCATACATTTTTCATAAAAGTCGCTTTCCCTTTTTCCTAGTCAAATACTAGTGTGTGCGACGGTTTTTGCAGCTCATTATCTCTTTTCATTTTGAGATTTACATTTGTTGAGCTCTTTAAGCAAAAAAAATAAAAATAAAAGAGTAGGAAGATATATAGGCACAAGTCAATACAAGTTTCAAGATCAACAAAACCATTGACTCATCATTCATGACAAGATTGAAGATCTATTTACAACAATCACATAGATTTCAAGAGTTTTCCCATAATGATATAAGTGCATAAAGAACAAACTACGCTTGTAGATGCATAAAGCCATTAGTACAAAGGTACAAGGCAAAACATGCTAGTGACAAAACACAATAATGTCGATCAAACTTTTTGGATTTTCTACTTTTTATGTGTTTTTGGATTTTTGACATAAAAGCAAGAAAAGATTGATAAAAAACAATGTGAAAACATTTAAAGCAAATGCAAACAAAACAAACAAAAATTTTCAAATCAAGCTAGCATCACAACAAAAAAGCACACAACCAAGCAAAGTCACAAAACATAGGAAGTATTAATGCATGGACATGTTGTAATGTTTATGCATGAGTACCCTTCTGTTGGGGTGATATCCCTATAGGATTGGGTACGAGTGTTGTGGCTTTCAAACATTCTGTTGAAACTTACCAAATAGGTGGTGAATGCATCAATCATCTTCATCACATCCATCACTTCGGAATCACCATCTCGGCCTCTTGGTTGCTCAACAGCCCAATTCCTTTTATCATTTCTTGGTCCTCTTGACCTTTGAGCACCTGAATTCTTTAATGCTTGTAGCTTATGACAATTAGGTCTGGTGTGACCTTGAATTCCACAGTGATGGCAGAGGTGTTGAGTTCTCGGACCTCTTTGTGACTTTAGGAGTGATTTCCCTTTACCCTTAGATTTGACCACTGGTTGTTTAGGAGGCTTAGTCATAAATCGTTAGTCAGTCACACTCTTCTTCTTCTCCGGCTTCACTTTCTCAGCATTTGTGGTAGCTACCTTCGGTTCTTTGGCTTTCACAAACTTCATTTCCTTGGATATATTAGCAGCCGAACTGCTCTCTCCGGTGTATCCCAATCTGCTTCTGTCGGAGAATGGTTTTTGATGAGCAAACATTTCATCAAGCTTTTTAGAGGAGATTCAGTTTACTTTAGCATTGGCTTGAACCACCTCATGCTTAAGGAATTTGATTTTTGAATAAGCTTCGGTTAACTTTCCGTTCAGCGTCTCCATTTCACATTTGGTCTCCTTGTATCGCACTAGAAGACTTTTATAATCTTCCTCTGCCCTCTTCATCTTTTTAATGGCTGTGTTAGCTACTTTTACATATTCACCGGTCTTCTCAAGGAGGGAATTGTAGGTCTCTTACAGTCTCTCTGTTCCTTTATCTTTCTCATCATCAGATTCCTCAACTATCTCAATTGACTCCAAATCAGTGTGCTCACTAAGCTCTTCCACTAGCACACTCAAATCATCTGAAGATTCCACATGAGCAATGATCATGAATGCAGAGAAGTTTCTCTCTCCATCACAGCTTTCGTCTGAATCTGAATTAGAGGAATCAGAATCACTAAGTGTAATGGCATACACCTTGCCCTTCGCTTTCAAATAATTGGGACACTCTTTCTTGAAATGTCCATGTCCGTTGCATTCGAAGCACGTGATTCCTTGAAAGTCCTTTCCATCTTTCCTCTTGAAATCCTTTTTCTCCTTTCCGAAATTTGGGAATTTTCCCTTCTCAGTAAACTTTCCATTTTTCTTGAACTTCAAGAACTTTCAGAAATTCTTCACAAGATATGCCACATCTTTATCAACAACATCCTCATCTGATGAGTCGTGGGTTTCTACCCTCTCATTAATTGTCTTAAGAGCAAGGGATTTGCACTTCCTTTGTGATGGCAACGACAGCTCATATGTTTGAAGTGAGCCAATTAGTTCTTGAACCTTGATATCATCAAGATCCTTACTCTCTTCAATTGCTGTAACTTTTGCACGGAAGCTCTCCGGCAATGATCGAAGGATTTTCCTCACTATCTTTGAGTCCTCTATTTTCTCACCCAAATTGAACTTGCCAATAACCACCTCATTCAGCTTGCCATAGAATGAGTCAAATGACTCGTCCTCACTCATTTTCAACTCTTCAAATCGAGTGGTTAGCATCTGCAATTTAGTGTCCTTCACTTTCTTCATGCCTTCATACGTGGTCTCCAATATTTCCCACGCCTCCTTGGCAATTGTGACATTAGATATCCTGTGAAACTTATCTGGAGATACACCATAAAAAATAGTGTTTAGTGCTTTGCTATTTGCATTTGCTACCGCAAGAGCCGCCTTATCCTAAGTGGATTTAGCGGCCTCCGGCATAGTCCATCCGACATCTCCTGCATCCCAAACAGCCTCGTCGATTGAACAAAGGAATGCCCTCATCCGGACTTTCCAAAAGGCATAGTTGCTACCATCAAAATATGGTGGAGCATTTAAAGATTGAGACCGGTCCATCTCAAACGGGGTCAAGGATCGCACTAAGGTAATTAAACCACAGCTAGTGCACCCGCTCTGATACCAATTGAATGTTCAAATAGTGTGTAAAACACCTTGAACGTTTAGACCCCCAAATTACAAATTACTAATTCAAGCTTATTATCAAACACTGTATGTGTGGAATATGAAAATAAGCTAAAACAGAATTGATAAAACAATCTAAACCAAATAAAATTACAACCACAATAGAATTTAAATGGTAAACATTAAGGGAAGAGAGATGCAAACACAAAGACAACACAGCGATGTGTTATCGAAGAGGAAACCGAAGTCCTCGGCGTAAAACCTCTCTGCCGCCCTCCAAGCGGTCAATAATCCACTAGAGAATCAAGTTGGGATACATGAACAGCAGAAGACCCTCCAAACCTAATCTACCCAGTGTACCTAAGCCCTCCAAGCTTATTGCTCCAATGAGGTTACGCCGAACCTATGTCTTCTCTAGCTTACCGAATTCCACTATAGCCCATAGCGTCAACCAAAATCAATTAGTCCCTTCCTAACTGCTTCCCAAGTACCAAATAGCCTTCTCATAGATATGGGTATGGTGAGAAAAGGTTTTGGCTAATGTACCTCTCAAGGATGTAACAATGGAGAAGGTGATAGTAGAGGAATTTGGAGAAACAAAGATGAAGATTGTGGATGAGTCAATCTTGTTTTTCTCTAGGGTTTCTCTTTCAAAAATTCTCTCTAGAAGCTCTCTACAATGCATGGGTATAAGGGGTATTGAATGTTCAAATAGGGTATAAAACACCTATGAACGTTTGGACCCACCAATTTACAAATTACCAACACAAGCTTATAATCAAACAATGTATGCACGGATGTATGTTCTACTGCATCAAATGCAGGATGTAGAACTAGCTTCAGACATTATGCTAAGTCTGAAGGAGATGTTTGGTGAGCAAGGCCGTTCTGCAAGGTAAGAAACCATGAGGCAAATTTATAATACCAAAATGGCTGAAGGTAGTTCAGTAAGGGAGCATTGTCTTACAATGATCTCTAATCTGAACACATTGGAGGTTTTAGGTGCCGATATTGATGGAGAATCCCAGGTGGATATGAAACTCCAGTCACTACCAGAATCATTCAATGAATTCAAACTTAACTATAATATGAATAAAAAGATTTATACTTTGTCTAAATTAATGAATGAGTTGGTAGCGGCGGAAGGTATCCTTGGTACTTTTAATGTTGAAGCCAACATTGGTGAAGCTTCTACTTTTCAACCTAAGTCGAAAGGCAAGGGTAAGAACAAGAAGAAGAAGGACTTCACCAAGCAAGAGGGTAAACAAATTGCCTTAGGGGTTGCTGATAAAGGAAAGAAGATCAAAGGAAAATGTTTCTATTGTGGTGAGAAAGGACATTGGAAGAGGAATTGTCCAAAATTCAAGGCTGCCAATAAAGGTATGAAAAGTTCATTCCTTCTTGAAATATGTTTGGTACAGAATCCCACGAATTCCTGATGTGTGGATTCAGGCTGTACTAATCATATCTGCAATTTCTTGTAGGGGTTCCAGAAGACCAGAAAGCTTAAAGAAGGGGAGTTGTTTCTGACTTTGACTGATGGGAGCAGGATTCCGGTTGTAGCTGTTGGTGTTTATAATTTATGTTTTGAATTTAGGGTTTTAATATTGGAAGACTGTTTGTATGTACCTAATGTTCGTAGGAATTTAATTTCTGCTACTTACTTAGGTAAAAATGGATATTGTGTTATCCTAAAAGACAATGTTGTAACAAAGAAGGATAAAGTTTTTATTTGTTCTGGTAATATTGTAGATGGTCTTTATATTTTAACTCCTAATAAGCATGAATTATATAATTCTGAATTAAATAATAACTCTCATGTAAAATCATTAAAGAGAAAGTTTCCTTTTACTAATGATGCATATCTTTGGCACTTGCGTTTAAGTCATATTAATTCAAACAGAATTCAAAGACTGATCAAAGATGGACTCTTAGAGCCCATGGACTTTGATGAATTTCCAGTTTTTGAATCTTGTTTGGAAGGTAAAATGACAAAACGACCTTTTAATGCAAAAGGTAGGAGAGCACAAGATTTGCTAGAACTAGTGCATTCAGATGTATGTGGTCCTATGTCAATCTAGGCAAGAGGTGGCTATGAGTATTTCATTACTTTCACTGATGATTACTCAAGATATAGTTATATGTACCTAATGAGACGGAAGTCCGAAGCCTTTGAAAAGTTCAAAGAGTTTAGGGCTGAAGTTGAGAATCAATTGGGTAAACGCATAAAGGCCATTCGATCTGATCATTGTGGCAAATACCTTCTTGGGAATTTTAAGAACTACTTAACTAAAAATGGGATTGTATCCCAATTGACTGCACCTGGAACTCCACAACAAAATGGTGTAGCGGAAAGAAGGAATAGGACTCTTTTAGATATGGTTAGGTCCATGATGAGTTATTCAACTCGACCCATTTCCTTTTGGGGATATGCCTTGAGTACTGCAATGTATCTTCTGAATTTAGTACCTTCAAAGTCTGTTCCTAAAACACCTGTTGAGTTGTGGAATGGGCGTAAGCCTAGTATTAGACATCTCCATATTTGGGGTTGTCCAGCACATGTGTTAAAAAGAAAGTCTGACAAGTTACAGCCTAAAACAGAAGTTGTTTTATTTGTAGGGTATCCAAAAGGAACTGTTGGAAGTTTACTCTATAGTCATAAAGATAATAAAGTGTTTGTTAGCACAAATGCCAAATTCTTGGAAAATGACTATATGAATGATTATACTCCTAGAAGTAGAGTTGTGTTGGCTGAAATAAATGAACCTGTAAATGTACAACCAATGGATGAAACTAGGGATGATGTGGCTGTATTAAATACACCACAAGATACTACTCATGAAATGTCTAGTACACAGGTGCCTCGTTGTAGTAGGAAAATTGTTCGGCCTCCTATAAGATTCATAGGTTTCGGAGAAACTTATGAAACTATCTCAGAAGAGGCTGAATCGGATCCTTACACTTATGATGAAGCAATAAATGATATAGATGCACATCATTGGGTCCAAGCTATGAAATCTGAATTAAATTCTATGTATTCCAATCAAGTTTGGGATCTTGTAGAGGTGCCTAATGGCATTAAACCTGTTGGTTACAAATGGGTTTACAAGAGGAAGAGAGGGATAGATGGAAAGGTTGAAACCTTTAAAGAAAGGCTAGTGGCGAAAGGGTATATTCAAAAAGAAGGTATTGATTATAAGGAAACCTTTTCACCAGTAGCAATGCTTAAATCTATCAGAATTCTCTTATCCATTGCTGCTCATTTTGATTATGAGATTTGACAAATGGATGTCAAGACTGCATTTCTCAATGGCAATCTTGAAGAGGAAATCTATATGTTGCAATCGGAAGGTTTCATAGCTAAGAACCAAGAGCATATGGTATGCAAGTTGAAAATGTCCAATTATGGACTTAAGCAAGCATCTAGGTCATGGAATATCAGATTTGATCAAGCAATCAAATCATTTGATTTTGAACAAAATCTTGATGAACCATGTGTGTACAAAAGACATCAAGATAAAGTAGTAATGTTCCTAGTGCTTTATGTTGATGATATTCTACTCATTGGAAATGATGTAGGGGTTATGTTATTGGCAAAGGTTTGGTTGTTAAGCCAATTTGATATGAAGGACTTGGGTGAGGCTAACTTTATTCCAGGAATTAAGCTTTGGCGAGATCGCAAGAATAAGATGTTAGGCTTATCACAAGCTGGATATATAGATAAGGTTCTAGAACGGTTTAGCATGCAAAACTCCAAGAAATGATTACTTCTTTTCAGACATGGAGTTCCTCTGTCTGATGACCAAATGCCTAAGACTCAAGAGGAAGTAGATATAATGAGACAAGTTCCTTATGCTTCAGCAGTAGGAAGTCTCATGTATGCCATGCTTTGTACTAGACCAGATATCTGTTATTCAGTTGGCATGGTCAACCGATATCAATCAAATCCAGGACCAAAACATTGGCAAGCTGTAAAGCATATTCTCAAGTATCTACGGAGAACGAGAGATTATATGCTTGTTTACCGGTGTGAGGATTTGATTCCCATTAGATATACAAATTCAGACTTTCAATCAGATCTAGATTTCAGAAAGTCCACATCAGGATGTGTATTCACCTTGGGAGGTGGAGCCATAACATGGAGGAGTGTCAAGCAATCTTGTATTGTGGACTCCACCATGGAAGCAGAATATGTTGTTGCTTGTGAAGCAGTAAAAGAAGCTGTATGGCTCAAGAAATTCCTTTCTGACCTTGGTGTAGTAAGAATGGAGCAAGCTCCCATTACTTTGTTTTGCGACAATAGTGGAGCAGTTGCACAATCAAAAGATCCAAGGAATCATAAGAAAGGAAAGCACATTGAGAGGATGTACCATATCTTTCGAGATATCATTTCTCGTGGAGATGTGGTGGTAGCAAAGATTGAAAGTGCAAATAATCTAGCAGATCCATTTACCAAAACTTTGTCTCAAAGGACTTTCGAGTCGCATTTAGAGGGAATGGAAGTTAGATTAATGCACAATAGTCTTTAGGGCAAGTGGGAGATTGTTAGGATAAGTGCCCATAAATCCTATTGTATGATGTTATATATAATATTAAGTATGACATTATGTGTGATTTAATATTGTGTTTAATAAAGTTGTTTTATTATTATCTGAAATAATGGTAACATGAATATTCGGACATTATCATATAGTCCATGAGATGCATAGTATGTGATTTATGTGATTTAGTCATAGAAGATATAAGTCAAAAGTTCTTTGTAAAATCAGAATTGTAGTTCGTAGTCGGTGATGAAATTGGGCGTTTCATCTGCGAAGACTATAACATATCAATTACGATGATTTATCTTGATCTTGGAAGTGGAGACTTCTAGTTGATATGTTGATATGTTTTAAGAGTTAAGACATATTCAACTGGACCGCTGTGAGATTTATTATTCTCCTAACGACTGTCAAATGAATAATAAATCTCACGACTTGTATTTGCATGAACTCTTAATCCTCAGAGAATAATGGACATGATCATGAGGTGTAGGTTTCTTTGATATATCAGGAGTGAGATCTAAAGTAACGGTCAAAACGTCAGTTTGTTGGGCAACCACATTTAGTGTTGATGGAACATATATTCTCAAGATGGAATTCAGAGTCTCTTAACGGAGATACAAAATATTCCCTTGAGATAAGTTTAATGGGTTTGTTATTCAACGAGTTAGGCCTAACCACTTTAGTAAGACTAAAGTATATAGTTATGAAATTGGATTTCATAAATATATGGTGAATAATATAAAAGGATTAAACCGGGCACTCAAGGATTAAGATGTAGTAATTTACAAAGTGGCAGCTACATTCATGACTTTGTATTACTACGAATATTTTATAAAGGAGTTGCATGTACAATAAAGTCTTAGGATATAATTTATAGATAAGGCCTAGAGTGCAACTATATTTATATAGTTGTATTAAATATAGTTAATGGTAACTTTGAACTTATCAAGAGTTGACAGAAAAGCCCAAGGCCCATTGGAGCTAGTGTCTTATTGGTCCCTTTTGGTCCCACTCCAAGCCACATACTAGAGCCCAATTGGAAAGGCCTAAAAGGCTAGCCCAATTAAATAATTAGTTATAAGGAGAGAAACATACAGAATTTTGTAGAGAACCTTTTACATGAAATGGTGTATGTGAGTGTTGGACACTCTTGAACTCTCTCTTGAACATTTCATATAACTGATTGAGAGACCACACATCTTAGGCGTCAGTAGAATTGGAGTGAAGATTAGAAGTATTCCCAAGTGATTACAATCTTTTTTTTGAAATTCACCACACCAAGGTACACTCTTATTCTTGAATTCTGAAATTTACATAGTGCATGTTATCAATTGCAAATGAAGTAGATCCATTTTTTTATTTAATTTTCCCACTGCGCACTCTTATATTTCCATCAAAAAATTGAGTATGTGAAACACATTTAATCAAGTACAATCACACAAATGAATAAGGCATTCATTGAGCTTAAACATGTGTGATGTGTGTGGGTACCAAAGTTGAGATAGTCCTTAGTCTAATGTGAAGGTTCAATGATCAATTCAACCAAGGCATACACAATTAGCACTAGGAAAAGTGACCTATCTCAATAATAGAAATATGCATATATGACCTCCCACATAAACTTGATTACATAAAATGAAGCTTTTCATTTGGCTCTATTCACATCATAACATTTGATCGTTTTGAATCAATACATCTCATTTAGAGATCGATGCCTGAAAATTTTTAATATTTCAATTTGATGAGCAAGCCTTTGGCTTTTTGGGCATCATACATTTTATTTTAGGTCGCTTTCCCTTTTTCTCAGTCAAATACTAGTATGTGCAACAGGCTTTTGCAACTCAATATCTCTTTTCATTTTGAGATTTACATTTGGTGAGCTCTTTAAGTAAAAACAATAAAATAAAAAAGTGGGAAGATATATAGGCACAAGTCTATGCATGTCTCAAGATCAACAAAACCATTGACTAATCATTCATGACAAGTTTGAAGATCGATTTACAACAATCACATAGATGTCAAGAGTTTTCCCACAAAGATAAGAGTGCATAAAGAACAAGCTACGCTCGTAGATGCACAAAGCCATTAGTACAAACGTACAAGGCAAAATATGCTTGTGACAAAGCACAATAATGTCGATCGAACTTTTTAGATTTTCTACTTTTTATGTGTTTTTAGATTTTTGACATAAAAGCAAGAAAAGATTAATAAAAAACAAACAATGTAAAAAACTTTAAAGCTAATAACAAACAAACAAACAAACATTTTTCAAATCAAGCTAACATCACAACAAAAAGCACACAACCAAGCAAAGTCACATAACATAGGAAGAATTAATGCATGGACATGTTGTAATGCTTATGCATGAGTGCCCCTCTTCACCCACACGTCACGTGCGTTTGGAGTGATATCCCTATAGGATTGGGTACGAGTGTTGTGACTTTCAAACCTTTTATTGAAGCTTGCCAAATAGGTGGTGAATGCATCAATCATCCTCATCACATCCTTTACTCCGGGATCACTTTCTTGTCCTTTTGATTGTTCAGCATTCCAATTCCCTTTGTCATGTCTTGGTCCTCTTAACCTTTGAGCACCGGAATTCTTTAATACTTGCAGCTTATAACAATTGGGTCTGGTGTGACCTTGAATTCCACAGTGATGGCAGAAGTGTTGAGTCCTCGGACCTCTTTGTGACTTTAGGAGTGAGTTCCCTTTACCCTTAGGTTTGACCACTGATTGTTTAGGAGGTTTAGTCATAAACCGTTGATCAGTCACATCCTTCTTCTTCTCCGGCTTCACTTTCTCAACATTCGTGGTAGCTCCCTTTGATTCTTTGACTTTCACAAACTTCATTTCCTTGGATTTATTAGCAGCCGAACTACTTTCTCCGGTGTATCCCAATCCGCCTTTGTCGGAAAATGGTTTTTGATGAGCAAGCATTTCATCAAGCTTCTGGGAGGAGACTCGGTCTACTTTAGCATTGACTTGAACCACCTCATGCTCAAAGAATTTTATTTTTGAATAGGCTTCGGTTAACTCTCCGTTCAGCGTCTCCATTTCACATTTGGTCTCCTTGTATCGCACAGGAAGACTTCTATAATCTTCCTCTACCCTCTTCATCTTTTTAATGGCTACGTTAACCACTTTTTCATATTCACCGGTCTTCTCAAGGAGGGAATTGTAGGTCTCTTGAAGTCCCACTGTTTCATCTTCTTCCTCATCATTAAATTCCTCAACTATCCCAATTGACTCCAATTCAGTGTGCTTGCCAAGCTCTTCCACTAGCACACTCAAATCATCTGAAGATTCCACATGAGCAATGGTCATGAATGCAGAGAAGTTTCCCTTTCCATCACAGCTTTCATCTGAATTTGAATTAGAGGAATCGGAATCACTAAGAGTAGTGGCATTCAAATCATCTGAAGATTCCACATGAGCAATGGTCATGAATGCATAGAAGTTTCCCTTTCCATCACAGCTTTTGTCTGAATCTGAATTAGAGGAATCGGAATCACTAAGAGTAGTGGCATACACCTTGCCCTTTGCTTTCAAATAATTGGGACACTCTTTCTTGAAATGTTCGTATCTGTTGCATTCGAAGCACGTGATTCCTTGAGAGGATTGAAAGTCCTTCCCATCTTTCCTCTTAAAATCCTTTTTCTCCTTTTCGAAACTTGGGAATTTTTCTTTCTTAGTAAACTTTCCATTCTTCTTGAATTTCAAGAACTTTCGAAAATTCTTCACAAGATATGCCACATCTTTATCGACAACATCCTCATCCGATGATTCGTGATCTACTACCTTCTCATTAATTGTCTTAAGAGCAAGGGATTTTCTCTTCCTTTGTGATGGCAATGATAGCTCATATGTTTGAAGTGAGCCAATTAATTCTTGAACCTTGATATCATCAAGATCCTTACTCTCTTCAATTGCTGTAACTTTTGCACGAAAGCTTTTCGGCAATGATCGAAGGATTTTCCTTACTATCTTTGAGTCCTCCGTTTTCTCACCCAAGTTGAACTTGCCAATGACCACTTCATTCAGCTTGCTATAGAAAGAGTCAAATGACTCGTCCTTACTCATTTTCAGCTCCTCAAACCGAGTGGTCAGCATCTGCAACTTAGTGTCTTTTACTTTCTTCATTCCTTCATACGTGATCTCTAATATCTGCCACGCCTCCTTGGCAATAAAAATGTGAGATATCCTGTGGAACTCATCTAGAGATACACCACAAAAAATAGCGTTAAGTGCTTTGCTATTTGCATTAGACGCCGCGACGGCTGCCTTATCCCACATGGATTTGGCAACCTCCGGCCTAGTCCATCCAATATCCACCGCATCCCAAACGGTTTCATCCATTGAACACAAAAATGCCCTCATCTTGACTTTCCAAAAGGCATAGTTGCTACCACAAAATATGGTGGAGCATTTAAAAATTGAGATCGGTCCATCTCAAATGAGGTCAAGGATCGCACTAAGGTAATTAAACTACAGCTACTGCACCCGCTCTGATACCAATTGAATGTTCAAATAGGGTATAAAACACCTATGAACGTTTAGACCCCCAATTTACAAATTACCAACACAAGCTTATAATCAAACAATGTATATGCAGAATATGATAATAAGCTAAAACAGAATTGGTAAAACAATCTAAACCATAATTAATCACATCCACAGCAGTAATTAAAAGGTGAAGATTAAGGGAAGAGAAATGCAAACACAAAGACAACACAGAGATGTGTTATCAATAAAGAAACCGAAGTTCTCGGAGTAAAACCTCTCCACCACCCCCCAAGCGGTCAATAATCCACTAAAGAATGAAGTTGGGATACATGAACAGCAAAAGACCTTCCAAGCCTAATCTACCCAGTGTACCTAAGCCCTCCAAGCTTCTTACTCCAACGAGGTTACACCAAACCTTTGTCTTCTTTAGCTTACCGGATTCCGCTATAGCCCATAGCATCAACCAATATCAATTGGTTCCTTCCTAACTATTTCCCAAGTATCAAATAATCTCCTCACAGATATGGGTATGGTGAGAAAAGGTTTTGGCTAATGTACCTCACAAGGATATAACAATAGAGAGGGTGAGAGTAGAGGAATTTGGAGAAACAAAGATGAAGATTGTGGATGAGTCAATCTTGTTTTTCTCTAGAATTTCTCTCTCAAAATTCTCTCTGGAAGCTCTTTACATTTCGTGGGTATAAGGGGTATTTATATTGGTGTGTATATGGAATGCGAAGAGTCAGTTTTTCCCAAACAGAGTGGACTGGCGACTTGGCTTCGCGACTTGACTGAGTCGCGAGTCCAAGCCGCGAGCTAACTGAATGGCCAGACTGGACTTTTTGTCCTGTAGTGCTCCAGCTGGTGTGACTATTTAGCTCCTCTGCATGCTTCACTCGTGCGCAACCTTTAACGACTTGTAAGCCGCGAGATCCAGTCGCGAGTCCCTTACTGAGTGCACAATCTTGAGCTTTTCTTCACACTCTCTCACACACTACTCTTACATAATTCCCACCTAAATACAGGGTTTCTAAATGCTAAATTACAAGCAAATTGGCATGGAATAAAGCCAAAAAAATGGTTGATTAAATTCAACCTTACAACATGCTAGGATGAAGAAACAAGGTATAGACCAATGCATGACAAGGGTAGCAAAGATGGGTGCAAGAGGTGGCTATGTGCAATGCATGACCAAAGCATGGAAAGTGCATATGTGGGGCAAGGTGTGTTAAATACACAACCAATGAACCAAACATGTTCCAAATGAGGAAACATGAGAAACCCCAAAGTTTGGTACTCATCAAAGTCCTAACAAGTGAGAAAATGCCCAAGAGGCATTTTATCAAACACCTAACGTGCACACTATATACAACAATGTAAAACAATGCATGAACATCATGAAATCCACCCTTAATACACGTTCTTTTTGCCACAAAGGGCCAACATCTAAAGCAAATCATCAAAAGAAACCAATCCCATACAAAAATTTGAAAAAAATTAAGTTTCCCCAACCCCTATGATGAAAATCCCAACCAAGAGCACAAAACTCTCCAAAACATAATCTAAGGATCCAAATTAATGAAAAGAGTGTAAAATTACCTTAGAGATGTTAATGGAATGAAAAACCATTCAGATTGATTGGGTTTTGATGTAAAAATATTGAAAAAGGGGTTTAAGAGAGGATGGGAGAGGTTTAAAACAGGTTTCCCACGAAAAACACTTTAAAAAGCTGTTTCTGGGCGATTCGCGACTGGCGAGTCGCGAGATGAGTTGTGAAAATTTTTGCGAGTCGCAAGTGAGTCGCGAGTGAGTCACGAAAGCTTCTGGATGATCTCGCGACTTGCGTTGTGCGACTGGCGAGTAGCGAGATGAGTCGCGAAAATTTTCGCGAGTTGCGAGTGAGTCGCGAAAAACTCTGACACCTGTTTTTCAACACAGAACATGTTTAAACAATGAAAAACAAAGTAACCACTAAACATGAACACAAAGAGTGATAAAAATCACTTCCAAATACATATAAGATGATCAAAAATCTTTTTGGATTGATCCATATATAGTTGAGCACACACACATCACATTTAAACAAGTACAATCGAACAAATGAATAAGGCATTCATTGAACATTAGGCATGTGTGTTGTGTGTGTGTATCAAATGTGGAATAGTCCTTAGTCTAGAGTGAAGCTTCAATGATTAATTCAATCAAGTCATACACAACTAGTACTAAGTCAAGTGGTCTATCTCAATTATAGAAATGAACATATATGACCTTCTACAAGAAAATGATTACATATCTTTGAAGCTTTTCATTTGGCTTCTTTACAATTCATAACATTTGATTATTTTTTATCTTTACATCTCTTTTTGAGATCGATGCCTGAAATTTTTGATATTTCAATTTGATGAATAAGCCTTTGACTTTTTGGGCACCATACATTTCAAATACATGTCGCTTTCCCTTTTTCCTAGTCGAATACTAGTATGTGCAATAGCTTTTGTAGCTCATTATCTCTTTTTGAGATTTGACATTTGACATTTGTTAAGCTATATTAGCAAAAACATAAAAGAGTAGGAAGAGATATAGGCACAAATCTACATATGTATCAAAACTAACATGACTATTGACTAATCATTCATGACAAGCTTGAAAATCGATCTACAACAATCACACATAGATGTCAAGATTTTTCCCACAGAGATAGATGTGCATACATAACAAGCTAAGCCCATAAATGCACAAAGCCATTTGTACAAAAGTACTAGGCCAAACACATATGTGATATGTGATCAAATTTATACGATCAAACTTTTTGAATTTTTCACTTTTTATGTGGTTTTAGATTTTTTACTCACACAAAACTAAAACATAAAAGTAAAATCAAAACAAAACAATGCATATAAAGAAATGCAAGATGCACAAAATGCATGAAGACATGACATTCAATGCATGAAGGGTTCTACAAATATCGAAAGAATTAGATCAAGGACCAAAAGAGCAAAAGCTCAACCATAGGAACCCTTCCTCATCCAAACGGAACGATTTTTTGGAATGAGTGTCTCATGAGAAGTGAGATGAGGGTTGGAAGAATGAGAACCGGAGATGCACATAGATAAGGAGTTAAGAGCATTAAACACTTTCTTTAACAACATGCTATTTTCACTCAAATCCGGTTTACCCTTTTTAGCACAACTTCTAAGAAGCTCAAGTTTCTCTATTCTTTTAATTTTTTTAAGAGCACGAAACTTAGAGCAATAAGGTCTTAGATGACCAAAAGCACCACAATGGTGACAAACAATGTGTTTAGGTCCATTAGGTTATTTGGGAAAGGATCTAGCAACATGGTTTTGTTCTCTGTTCAATTTATGACATTGAAGTCTTATATGACCAAACTTAGATCCATCCAAAACCTTAGGTTGAGACCTAAACGGAGGCTTTGACTTAATAGCCTTTCTCTCCACCTTTTAATTTCTTTTACGTGGAAGAATGTACACTGATTTGTCCTTTGATGTATGAATGTTCAAATAGTGTGTAAAACACATATGAATATTTAGACTCCCAAATTACAAATTACCAATTCAAGCTTATCATCAAACAATGTATGTGCGGAATATGAAAATAAGCTAAAACAGAATTGATAGAACAATCTAAACCGAAATTAATCACAACCACAACAGTAATTAAATGGCAAAGATTAAGGGAAGAGAGATGCAAACACAAAGACAACACGGTGATATGTTTTCAAAGAGAAAACTGAAGTCCTCGGCGTAAAACCTCTCCGTCACCCTCCAAGCGGTCAATAATCCACTAGAGAATAAAGTTGGGATACATGAACAGCAGAAGACCCTCCAAGCCTAATCTACCCAGTGTACCTAAGCCCTCCAAGCTTCTTGCTCCAACGAGGTTATGCCGAACCTATGTCTTCTCTAGCTTACCGGATCCCGCAATCGCCCATTGCATCAACTAAAATCAATTGGTCCCTTTTAAAATGCTTCCCAAGCACCAAAAAGCCTTCTCACAGATATGGGTATGGTGAGATAAGGATTTGGCTAATGTACCTCTCAAGGATGTAGTAATGGAGAGGGTAAGAGTAGAGGAATTTGGAGAATCAAAGGATGAAGATTGTGGATGAGTCAATCTTATTTTTCTTTAGGGTTTCTCTCTCAAAATTCTCTCTGGAAGCTCTCTATATTTCGTGGGTATAAGGGTATTTATAGTAGGGTGTGTATGGAATGCGAAGAGTCAGTTACAGCCAAACAGGGTGTTCTGGCAACTTGAGCTTGCGATTGGAACGAGTCGCGAGTTTGAGTCACGAGCTAACTGCCTTGACAGACTGGAGATTTTGTCCTGTAGTGCAACTAGCTTAACCCGCGAGGCAAGTCGCCAAAATAGGGTTGCACAGTTTTTGGTATTTTTGAAATTTTTCAAAACACAAATACTTTCCAAAAACAATTAAAACACTAAAAAATCTTTTTGTATTTGATCAACATATAATTGAGCATGTGCAACACATTTAATTAAGTACAATCACACAAATGAATAAGGCATTCATTGAACATAGACATGTGTGATGTGTTAGGGTATCAAAAATGAGATAGTCTTTAGTCTAATGTGAAGCTTCAATAATCAATTCAACCAAGTCATACACAATTAGAACGAGGAAAAGTGACTCATCTCAATTATAGAAGTATGCATTTATGACCTCCAACATAAACTTGATTACTTAATTTTGAAGCTTTTCATTTAGCTCGATATACATCATATCATTTGATCTTTTTGAATGATTACATCTCATTTTGAGATCAATGCTTGAAATTTTTGATATTTCAATTTGATGAACAAGCTTTTGGCTTTTGGGGCATCATACATTTTCATAAAAGTCGCTTTCCCTTTTTCCTAGTCAAATACTAGTATGTGCGACGGTTTTTGCAGCTCAATATCTCTTTTCATTTTGAGATTTATATTTGGTGAGCTCTTTAAGCAAAAAAATAAAAGAGTGGAAAGATATATAGGCACAAGTCTATGAAAGTTTCATCATCAACAAAATCATTGATTAATCATTCATGACAAGTTTGAAGATCTATTTACAACAGTCACATAGATGTCAAGATTTTTCCCACAATGATATGAGTGCATAAAGAACAAGCTACTCTCGTAACTGCACAAAGCCATTAGTACAAAGGTACAAGGCAAAACATGCCAGTGACAATGCATAATAATGCCAATCAAACTTTTTGGATTTTCTATTTTATATGTGTTTTTGGATTTTTGACATAAAAGCAAGAAAAGATTGATAAAAAACAAACAATGTAAAAACATTCAAAGCAAGAAAAGATAACAAACACAAATTTGTTAAAACATGCTAGAGAGATAACACAAACCACACAACCAATCAATGTCACAAAAACATAGGAAGTATTAATGCATGGACATGTTGTGATGCTTATGCATGTGTACCCTTTTTCACCCACACGGCACGTGTGTTTGGGGTGATATCCTTATAAGATTGGGTACTTGGCTTACAATTCTCAAACCTGAGGGTGAAGTTTGCCAAATAGGAGGTGATGGTGTTTATCATCTTCATTACATCCCCAATGTTGGAATCAGCTTCTCCCCCTTTCGATTGCTTGGAGTTCCCTTTGGCATTTCTTTTTCCACTTGGCCTTTGATAGCTGCCATTCTTTAATGCCCAAAGTTTGAAGCAATTAGGTCTAGTGTGACCTTGGATTCCACATTGGTGACACCAATGTTGAGTTTTCGGTCCTCTTTGTGACTTCGGAAGAGATTTTCCTTTTGCCTTGTGTGTAACCCCTGCTGGGTTTGGAGGCTTTGTTAAAACCTGTTGAGCAATCATTTTTGGCTTCTCCTTGAACTTCACTTTCTCAGCAGCTGAAGTTGTTGTCACTGGTTCTTTTGCTTTTACAAACTTCATCTCCTTAGACACAATGTTGCTCAAACTAGCGTTTCTGGTGTATCCTAAGCCGCTCTTGTCAGAAAAAGGCTTTTGTTGTGCAAGCACTTTATCAAGCTTTTTGGAGGAAACCCACTCTATTTTAGCATTAGCTTGAATCACCTCAAGCTCAAGGAATTTGATCTATGAATGGGCTTCGGTTAACTCTCCATTCAGCGTCTCTACTTCACACCTAGTCTCCTTGTATCGCACCAGAAGACTCTTATAATCTTGCTCTGCTTTCTTCATTTTCTTAATGGCTGCTTTAGCCACTCTTACATATTCACCAGTCTTCTCAAGGAGGGAATTGTAGATTTCTTACAGTCCCACTGTTCTTTCATCTTCATCAACATTAGATTCCTCTACAATCCCCATCGACTCCACGTTAGTGTGCTCACCAAGCTCTTCCACTAACAAACTCAAATCATTTGAAGATTGTACGGGAGAAATGGTCATAAATGCAGAGTAGTTTCCTTCTCCGTCACAGCTTTCGTTTGAGTCTGAATTAGAGGAGTCTAAGTCACTAAGAGTAGTGGCATACACTTTATCTTTCCTTCTCAAATAGTTGGGACACTCCTTTTTGAGATGTCCATGACCATTGCATTTATAGCATGTCATTCCTTGAGAGGATTGAGAATCCTTCCCATCTTTCCTTTTCAGATTAACAACCTTATCACACAATATTCTATTTCTTCTTTTATACTTCTTAATCGAAGAATTAGACTTACATAGACCATTGTGTAGAATGTGATCCTCATTTTCAAAAAAATTCAGCATGTAAACAAACATACTCATAAAGTTATTATGACAAACATTTAAACCACAATTCAATATAGCCTTTTCCATAGCTTCATCCATAGCTAAGGGGTCAAGGATCGCACTTAGGTTATTAAACCACAGCAAGTGCACCCGCTTTGATACCAATTGAATGTTCAAATAGTGTGTAAAACACCTATGAATGTTTAGACCCTCAAATTACAAATTACCACCTTTGTACCATATTACATTCTATCCATCCTTCACCCCTCTATCGGATCAGTTTGGTTTTTCCCTTACAAATATAGTATCGGTTGGTATCAAAGCTTTGGTTCAATGGTTGGACATCATCGACATGGTAATAATGTTGAGAAACGTGAGAGATATCATCAAGATTTTGAAATGGATGATTTAAGTAGACAACTTCAGCAACTCCAGGAGCGTTTGGAGTTTTATGAGAATCAAGGACAAGGTCCTAGACATCATAATTCAGAATCTGAAGCTGTTAGCGATGATGAAGAGGAGAATCCATTTCACCATGCTCATAGTCATTCCTCCGGTGGGAGCACTCCACCTCATCCTCGTCATCTCAAAAACTTACAATGAGGTTATGATATGAAGGTGGATGTTAGGTTCTAAGACTTTAGGAACTAATGTATTAGAACTTCAATTTGTATATGTTGGCAAACCATGATCAAAACATTTAGTCTAGGTTTAGACTTTTTCAATATTTGGTTCAAATTAAGTTTGGAATCGAGTAATTGTAGGAAATTACTATTCAATTTCTGCAAGGCTCGATCGATCGAAAGTCGCATATCAACAAAAATCAGCAAACGTAAAAAGGCCATAACTTATTTGTTTGAAGCCCAAATCGCGATCCGTTTTTTCCAGTATTTAAAAGACATCATAAGCTAACCCTAGGTAGGGTTTTCAAGGCTTTTTAGAGAGAGAAGAGTGTGTCTCCTTTGTATCTAGGGTTTTGTACCCATAAAGCTCTCTAAAGTCTTCTACTGGTGTTATTCCTTGAAGAATCTCAAGATCCAGAGTTGTAGAAGTTGTTGCCTTCTCTAGTCATCAAAGGTGCTGATGATCTAAACCTTCAAGGTGATCTTGGAGTCACAAACAGGAGAGTTCGTGTTTTCTATCACAAGTTTGGGTGCTTGTGTTGCAAAGGCTAAGGAAAGAAGTAGTCTGTGGACTCAGAGCTATTATGGGGTCGTGATAGTAAGTTTTCTACTCGAGGTAGCAATAGAATATTAGTGGTCTAAATTCTATTGTACAAACTTCAATTCTTTCATAGTGGATTTGCTTTGTACAAATTTGTGTTTTCTATCACAAGTGTGGGTGCTTGTGTTGCAAAGGCTAAGGAAAGAAGTAGTTTGTGAACTCAGAGCTATTATAGGGTCGTGATAGTAAGTTTTCTACTCGAGGTGGTAATAGAATATTAGTGGTCTAAGTTCTATTGTACAAACTTCAATTCTTTCATAGTGGATTTTCTTTTTACCTTAAGGATAGCTAGGTTAAATCCTCCCCAGGTTTTTTACCGGTTTAGTTTTCCTAGGTCATCATATCATTGTATTCTTTATATTTTCCGCTGCTTTACATGATATGATTGTTATTGTTTTAACCTAGATCTAAATAATAAACCTAAGTATTCACTTGGTTAAATAATTAGGTTAAACAATCTAGTTTATAGGGGTCTAAAAACGTACATGTGGTATCAGAGCAGGTTAGCTCTTGTGTTAGATCTTTTGATCTAAGAGTTGATCCTTGATTCCTGCTATCATGGATAATTTGAAGTGTCTTTCTGCTCATGTCTGTGACAATTTGAATAAATAAGATGCTATTGCTTATGTTGATCTTATTGATGCTTGTGAAACTCTTCATAAGAAATTATCTAAATCATTAAAAATTGCTAAGAAATTCAAGGAAGAGTTAAAATTGGCTAATCTTGAAAAAGAGGAATTGGTTGTTTGATTAGATGAATCTAACAAAAAGAATGAATTTTTGAGAAATCAAATTTCCTCTCAAGATGAGAAGACGAAAAGCTTGGAACAAGAGTTAGTTGAATCTAAAGCTAAAATTGAAAATTTGACTGGTACCAAGCCTGCTGTTGATAATAGAAGTGTTTCTATTTCTCTTAAGCCTAAAACTGAGAAAGTTTATATCCCTCCTTTCAAGAGGAATAATAAAGAAAATGCTTATTTTGCTAGGTTAGACAAAAGTAAAAGTTCTGATGTAGACGCTGAAGTTTCTAAACCTATGTCTAAACCTACTATTAGAGAGCATAATAAATCTGTTTTTGTGCCTACTTGTCACCTTTGTGGTGTTGTTGGTCATATTAGACCAAATTGTTCTTTGTTGAGGCAAAAACCAAAATCTGAGACTAGATTTGCTGTTAGGAATACTGATGTTCCTAAATTTGTTCCTGTTTGTCACTTTTGTGGTGTCTCCGGTCATATTCGTCCTAATTGTCATAAATTGAAATTTAAGTATTTTGTGTTTCAGTCTAGGATATGTGATGATATTTCTCCTGCCATAAGTCCATATAAATTGTTTCATATTCTTTTGAAAAATTTGAGCTTGTTGGCTTGTGAAAGGAATTTGCAGAATTTCAGTCTTTCTCAAAAGATTGGTGTAATCCCTCAAATACACTTTGCTTCTCATGGATTTTCATCTACAAAGCCGAAGGCTCGTGCTATATGGGTGAGAAAAGATTCTCTAAGGTGAGTGTTGCTGACTTGTCCCTGATTTAATTTTTTCAATTAATTGTGGACATGTTTTCTTTTAGTTTTTGGTTGTTTTATTTTTCTTAGGTTGTTTTGTTTAAAAAAAAAATCCAAAAACATTGAAAAATTTCAAAAAGACAAAAATATTTTATTTTGTGTCTTGTTTTATTTGTTTTAAGGATTACATGAGTTATAATATCTCTCTCTTGATTTAGAACATGCTTGACATTGTAGAGAAACTTGAATAGTATGTGTTATATAAGTGCTAAGCTATTTATGATTTTGTATGAGTATGTACTAGTTTGTACATGTACTCATAGGTTAATTAAGAAATTAATATTTCTTGTTTATGTACCCTCTATAGCTTAGTTAAGCATTGTCATGCATTGTCACGCCCCACCCCCGTGTGCATGATATTGTCCTCTTTGGGCGGCCCGAAGGCTCTCTTAGTCCCTCAAGGTTTTGTTCTTCCCCAGGTTGCGCTAGGGAAAAGGCCTCATACACAACAAGGGAAGGCATTCCTTATAAGCACATCCCATGTGCTTCCCTATGCAATGTGGGATTCCATGAAATGCAAGACCCCTTTTTGGGTCACTACAATCCACCCCCCTTAAGGGCACACGCGTCCTCGCGTGTGAGGCCCACACTTCCGACTAGGGCATGGCTCTGATACCATTTGTCACGCCCCACCCCCGTGTGCATGATATTGTCCTCTTTGGGTGGCCCGAAGGCTCTCTTAGTCCCTCAAGGTTTTGTTATTCCCCAGGTTGCGCTAGGGAAAAGGCCTCATACACAACAAGGGAGGGCATTCCTTATAAGCACATCCCATGTGCTTCCTTAGGCAATGTGGGATTCCATGAAATGCAAGACCCCTTTTTGGGTCACTACATGCATTGTTTTTGCATTTTATTCATTAGGCATAATGTGTGCTTTTTAGTTTTGGTCATAATTTTTTCTTTTTTTGAAAATCCAAAAAGATTTTGTTTTCTATTTTGTATTATACATCATGGATGTGTAGTTAAGGTTGGCCATATTATTTTTACTTAACATGCTTGTGTACCTTGTTTAGCTTGGATGAGCTTATTTTACTGCACTTTGCTAGTTTTAGATATGTAGTGCATGTTGTGTGGGAGTTGTGTATAGTTTTTGATCACTTGATCTTAATTTTGAAGTCACATGCTTTTGATTGTTAGGAATTGAACTTAATGAGAAAGGCATAAATAACCATCTCACCACTGTTTACTAGCCAATCATGAACACCTTAGTGCATATCATAAGATATTGTGCTCGAGAAAGTGTAGCACAAGCACAAAAAAAACATAAGGTGTAGCCTCGGATTAATTATAAAATTGGTGTGTACATTATGTGGCTAAAAATAAAAATTTCACAATGAAATAAAAATGGTGTGTATATTATGAGGCTGAAAAAAATACATGATTGCAAGCTTGTTTTCTAGGAGATGTGAGAGTTATATGATGTAACTATTTAGGTGATTGTCACTTTCAAATTTATGTGATGAATAATGTAGAAATTGTGATTGATTACTATCTACTTATCACCTCACATGTATTACATGCTTTTACTAGTTGCACATACCACACAAGTTATTCTTTGCTAAACTTTGTACATGAAATTGTGTGTGAATTTGGTTTGGCCATCCAAGATTATGTTTTCTATGATTTTGATGCAAAATATGTTCATTGGTTGAAAATTTGAGGGTAAAAAGTGTCATAATCTTGATTTTGGAAGTTCTGGGTTGAATTCAAGTGTTTTTGAAAAACTTTTAAACTCATACTCATGCATTTCATTCATGAAATCAGTTGGTTTGAGTGTTTTCTGCATAAAACTTCTGCTGTTTTTCAAAAATTCAATTTTTCCAGAATTTCGATCGATCAAGTGTGATTTTCAATCAATCGAAATTTCCATATTTTTTAAGTCTAGCTTCTACCTGACTCGATTGGTATTCGATTGATGCTCGACTGATCGAAACTGAAAAATTTTCAGTTTTTAGAGTTTTGACCAAATTTTTTTTCATGCATCATTTGTGTTTAGAATTCACATGCATAGCATTATTTTTCTGTATCCATCTTACAATTTTGCAATCATATTTCTCGTTATTTTCACACATAACATGCATACACTTTCCTAAATTAGGTACTCAACTTGATTTAAAAAATGATTTATTAATTTTTGAGTCCTTTGTACGTTTTAGTATATGCTATTTTTTATGTGTGAACTGCAGAAAATATTTTTCTTAAGAGATATGATGGATAATCAATGTGCAAATATTTTCTCTACTCATGCAACTGTTTATGGGTTACATAGTGTCAAGTTTGCATTTATTGAAAGAGAGAATATTTTTTCTTCATGTGTATCCTCAACTTAGTTTTTAAGTTTGGTTTGTGTCTTTTTCCCCTCCTCCTAAATCTGTTTTTAAAACCTATGTTCTTTTTAGGGGGAGTTGTTGCTCTTCATAGGGGAAGTTGTCTCTATTTTCTATAGAGTTGAATTGTTTTGTGTTCTTTTAATTCTCTATTTTCTCTTATCTTTTGTTGTGTATGTTTTCTGTTTACTCTTTGATTGGGTTGTCTTTGTCAATACGTGACAAAAACGGGGAGAAATAGATGAAATTTGGAAAAGGATTTTTAAAAAATGTTTTGTTTAGGGGGAGATGAAATTTTTTTTGAAAGAGGGAGAATAAATTATTTTTTGATGTATCTAACTAAGGGGGAGAGTTAGTTTGCATATTTGTTGTTTTACTATTTTTATGACTTTCTTTCCACACATGGGTTGATGTGTTCTTTTGAGTGTTTCAGGATAGACAGGTACATTCTAATCAAGATCTTCTACCTCTTCTTGCAACTTTTAGGTTAGGAGTCATAGATTGGGATTTATGATGTATTTGGGCAATAATATGTTATTGGGCTGTTTTTACTTTGAGCTTTTTATTTTGTGTAATGTGTTTTGTCACAGATTGCCAAAGGGGGAGATTGTTAGGTTCTAAGACTTTAGGAACTAATGTATTAGAACTTCAATTTGTATATGTTGGCAAACCATGATCAAAACATTTAGTCTAGGTTTAGACTTGCTCAAAGTTTGGTTTAAATCAAGTTTGGAATCGAGTGATTGTATGAAATTACTATTCAATTTCTGCAAGGCTCGATCCATCGAAAGTCACATATCAGCAAAAATCAATAAACGTAAAAAGGCCATAACTTATCTGTTAGAAGCCCAAATCGCGATCCATTTTTTCCAGTATTTAAAGGACATCATAAGCTAACCCTAGGTAGGTTTTTCAAGGCTTTTTAGAGAGAGAAGAGTGTGCCTCCTTTGTATCTACGGTTTTGCATCCTTTTGCTTGCATCCTTGCCCTTTTTTCTTGCGCCTAGGAGGTCGCACCCTTGCTCCAAGTGTCCGTGCTCCATGCATGTACATGCAAAGACAAAAGAACAAGCCAGCGGACAAGCAAAGAAAAAAATGAAAGGAAAAGCATGCTAGAGACAAGCTAGAAAAAGATGTCAAATGGGGGCAAACAAACATGTGAAGCACACGAAGAGGCAAACAAACATATTATCAAACAAAAAGGGGTGTCCTAGGAGGACAAATGTAGGTTTGGATCAAGTGTTCATAGTTCCATTGGATTGGGGTATGGACGACACACAGACTCATGCATGAACATGTAGGCAATCGTGCAAAGAAGCAAAGAAAGCCAAACGGGTGGCGCAAAGCAAGCAAGGCAAGCATATCAACATTTCACGGAGCAAAGAAAGGTGCATATCAAGCACACCAACACCACGGAGGTGTATCTCACAAGTGGTTACATCCAAACAAACCCTAGGAGGGGCAGATGTGACCATACAAGCACAAGCCTACGGAGGGCACAAAGCATGGCAAAGCCTAGATCTAGAGAGGCTAACATGTAGATAAAGCATAGAAGCAAACAAGCAAACATAGACATGCATAAAGGAAATGATCCAAACCCTTTGATACAGGCCTAGGTGTATGGATGTAGGCCTAGACCACAGGATCTAGATCTACACTCTATCGGAAGGGCCAAAAAGCAAGAAAAAGAGATATTAAGAGATGGAAGGGCTAAAGTAGCACATGGCATAGCAACCAACATAGATCTGAGCATAGAAGCATGGCACGGAGTACATAAACACATAGATCTAAGCATAAGGACATAGATCTAAGCACTAACATGTAGATCTAATTAAAAACATGGCAAAGAACACGTAGGCACCTAGATCTAAGCATAAACATGGCAAAGAGCTTAAAATCATGTGGATCTAAGCACAAACATGAAAAGTAGACATATCCTATCCCAAGAAGGCTAAGCCAATAACATCAAAGCAATAAATCATGGCATGAGCAAGGAAACATGCTATAAAAACTAATAAGACATGCTAGGAAAAGCAATAAAAACATTTTATTAAGCAAAAAGAAGTAAGGAGAATCTATAAAGAGAAAGGAGCGTGGATTGTAGCTAAAAAGCTATCCACACCCCTAAACCTCTAATCCAAGGTATGGAACCAAGGAGAGGAAGATTGGGTGCAAGAACACTACCTTGAAGATTGTAGAGAAAAGATGAGAATCTAAGGTGTTTGAAGGTGTTTTAATGTGTTTGGATGTGTTTAAGAGAGAAATTAGAGAGTGAAGAGAGAGAGAATCTGCCCAAAAACTTCCCAAGAAAAAAAAAATATACATATATATTGCAAAATGAGGAGTTAGGGGTCATTTATACTGCAAAAATGATCCTTTGGCTTCCAATGCACCTTGAAGGTGTTGCGGCAATGGGCATATGATCCATCCTCGTTAACGTTAATAAGGGTGATTCTCATCTAGTAGTGAGACAAGTCATCACTGAGTATTAGGCAATAGAAGCAAAGCACCAGCCATACACAAAAAAGAGCCCTAGACTCGATTCACCGTTTGATGAAATTCAGATTGACCATGTACCTAGAAGGCCTAATGTTGAGGTTAACACAATGGCCCAGCTGTCTTCGACATTTGAGATTTCCTAATCAGACAACTGAACAAACATTCAAAGGACGATTCCAACAGCATTCCAACACAAAGGCCACCGGCCACCTTGCTGACATCAGCAATTCTGGCATTTTCCTGGTTCAAATTCGGATGCATATTTGAAGGCCTTCCCAGACATGGATTGAGCTGATCTTGGTGTCTTTGGAAAGCTCTAGATGTCTAGTTTCCAGAACACTAAAGAAATTGAAAATCCAATGGTCGGATAAAATGTTATGGTCTCAGAAAGCATGCTGATGTGTTTTTCACAATTTTCTAGATATCTCAACCGTTTTAACTCCGATTTCGACCCATGACTAGTCGTTGGAAAGGAAATTTGATAATCTTCACAATGGAACTATTCCCAACCTGTTCTGACAGTCAGATCAAAATTAGAGTTTCTGGTGCCCTCAAGAGTCAATCTCAGGTCGAACTTGGTCAAAGTTAACGAAAATCACCAAGTAGCTCGGGTTTGTTGTAGAAAAATGAAAATGTTGTTTTGGGATGATTTTGACCCAACTTTTACTTTTGGTAAACCTAGGATTAACTAGGGGCATTTTGGTCAATTTGACCTGAAAAGGCACTTCGAGTGCTCCGATACCCAAACGGGTTGTGCCATGTCAATCTAGATGTTCCTGTGGCCCCATGGATAAAAGATAATATTTTTTGAATTTTCGGGGTCTGGCATGTAAATCGGGGGCGGACAAAATACAGAGTTTACATGGCTCTTGCCTCAAACTTCTCTCGGTGGCTTTCGCCTCTATCTCAATCTATGTTGTTCTAGGTGTCTTGGCTTCTGGGTGGCTTTTGCCCCTGTCTCAATCTCTTCTGTTCTAGGTGGCTTTTGACTCTGTCTCAATCTCTTCTATTCTGGGTGGCTTGTGCCTCTGTCTCAATCTCTTTTGTATTTTGGATGTCCATGTGTACATGTTCAATTCCAAGAAGGATATGTACTCAAGTTATTGTGTCCTTTCGTTCTAGTATCAAAAGTTCTAAGGACTTGTGCCTGCATGTTCAATTCACGAGGGGTATGTGCACAAAATCTGATGTCTTCTCATGGTCATGGTAGTACTTCTGTAATCTTGATGAAAAACTCACTCAAGGGGTTTACCGAACATTCTAGGCTTCCTTGGTAACTTCGATCTTCAAGGGATGTTCTTGTGTAAACCTTGGTTCTATTGAGGATTTCTTTGTGATTTTTGGATTTCTTAAGGATTTTTGGATTGCTTAAGGTTTTCTATGCAAATTCTGTTCTTTCTAGACTGCTCATTGACTCACTAGGGAGTGTTCCTATCATTTTTGGACTTTCTTGGGTATATGTGCAATTTCTAAATTTCCTCAACCCATTGAGGGGAATTTTTGTAATTTTTAATATTTGGGGCAATTTTGTAATTTCTGATGACTCTCAACCCACTAGGGAAGGTTCGAGTTTTTTCTAATTTTCTTCTTCTCTTGAGGTCCACTAAGGATGATTTTTGGGAATTTTCTATAAATTCTGAGCTTTTGGGATTTTTTTTTGGCAACTAAACTACACGTAGTTTAGCCATCGGGTGGCTTTCCTGCCTCTTCATTTTCCCAATGGTTACCAACTTTTTCTTCTTCTTCTTATTACTATTCATCTTCTTCATTTCTTCATTTTCTCACCAACCCTTCAACTCCCTCTCTTTCTCTACATAAACCCATTGAAACTCCCTCATTTCTTCACTTCTCTCATTTGACTCCTAAAATCGAAATCCCCCTCTCTCTCAAAACTCTCTCCAAAACCCATTGTACCAAAAACCTCCTACACCATTTTCGATGATATCTTCAATCTCACCTGCTGGATCACGGCCACAAGGCTGAACAAGTCTCCTCCACAACTCTATAGGCCAAAGAAACATCTATCTAGCAAAGCATGGCTCGGATTGGTAAGTTTTTAAACTTTTCTCTTTTTCAAGTTTCACTCTGATCTTCAGTTTTAATTTGTTTCGGCACTTGTAAATGCTTGGGTTTTGTTGTGGGAAGGGTTTAGATGAAATCCTGATGTCTTAGGATGTTAGGACATATGTGGAACTTGTTAGAGACATATGTTATGTAAATTGGCTAATCCTTTGACAAAATGCACTTTACTTCAAGGAACAAGAGTTCAATTTTAGTATTGAAGCCATTCAAATCTGTCCAAGAAACAAGTGAAGAAGTGTTGTTCATTAAAGCTTGACCGATAGCTCGATAGATCATATCTATCAAGGTTTAATGCTGATGCTCAACAATAGCTCAACAGAAGCTGTATCCATCTAGAATTATGAAATTCAGATTTCCAGATCTGATTTCATGCATATCCATGTGTATTTTTGTAAACAAATCACTCAGTGGTTTTCCCCATTCATAAACAAATCACTCGTGTCAAATTTATTTTCCACTGCATTCAACTTAGTTGGTGATTTGTTTATGCTACGACGCTTTCTGCATGTAATTGAATCTAATTAATTCACTTGGCTAATTAATTGATTAATTTACCAAAAGGGGTCAATACATTCTTGGCCTATCAAGTGGTTTCAGAACAGGCACACTCTGATTAGGGTAAATCTTTGCTGTGTGATCCATTGACCCCTATTGTCATGGCTGCAAACGGCATGGAAATATCTTTTATTTCAAATACATCTTGCTTTTCTAATCTTTATTTGATTGAGTGTTTCAGAAAATGCAAGTCTAAAAGTTATTTGAAAGCTATCTTGAGGATAATTGAAAAAGGTCTTAGTATGACAAAGAAGAAACTAGACTATCTCAGAATGAAAATGTGCAGAGGAGTTCGTCTGAGAAGGGTGAAACTTAAAGGTTTCCTTCTTAAATAGCAGATGAGAGAGAAAACCATTCCTACTGATTTGTCATGCAAGCATGAAGTGTGCTTTATGATGAAATCTGCATTTAAGGTAATGGACACATGTTTGTGGTACCTTGACAATGGATGCTCATGACACATGACTGGAGACCGCTCTCTTTAAGGTTTTCGAGTCTAAGAAAGGTGGAAATGTCACTTTTGGTACTGGGAGCAAATCACAGATAAAAGAGAAGGGAACCATCTATCTACCTAGACTGCCAGACATTTCAACTGTGTTGTATGTAGAAGGTCTGAGAGTGAACTTCTTGAGCATAAGTCAGATATGTGATCAAGACTTTATGGTGTTGTTCTCAAAAGGGAAATGCCTTGTGTTGAATGAGTTTGGGAAAAATCTCATAGGCGGTGTCCGCACTCTAGATAACTGCTATGGATTGGTACCTGATGCTGATATTGTGTGCAATAGCATTAATTTTCCAAATAAAGACCTATGGCACCAAAGGATGGGACATGCTAGCTACAAACATCTGTCAATTGTATCTAAGCATGAATCAGTTTTGGGGATACCAAAGCTCAGCAAAGTTAGCAATGTTATGTGTCGACTGTGTTGGCTTGGGAAACAAACAAAAGCAAAACATCCAAGCACTCAAACATCAGCTACATCTAGCCCTTTGGAGCTACTACATCTGGATCTCATGGGTCCAACCAGAACTGAGTCTCTTAGAGGAAAGAGATACATCATGGTTGTGGTAGATGATTTCACCAAGTATACTTAGGTCATTCTTTTAAGATCCAAGTCAGATGCTCCTGAGCACATTAAAGCCTTGTGTACAAGATTGCAAAATGGGAAGAACTTGAAGATTGATCGAATTCGCAGTGATCATGGTAAAGAATTTGAGAACTCATACATGGAATCCTTTTGCACTAAATCGAGTATATCTCAAGAATTCTCTGCTCCTATTGCTCCTCAGCAAAATGGTGTAGTAGAAAGAAAGAACAGAGTCATTCAGGAGATGGCTAAAGCCATGTTGCACAACAAGGATGTGGCTAGAAATTTATGGGGAGAAGTAGTTAATACCGCATGTCATACGATTAACAGGGTGTATTTCAGACCCGGTACAAAGAAGACTCCCTATGAATTGTGGAAGGGAAGAAGCCAAATGTGAAGTATTTCAAAATCTTTGGAAGTACTTGCTTCATCCTTAAGGATAGAGAGAATGTGGGAAAATTTGACTCTTAAAGCGATAAAGGAATATTTTTGGGATACTCCTCCACTAGCAAAGCTTATCGGGTGTACAATAAAAGATCTAAGAAGGTGATGGAAACAGTCAATGTTGTTATTGATGAAGCTTCAGGTACTGGTTCTGAGAAAATTGGTGAGGAAATACCTAAGGAAATTCTTCATTCAGAGCCTAAGGTTGTTCAAGAAATAGTTGATCAAAAGCCCGTTTCTCCAAGTACTCCAAGTGTTGTAGAAGTCTTAGCAAACATTCCTACCTTACCTGATTCTGAATCTCATGAAGAGAAAGGACCTTTCTCAAGGATCAAGCTGAATCACCCTCCTGAAGTTATTATGGGAAATATGAATGAACTTACACTAAGAAAGCGTATAGTTGATAAATTTGTTGCTAACTTTGTGTCTTATTCTTGCTATTTGTCGCAGGTTGAACCCACCAAGGTTGAGGATGCTCTCCAGGATGAAAGCTGGGTTGAGGCCATGCATGATGAACTGCTTCAACTTCAAAGGAATGATGTCTAGACCCTAGTACCTAAACCGGAAGGAGAGCACATCATTGGCACAAAGTGGATATTCCATAATAAAACTGATGATGAGGGAAATGTGATCCGCAACAAGGCTCGTCTTATGGCTCAAGGATACTCTCAAGTGGAAGGAGTAGATTTTGATGAGACATTTGCTCCTGTAGCTCGTATGAAATCCACCAGGGATCTCCTAGCCCTGGCTTGTCACTTGAAGTTCAAGCTTTACCAAATGGATGTGAAGACTGCATTCTTAAACGGGTTCCTTAAAGAAGCTGTCTATGTGGCTTAGCTTGAAGGATTCATTGATCCACATTTTTCAGATCATGTGTTGTTCCTCAAGAAGGCACTCTATGGACTAAAGCAAGCATCCAGAGCTTAGTATGACCGGCTTACACAATATTTAGTCTCACATGGTTTCACAAGAGGACAAGCTTATCAAACTCTTTTTATCAAAAGGGAGAATGGCGAGTTGATAGTTGCTCAAGTCTATGTTGATAATATCATCTTCGGGTCTAAAAAGGATGAACTTGCTCATAATTTTTCCAACCTTATGCAAGCCGAGTTCGAGATAAGCATGATTGGAGAGATGAATCACTTCCTTGGATTGCAGATCCGTCAACAAGAGTCAGGTATATTCATATCTCAATCTAAATATTCTAAAAATCTTGTGAAAAAGTTTGGATTGGAATCTGCTAGTTCTGTTAGAACCCCCATAAACCCAAATGTTAAACTCACTGTTGATTTGTTAGGAAAAAGTGTTGATTCTTCTCTATATAGAAGCATGATAGGTAGTCTCCTTTACCTTACTGCTAGTAGACCTGACATTAGTTATAGTGTGGGAGTGTGTGCTAGATATTAGGCTAATCCCAAAGAGTCTCATATGATTGCTTTAAAAAGAATCATAAAGTTGTCAAATCCACTACCGATTTCGGTGTGTGGTATAGCAAGGACACCAACGATGTCTTAATTGGGTATTCTAATGCAGACTGGGCTGAGAATGCTGATGATAGAAAAAGTACTTCGGGGGGGGGGGTTGTTTTTATGTGGGTAATAATCTTGTCTCCTATATGAGTAAGAAGCAGAATTCCATCTCATTATCCACTGTTGAAGCTGAGTACATTGCTGCTGATAGCTATTGCACCCAACTTTTGTGGATGCAAAAACTCGTCCTTGATTATGGTATTCGTCAATAAACATCTTACCATCTATTATGACAATACCAATGCCATTAACATCTCTAAAAATCCTGTTCAACATTCTCAGACAAAACATATAGAGATTCGACACCACTTCATTCGGAAGCTTGTCGAAGATGGCACACTCACTCTTGAGTTCATCCACACTGATGATCAGAAGGCTGATTTGTTCACTATGCCTCTTGACAACAAACGGTTTGAATTCCTACACCAAAACATTGGTGTAATCTGCATGGAGTGATCTCTCCTCTTTCTCCTTTTGCCTTATGCATTTGCATCTAGTTTTATGTTTTGCTTTGTTTAACATGTTTTTGTTTGTTTGTTTTCAGTTTTGCTTTATTTATTTTTTTCATAAAAATAAAAATAAAAATAAAAATAAAAATAAATTGAAAAATTAGAAAAATACAAAAACAGTATGAGTTTTGTGTACATTGGTACTTGTGTACCTTGGATGGCCATTGAAACAAAGTTTTCTAAACTTTGTATCGTTTGTAGCTTAGATGAGTATCTAAATTCACAACTAAGCAAGTGAGCTTTGTGGCTCATGTTTGTAATGAGTACGATTAAGTAATCTCTTATACTTAACACTCATATCACACTTTTTGATGGGAATGACTAAAAAATCCTAAGAGAAATGCATAAATAACCATCTCACCACTAAATCCCGCCAATCATGAATAACATCTACGTGCTTCGGCATAACAAAATTGTGATGTTTTTGGCTTAACATAATTGGGTATTTCTTCTCTTTCTCTTATATGCCCATGCATGATATGCTCAAAAAAAAAAAAAATATATGCAAAGAAAATCAAAAGCAAAAAAAAAAAAGAAAAAAAGAAAAAGAAAAAATCAAAATGCTTTTAAATATGGTTGCAAGCATGTTTCTAGGAGATGTGGGAGTTATAGGATGTACCTCGAAGGTGATAGTCCCCATCAAGCAGTTATGATTTTGTGTGAGTGATATTGATTTTCTCATATCTCAAATCGTCATAATATGAGACACTTATATACTCTTGCTATGTTTTTACACACAACTCGCAAATTCTTTGCTACTTTTGATACATGTGCAGGCACAATGTGATATGGCCATCATAAGGAATACATGTGTTAATGTATACTCACTAAACTGTCTTAACTTGTTTTTGAAATATAAAATTAGTTAGACTTGTTTAGTGTGTGTGTGTGTGTGTTTTGGATCACGAATGCTTTGCATTTTCTTGTTGAGAGATGTTTTTGAGAGCAACATGTTGATTGGATCTATGTTTGAGTAGCTTGCTTGTTGCATTCATCTCTATGTGTTTTTCCTCTCTTTGAAAAACTCATTTTCTTCAAGCTCGACAGCTTCTTGACAGATCCTCGACAAATTCTTATCTATCGAGCCCCTTGGACTTCCTTTCTCGACAGAAGTTAGCGCATTCTCGATCGATCGAGCTTTCTGGAATTTGTCTCAATAGCTCCTCGACAGCTTCTCGATCCATCAAGAAACTTTCTGTCTGGCCAATAGATTCTCGATAGAATCTCGATCCATCGAGGTACTTTTGCCATCGACAGATTCTCGACAGCACCTCGACAGATTCATAACTGTTGATATTTAATGCTTGACAGATCTCGATGGCTTCTCGATCCATCGAGATACGATTTCTATATATATACTCAGCGCGAAATCATATTCATTTTTCTCACCTCTCTCTTGACAGAAAATATTTTCTCTCCCTCCAAACACTCTCTTCTCACTCAAATCCCTCTACCCACATGATTTTCAACCTAGACCAAGATCAGATAACTTGGTAAGAGTCCTAAATCCTTCATTCTTCATGCATTCATGCATTTTAGACCTAGGTTTTGAGGTTTTTGAAAATTTTGGGGTTTTTGAGGTTTTTGTGAAATTTTTGAGTTGGGTGTTGTTTAATTGATGCTATATGATCATGCATTGCATTCCATTAGCATTTTCACAATGTTGCAGGCATTTAGATGTGTGCTTGATTGTTGAAAATTGTGTGCTGGTAGGTTTGGATTGGGTTTCAACCCATGATGCAATTATTTTTAGCACGTCACATGTTCATGGATATTTCAGGCATTCGTACCATTTCTTTTCTTTCTATTTTCTCTGTTGTGATTGTGTTTTGTTTCTTTCTCTTTCTCTCTCTCTCTTTCTCTCTCTCTCTCTCTCTCTCTCTCTCTCTCTCTCTCTCGGATAGATTGCACATGGCACCCAAGTGCAAATCTAATCTGACTCAGAACCCTTTTCGTTCCAAGTCTTCCTCATCTTCTGATCTTCCCATTCCTCCTCTTCACCTTCGGTTCCGTGATGAGAAGGCCCATCAGGATTTCTCTAAGAACTTTTCTAAACGTGGCGTTCATCTCGAGCGCCATATGATTCTATCGGACTTTGCCGACACTCCTCTACTTGATGTCATTCACACTCAGGGATGGGAATCTCTTTGTGAGATACCCTTAAGGTGTCCCATCGTGTTCATACAAGAGTTTTACTCCAGTATGCACGGTATCGATACCTCTGTACCTTAATTTGCTACGGTACTCCGAGGTACACATATTGTAGTCACTCCGAATCTTGTATCTGAGATACTACACGTCCCCCGGGTAGCGCATCCTGACTACCCCACTTGTCAGCGTTTGAGGACTGTGTCCAAAGACGAGCTTCTGTCTCACTTCTGCGAGGCACCTCCATATGGGGTGAGCGTCAAAACACCCCATGCTCGGGCTTTGTAAAAGGTCCAAAATTCCTTAATACTCCACTGTCTCACTATAACTCCATCACAAAGCCTCGTGCTCGATTTTTGTTGTCCCTCTTAGAGGATTTTCCATAAACTTTCCCTTTCATTTCATTATCTCTATCATAGATGTCTATAGAGATACGGAGACCCGTGATAAGCTCATTTTTCCTTCGGCTATCATGCGGATCCTTCGCCATTTTTCCATCCCTATTCCTAATTCTCCCTACTACACTGTCCTGGGTGCCATCAGCGTAGTTTCTGTTCAGCGGAGCGAAGCCCAGCTTCGACCGAAGCGGCTACAGACGGAGACGACAGATCCTCCAGCCTCTACCATTCCTTCCACCTCTGCTCCTTCTTCTTCGGGTGGTGGTGTGACTCTCGAGGCCATCATAGCACAATTTCAGTGCATGGATGCTCGCCTTGATACTCTTACTACTGAGTTGTCTTAGGTGAACACCCGTGTCGGTCGTATTGCACGACAATAGGCTCGCCTCGATGGTTTCGCCGCTTCTCCCTCTCCTTCTCGAGATGTTTTGGTAGATAAGGATGGCGATGATGGTGCTGTTGATGAGGATGAGGATAAGGATGAGGATGCTAGCTCTTCTTGTGATAAGGAGATGACAACCTCTCAGTGACTTACCATTTATCATTCGTGACAAAAAGGAGGAGTAGTTTTGGATGATGAGAGTAGTCTTATTTTTAGGGGGAGAGTTAGCATAGGACATTTTTGTTAGGGGGAGTATTTATATTTTGAGGGATGTAGTGAGGATTTTATGTACTTTTCTTTTCTTTATCTTTAGTTACATTATCCTCTTGTACACTGGTCTTGTGACCATTTATTTATGACATACATTGTAATTATTTTCATTTATATATATGTTGATGTATGTTGTTTTTCACCTATCTCTCCATGTGTTGTTTCTTCTCTATCTTTATACACATGTTTCTTTATGTATGCAATCCTTTATTTATGTTACACACTAAGATGCCTTGATGAGTTTTGTTTAGAGTGTTTCAGAAGGACAGGTTGTGAAAATCTACCATGCCATGAACTCTCTTCTTGCAAAGTTTTTCAAGAGTTTGTGTTAGGGTTAGATTTTACTGTATTCAACAAGTGATTATGAGTTTAGTGATTTAAGACTTCTCTCATAATTCATTTGTTTGTTGTGGTTTTGTCACAGATTTCCAAAGAGAGAGATTTTTAGGACATATGTGGAACTTGTTAGAGCCATATGTTATGTAAATTGGCTAATCCTTTGACAAAACGCAATTTACTTGTAATTGGGTAGATCTAGGATGGGTTTAGTACTTCAAGGAACAAGAGTTCAAATTTAGTATTGAAGCCATTTAAATCTGTCCAAGAAACAAGTGAAAAAATGTTGTTCATTAAAGCTCAACAAATTATATCTATCGAGATTTAATGCTGATGCTCGATAGCAGCTCGACAGAAGATGTATTTATCGAGAATTACGAAATTCAGATTTCCAGATCTGATTTCACGCATATCCATGTGTATTTGTGTAGGGTTTCTTTTATTACAACCCTAGACATATATAAAGATTATTTTAAGGGCCATTAAAGGTGATGCAACTTGATGAAAAGTCATTGTGCATGCAAATTGTGACCGGAGACAGAATTTGCCATAGTTCATTATATTCTCTCTAAAAGCTACTGCGTCTTTGCGCCAAGGGTTTTGTGACCAAGAAGCTTCCTGATCTTCATTGTTAGATAAATTGAAGAACTTTACTGCCAACATCTTCTTCAAGTTGGTGTGTTAGTCACGTACTGGGATCCGTGCATCATTAGTTAGTCACGTACTGGGATTTGTGCATTGAACGGAGAGATTGCCGCTACATCACAAGTCCAATTGGGTATTGGGGTAAGGGTTCAACTGTAAATTGGTATTAGGTACTAGGATTCCTTTTACTTGTAACTACTTGTTTTGATAATAGTGGATTCTCGGGAATGGTGACCTTAAATTCACCTTGGTGGTTTTCCCTATTTGTAAACAAATCACCCGTGCCAAATTTATTTTCCGCTGCATTTAACTTAGTTGGTGATTTGTTTGTGCTACCACACTTTTTGCATGTAATTGCATCTAATTAATTCACTTGGCTAATTAATTCATTAATTTACCAAAATGGGTCAATACATTCTTGGCCTATCATAGGATAAGTAGAAACATGTTTGGGATGAGTTTTGATTTAAAGGGGCCAAGAATAGCGATGAACATTATGGGTTCATCCATGCATGCGCATGCCTCGTGTATGCTTGTGCATGTTCGAGCTATGCATGCGCATACAGCATGCATGCGTACGCATGCTTGTTCATAAAAACATGCGTATGCAGGCTTCCTGCATGCACACACATACTCAGAAGTATACGCACATATGTTTGGGCTTACAGATGCAGTTTTATGCCCAAAACATGTTGTAATGCTTTTCTTTCACTTATTTATCTCAATTTGATCCTTTTGCACTTAGTTCTATCACTTTTAGGGGCAGCCATCATATTCGGGTAGGGGTAACTCCAAAACCCTATTTGAATGGTAGAGATTGTTGATGGCCGAGACTAAGGCCTTGGTGAGGGCGGCTGGCTTTGTGCCATTCTTGCATCTTCTTCCTGAGAGAGTTGCCAGGAGTGTGCTGGTCTAGGCACTAGCCAAGAGGTGGTGGGATACTACCCATACCTTCCACATTGCTGAGATGGAGATGACTATGACTCCCTATGGCTTCCATCGGATTATTGGGCTGAGATATAATGGGCCCATCATCAATCTAGAGGGTGAGTCGAGTGTGACCCTTGGTATAGATCTTTTGGGGTGTACCTACCCTAGTGAGCACGTCCACTACTTTGGCCTTGCTACAGATTTCAGGCGGTTCCCGGAGGATTAGACTTGGATGGCAATGGCATTCTTGCTCTACATGGTGAGGGCATATATTTTTGCCAACGGTGGCTAGACAGTGTCTCTGAGGTGGTTGGTTCTCTTCCACACCTTTGAGGGGGCTTGAGAGGCAAATTGGGGGCATGGTTGTCTCGTTTATCTGTGCTTGGCCATGGACACATTGAGCCAGGGGACTCTACGTCGGCTTGTAGGGCCTTGGAAGCTCCTTGAGGTTAGATTTTTTTTTTTTTTTTCATTTTTAGATTTCCCTTCCATAACTATATTCATGGCTAGTCTTGCAAACTGTATCCCTCACTCTTGCATTTGATTTGTATCTTGCATCTGATTTGTGCCTTGCATCTGACTTGCATCTGTCATGGTAGCTCATATTTGTAAACCATTCCTAACTTGCAAAATGTATTTGTAATATCCTAGCCAATTTGCTTGATTAATTGTTATGGATTTACATACTTATCATTCTTTTAATTACCTTAACTGCATAAGACTTTAATATTTTGATGTTATAGGAAGAAGATTATAAAGGTAAGGGTATATGTGTAGATTTATTTCATTAGTTGGGCCTTTTTAGGAAATAGAACTAATGGGGGTGGTAAGTATAAATTTTGTAAAATTTTAAGGGTGAGTCCTCAGCCTTTTTACTTATAATGAGACAGCTCTTTTACTTATAATGAGACTAGCCCACCCTTCAACCTTATATTCTCTATTTTGATCATAGAAGCTAGAATTTACTGTATTACGTAAAATCTTACCTCCCACAACCTCTAGTGACCGGAAAGATAGATATAGACCTCCTGGCTCATGGCATCCATGATGAAGTACATGTAAGATTGATAAGCAATCCCCCAATTGAACTCCCTAGTAGCTTTGAAGTCTTTGAAAACCTCCAACCATCGAAGCTTGATTGTCTAAGCACTATTGGCAAAGAGAGTGGCCCCTATCACATAGAGCAAGAAGGCCTTGGCCATCCAGGCTCGATCCTCAGGTGTTGCCTGGGCCTGGGACTCAAACTCCCAAACAATAACATAATATTGGACGGTCTCGTTATAATAAGAACATCATAATAGCTTCATAACAAGAGCTCTCCCAAAAGGATGCCCGAGCTCAACAGGGTGACCGTAAGACCTCAAACCCGTCAACCTATGGAAGTTGTAGGGGGTTAGGGTCATCTCCCTACCAGAAATGTGGAAAGTATGGGTGGTATCCCACCACCTCTCAGCAAGGGCCTGCACTAGAATCCCACGGGTCGTGGCCTCAGATAGATGGGTGACAAAGGCCTCAAAGCCAGTAACTTGGTCCAATTCCCTAGTCTCAGGAAGGAGCCTATCGTACCAAAGTCGAGCAGTAACCAAGGTACCGTAGATACCGCATTTTGTACTCCTTACGACTCGGGCCCCCGTTCCTTAATGATGTTGGAATTCTAAAGCCCAAGGTTGGTTTAAGGCCCGATCAGATTGAAATTGACTTGAGGAAGTTATTTTTGGGAAAATATAACTCTTTTATGATCTAAATAAGCTATTTTTGGAAAGGAAAGGCCACGGAAACCCTAGGGCATGCGTATGCATACACGTGTAAGCGTATGCATGCTCCAGCTTTGCGTGCGCATGCTTCATGCATGCTAAGGTTCTAGAAACTATGAAATGCAAGTTTTTCTACATTAATGTTGGGTTTTAGAATGAATCCCACATCGTCTAGGAGCCATTCCAAACCCCTATTTTCAGAGTATAAAAAGCCATACATGGTACCTTTTCAAAACACATAAAAATCCTAAGGGAAAACACTATATTCACTAGCAATAGTGAATCAAAGATGGAGTTTTTCACAAAACATCCTCAAGTCAATATCTTTCTGATTGAAGCCTTTTCTGGCCTTGATCTTTAAGTTTCAATTTTACTAATCACTCTTTTGTTCGATTGTTAATAGATTGACAATGGGGAATGGTCAAAATCAAGCTAAGGAGCTTTGTGTTTTGAGGTATAATGTTTTTTAAGTCCTTTTTCTTTCTTTTCTTGTTTTAATCTTCTTTTTCTTGTCTTGTTCATGTAATAATATGCCTGTTTAGTTTAGGTTTTCTTGGTTTTATTGTTTTAAGCATGTGAGGTTGCTAGATTTAGTTTCTGTGCTGTTGTGTTCTTGTTTTCTAGATTAGGGTTTTGGGGCGTTTATGCATACACATGTTTTTTGCATGCGCACGCATACTAGAAGTATGTGTACATATAAAACTGGGCTGCACACGCAGGCCTTATGTATGCGCATGCATACTCATGCCCAGAAACCTTAATCCAAACCTTTTTTACTTCTGTTTCTTTGTTTTATCTGGTTAATATTCTTCTGTCTTGATCTTTTTTATGCTTATGAGTCTCTGCCTTTATGTTTTGTTTGTTGTTTGTTTTTCACATGTTAGATTAGGGTTTCCTTTCTATTCTTTATTTGATATACCATGAACATGCATATGATATGACCATGCATTGATGCATAGGTGCTGTGGTGCAATAAGGTAAGTGAGGTAGGTCATGCATTCATACAAACATGCATTTGTTTGGAATATGCTTTTGATGATAAGTGTGAACATGCTTGGTTGGATGATGTGCTCTTGATATCTAAATGCCTATAATATGTTTGATCTCAATATGTCTATGTTTCTGTCTTGGATGAGATATATGCTTGTTTGTTTACTGCCTTGGATATGATAAGATGCATGATAGATGTATGTGTTGGAAAAATGCATGTTTGTATCACATACAAAACATACGCAGCAGAAAAATTAACGGATCTACTTCATTCGTAATAGATAACATGTACTATGTAAATTTCAGAATTTGAGAACAAGAAAGCATACCTTGGTGTGATGAAATTCAAAACCGAAGATCAGAAGTTCTTGGGAAGGATGCAAACACAAAGACAACACGGTGATGTGTTATCGAAGAGGAAACTGAAGTCCTCAGTGTAAAACCTCTCCGCCGCCCTCCAAGCGGTCAATAATCCACTAAAGAATAAAGTTGGGATACATGAACAGCAGAAGACCCTCCAAGCCTAATCTATCCAGTGTACCTAAGCTCTCTAAGCTTCTTGCTCCAACGAGGTTACGCCAAACCTATGTCTTCTCTAGCTTACCAGATCCCGCAATCGCCCATTGCATCAACCAAAATCAATTGGTCCCTTCTTAACTGCTTCCCAAGCACTAAAAAGCCTTCTCACAGATATGGGTATGGTAAGATAAGGATTTGGCTAATGTACCTTTCAAGGATGTAACAATGGAGAGGGTGAGAGTAGAGGAATTTGGAGAATCAAAGGATGAAAATTGTAGATGAGTCAATCTTGTTTTTCTTTAGGGTTTCTCTCTCAAAATTCTCTTTGGAAGCTCTCTACATTTCGTAGGTATAAGACTATTTATAGTAGGGTGTGTATGGAATGCAAATAGTCAATTACAGCCAAACAGGGTGTTTTGGCGACTTGAGCTCGTGACTGGAACGAGTTGGAAGTTTGAGTCGCGAGCTAATTGCCTTACCAGACTGGAGATTTTATCCTGTAGTGCAACAGCTGGCGTGACCTTTCAACTCCCCCTGCATGCTTCACACGTGTGCCATTTCTGGCGACTTGCCAATCGCGAGCCAGTCGCGAGATCCAGTCGCGAGGCTCTTCTTGATTGCACACTTTTGAGCTTTTCTTTACACTCTCTCACACACTACCCTTACATGATTCCCACCTAAATACAAAGTTTCTAAATGCTAAATTACAAGCAAATTGGCACGGAATAAACCCAACAAAATGGTTGATTAAATTCAACCTTACAAGGTAGAACACAAAATAGGCACAAAATCGGGTACCACAACATGATTGCAACAAATATTTGCATCCTTTTTAGCAATAGGTTTAGCAATCAAACACTTGGCATGCATCTTAAGAGATTCATTTTCACATTTTAGCTCATCAACAAGTTTGTTAGACAAAACAAGTTTAGCATCAAAGTCCATATTCAAACATTCAAACTCCTTTAGTTTTTCAAGAGAATGTTCAGCAAGTTTCTTGTACTTTTCAACCAATTCATTGGATTCATTGAGCTTAGCAATCAAATCATCCTTTTCACAAATGAACTTGCTGAAATTCTTTTGAAACTTCTTAGCATTTTTCTTTAAGAGCTTGATGTTAGGAATATCAATAACATCCAAAGATTCATGTAACATAGCATCACAATCATGAGAATTATCACTCATAGAGGCATTTTCACAAGCACGTGGCATGTAGCATTCTCAACATCCAAAACATGCATAGAGGCATACAAAACACTATTTATGGCAAATAAACACAAAGGGTCAAGGATCACACTTAGGTATTTAAACCACATGGCATAAATCATGGCAAAAATATATGCTTACGAAAATCCAAAAAATAAAATAAGCACTAGCATGCACTAGAAGAAAAAATAGACATTAACCTCAAGTGCAGAAAAGACTAAAGCAGTAGACTGAAGCTAAAAAGCTAGACCCGCTAAGTTTATAGTCGCTCTAGAGAATTTTTCAAAAGTGGGAAGTCAAAGGAAAGAGTGAAATGAGGTCAAAAATGAGCCAAAAGGGGCTTTTATAGGGTTTTGGGGCAGCCTGGCTACCTAGCACACCTTCTTGGGCCGCCAGGTCAGCCCGGCGCACCTTGAAGTGCCACCGGTCAGCGTTGACCAAGTCAACGTTAATCGGTTGACCCGGTCAAACCTTTAAAAAAAAGGGGGGGGGGGAACTTTTCCTTCCCCAGAGCTCTGAGACAAGTCTAGAAAATATTTCAAAAGCAGCTGCAGTAGATCGGTCCAGTCAGGTAAAATCTGGTCTCGATCCGTGAGTAGTCTCCGCACGCAAATTTGGGGCAACAAAATTAGAAATCACGTTCTTTATCCGACACCTCTCATTGACCTCGAAATGTCAGATAAAGAAGGGGCAGCTGTTGATACCGTATTTTGTCTACTCTCGATTTGTGTGCTAGACCCCGAAAAATCCAAAAATATTATTTTCTCTCCATGGGGCCACGAGGACATCCAGAATGATGTGGCGCAACCCGTTCGGACGCTGGAGCACCCGAAGTGCCTTTTTCAGCTAAAATGACCAAAATGCCCTTGGTCAACTTAAGGTTGACCGAAAGTCAAACAAGGTCAAGACACTCACAAAACAACACTTTTCACAGTTTTACATCAAACTCGAGCTTTTCGGAGATTTTTGGAAACTTTGACTAAGTTTGACCGAATTTGACCCGTAGTTGACTCTTGACGAGCCTTAGAAACCCTAATTTTGATCCGGCCATCAAAACGCATTGAAACCAACGTCATTGCGAAGATTATCAAATTATCAGTCCAACGAATATTCATGGGCTGAAATCGGAGTTAACGACTAAGATATCATGAAAACCTGGATAACGCACCGATCAATGCACCACTAACTTCTAAGAGCGATAACTTTTGATCCGACCGTTGAATTTTCAAGTTCCATACCTTTTTAGAAATTGGAAGACAAGATATTTCTAGGAGTTTCAAGATCAACCCCATCCAGGACCATTTGAAGGTCCTAGGCACCCTCTAGACCAAAAAAAAAAAAAAACTCCCTGGCTCCCTGCTCACTACCTGGACAAATTTTGAGCTTTTCTCCTCTCTTCCAAACACAAAAAACACATAAAAAACACATAAAAAAAACGCATAAAAAACACATCAAAACATCTTGATTCTTCTCTTCACCGAAAATACAAGGTATTGTTCTTATACCCAATCTTCTATTCCTTGGTTCTACCCCTTGGTTTTAGGGTTTAGGGGTGTGGATGTAGCTTTTTAGCTACTATCCACACCCCTAACTTTCTAAAACTTTTTCTAACATTTATCTTGCTCTTTTTGCCATAATAACATGATTTGTTGCTTTCTTTAGCATGTTTCTTGCTTTATTTGTGCTTCTAGCCCAAATCTCCTTGTTTTTTATGCCTTATGCCATGTTTCATGCTTAGATCTACATCCTTACATACTTATATGTTTAGATCTACATGCTTTATGCTATATGTCATGTTTTCCTATGCTTTGTTTCTTTTTTTTTTTTGAGGATGATGTTAGGGTTACATGCTCACATGCTTGTATAATGTTGTTGGCTATGCCTTGCTTGGATCTATGTGTCTATATGTTTATTTCCATGCTATATGGTTAGATCCTTGTCTTCACATGCTTATATGTTTGGATCCATGTTCTTCCATGTTTATGTGCTAGGCTTCTACATGTTTACATGCATGTTTCTATGCCTATATGTCCAGATCTATGTTTTCACATGCCTATGTGCTTGGATCTTTGTTCTCTACATGCTTTATGCCATCATCTATGTGCTTGCGTGCTTCACACCATGTTTATGTGCTTAGGCCTAGACCTTGTTTGTCATGCCATGTTCTATTGTAGCCTTTTTGTTCCTTTTATCGCATTTTTTTATGTTTTGGCCTAATGGTTAGGACCCAATCTAGACCTTATGGTCTTTGTCATCGTCCATACACCAAGGCCCACATAAAAGGGTTTGGAACACCCTATTTGCATGTCTACGCTTGTGTTGCTTCTATGCTTTATGCTTGTGCTAGCCTCTCTTGTTCTAGGCTTTTCCATGCTTGACGCCCTTAGCGGGTTTGTGGTTATGTGGTTACATCCGACGCCCATGAGGCCTTGTTTGGATGTAACCACTTAGGATGCATCACCATGATGCCGGTTGCTCCGTGCATGCCTTTCCCATTTTTCCGCTCCATGCGATGCTATGCTTACCATGTTTGTTTGCGTCACTCGTTGGCTTTCTATGCATCTTTACACGCTTTCTTACATGTTCATGCGTGAGTCTTGCATGCTAGTGTGTCATCCATTTTTCAACACAATGAAGTCATGGACATCCGGTCCAAACCTACATTTATCCCTCGCGGACACCACATTTTGTTTGCTTTCATACTTGTTTGCCTTCTCGCTTGTTTACTTGCTTTCTTGTTTCATTGCTTGCCATGTCTATCATGCTTAGTTGCTTTATGCCTCTTTTATATGCTTTTTGCATCTTTTTCCTTCCATTATTTGTCTGCTAGTTTTTTTGTCTTTGCCTTTGCATGTACACACATGGAGTGAGAACGTATGGAGCTAGGGCACAGTCTCCTAGGCGCAAGCAAAAAGGGTGAAGACGCAAGCATGTAGATATAATCCAAGCGGCAATGTTCCGTAGTTTTAGGGGTCTAGCCTCTCCCATTTGGTTATGTACTCTTTTAAGACCCCTTCCTTCTTCCTTTCTCTCTTAGATAGGTTGTATTAGGTATATCATGCCATATACCATTTGTCCTCATCTCTCAAGTATGGCAACCCTTGTTTACTTTCCTGTACCTATATTTTGGGTCATGCTCTAGGGATGTAGGCATTTACTTTCCTACTCTGTGTGCTTGCATTGTGCATGATGTATGTATATATATACCTGCTCGCCCCTTCTGGTGTGATTGTCATAGCCCATGTCACTTAAGGCAAAGTGATGCCTAATTTCCACCGCGAAAGTAAGATGACATGTCGCTGGATTTTCGCCATGGAAATCTGGTACTTTGCTCGAATGCCTTAGGAAAGCATAGATTGGGACCACACCCATTCAAAAGCCAAATCTCAAAACCCCCATGCATGCAAAGCCTCGAAAGCCAATGCCAAAATCATGTTTTTACTACCAATCTCCAAAAATTAAGATTTTATCAAAACAAATGACTGTCCTTGGACAGGCATTGTGGGGTGCCTAACACTTTCCCCACATGTAACCAAACTTCCGGACTCAAGAATCAAGATTTTTTTGTCATCCACATTAGATTAGGAAAAATGACATTTTTCTTAGCCTAGGATTGGTAATAAAATCAACTAGAAACAAGTGACCAATCACACCTTAGAAAAACCTAACGATTGGTGGCGACTTCACTTATCTTGGTGATTCCCTTAAAATTTGGCCAAGATTCCTACCACACCTCCAAAGGTAGACAAATACCTTCCTTCACCGAGAGAGAGAGAGCACCTGAAGCACCGTGCGAACCACGCACGCACCAATCCATTGAGAGGGGCCTCTAATGGGCCCCGCATGCATTGGAGCATCGCCACGGTGGGTGGTCAAATGAAGGCCCACGATGGCGGTTTTTCGCTTCAATCGAGGCCGAGCGTCGACAGTGATTCCGTACATAATTCTGAAAAAGGGAAGGTTCTGATGCCTAGGTGGCAACTCCTTTCTGTTGTGTCCACATGTACAACTCACTAGACGATACATGGTTTAAGTTTGCATGCGTTTGGGAGTTATGGCAACTCTTCACAAAGTCCACACAATCGGTTTCCATTGTATTCTAATAGTACCCTATCCTTAGGATTTTCTTAGCTAGCATCTTCATTCATATGAGGGCCACAAATCTGTTGATGAACTTTGTCCATGGCTCTTTCAGCTTCTCCTTTCTTTAAGCAATGAAGGTGTATACCATCATATAGGACCTCCTATAGAGTTGACCTCTATGCAAGATGTATTGCATTGCCATCATCCTGATTGAATGACATCCTTTCTTGTCCACACCTTTGGGATATGCCCCCAATTCTAGGAACTTCATGATGTCGTAATACCAAGGAACCCCTTCTTCTTCTTCTATAGCCAGAACTGAAGATTCGCTCTTCTCCTTGTATACCAACTCATAACTTTAATCGATCTCTAGGGGTCATATCCATACTCCCTCAGGTATTTCAACCATGGATGCAAGGTAGCAAATGCATCTGCGAACTGATTCTGACCTCTAAGAATGATTGTGTATTCAACCTTATCAAAGGTTTTGGTTAAATCCTTTAAATATTGTTGATAAGGCTTCAATTGTTCTTCCTTCACCTTCCATAACTTTTGTGCTTGAGTTATAACCAAAGTCGAATCCCCAAATGCCTTTGCCTTTTTTACCCCTAACTCTTAGAGGGCTTCCATTCCGGCGATACAAGCTTCATATTTTGCTATCTTATTAGTCATCTTAAAGTTCAATTTGACAGCCAAAGGCACATGAGATCCACCAGGAGTGATAAAAAGTACTTCATCCCATTCTCATACTAGTTCACGGCTCCATTGAAATACATTTTCCATGTCGCTAGTTCAATATCCAAGATGTCTTCATCGAGGAAGCGTTCTTTTCCATCATCTCCCGATATGGGATTCTCGGCACAAAAATTAGACTCAACACTCCCTTTGATCGTTTTTCTTGCCACATGTTTCTTGCTTTATTTGTGCTTCTAGCCCAAATCTCCTTGTTTTTTATGCCTTATGCCATGTTTCATGCTTAGATCTACATCCTTACATGCTAATTTGTTTAGATCTACATGCTTTATGCTATATGTCATGTTTTCCTATGCTTTGTTCCTCTTTTTGTTCTAAGATGATGTTAGGGTTACATGCTCACATGCTTGTATGATGTTGTTGGCTATGCCTTGCTTGGATCTATGTGTCTATGTATTTATTTCCATGCTATATGGTTAGATCCTTGTCTTCACATGCTTATATGTTTGGATCCATGTTCTTCCATGTCTATGTGCTAGGCTTCTACATGTTTACATGCATGTTTCTATGCCTATATGTCTAGATCTATGTTTTCACATGCCTATGTGCTTGGATCTTTGTTCTCTACATGCTTTATGCCATCATCTATGTGCTTGCGTGCCTCACACCATGTTTATGTGCTTAGGCCTAGACCTTGTTTGTCATGCCATGTGCTATTGTAGCCCTTTTGTTCCTTTTATCGCATTTTCTTATGTTTTGGCCTAATGGTTAGGACCCAATCTAGACCTTATGGTCTTTGTCATCGTCCATACACCAAGGCCCACATAAAAGGGTTTGGAACACCCTATTTGCATGTCTTCTATGCTTTATGCTTGTGCTAGCCTCTCTTGTTCTAGGCTTTTCCATGCTTGACGCCCTTAGCGGGTTTGTGGTTATGTGGTTACATCCGACGCCCATGAGGCCTTGTTTGGATGTAACCACTTAGGATGCATCACCATGATGCCGGTTGCTCCGTGCATGCCTTTCCCCTTTTTCCGCTCCATGCGATGCTATGCTTACCATGTTTGTTTGCGTCACTCGTTGGCTTTCTATGCATCTTTACACGCTTTCTTACATGTTCATGCGTGAGTCTTGCATGCTAGTGTGTCATCCATTTTTCAACACAATGAAGTCATGGACATCCGGTCCAAACCTACATTTATCCCTCGCGGACACCACATTTTGTTTGCTTTCATACTTGTTTGCCTTCTCGCTTGTTTACTTGCTTTCTTGTTTCATTGCTTGCCATGTCTATCATGCTTAGTTGCTTTATGCCTCTTTTATATGCTTTTTGCATCTTTTTCCTTCCATTATTTGTTTGCTGGTTTTTTTGTCTTTGCCTTTGCATGTACACACATGGAGTGAGAACGTATGGAGCTAGGGCACAGTCTCTCAGGCGCAAGCAAAAAGGTTGAAGATGCAAGCATGTAGATATAATCTAAGCGGCAATGTTCCGTAGTTTTAGGGGTCTAGCCTCTCCCATTTGGTTATGTACTCTTTTAAGACCCCTTCCTTCTTCCTTTCTCTCTTAGATGGGTTGTATTAGGTATATCATGCCATATACCATTTGTTCTTATCTCTCAAGTATGGAAACCCTTATTTACATTCCTGCACCTATATTTTGGGCCATGCTCTAGGGATGTAGGCATTTACTTTCCTACTCTATGTGCTTGCATTGTGCATGATGTATGTATATATATACCTGCTCGCCCCTTCTAGTGTGATTGTCATAGCCCATGTCACTTAAGGCAAAGCGATGCCTAATTTCCACCGCGAAAGTAAGGTGACATGTCGCTGGATTTTCGCCATGAAAATCTGGTACTTTGCTCGAATGCCTTAGGAAAGCATAGATTGGGACCACACCCATTCAAAAGCCAAATCTCAAAGCCCCCATGCATACAAAGCCCCGAAAGCCAATGCCAAAATCATGTTTTTACTACCAATCTCCAAAAATTAAGGTTTTATCAAAACAAAGGACTGTCCTTGGACAAGCATTGTGGGGTGCCTAACACTTTCCCCACATGCAACCAAACTTCCAGACTCAAGAATCAAGATTTTTTTGCCATCCACATTAGATTAGGAAAAATGACATTTTTCTTAGCCTATGATTGGTAATAAAATCAACTAGAAACAAGTGACCAATCACACCTTAGAAAAACCTAACGATTGGTGGCGACTTCACTTATCTTGGTGATTCCCTTAAAATTTGGCCAAGATTCCTACCACACCTCCAAAGGTAGACAAATACCTTCCTTCACCGAGAGAGAGAGAGCACCTGAAGCACCGTGCGAACCACGCACGCACCAATCCATTAAGAGGGGCCTCTAATGGGCCCCACATGCATTGGAGCATCGCCACGATGGGTGGTCGAATGAAGGCCCACGATGGCGGTTTTTCGCTTCAATCAAGGCCGAGCGTCGAAAGTGATTCCGTACATAATTCTGAAAAAGGTAAGGTTCTGATGCCTAGGTGGCGACTCCTTTCTGTTGTGTCCACATGTACAACTCACTAGACGATACATGGTTTAAGTTTGCATGCGTTTGGGAGTTATGGCAACTCTTCACAAAGTCCACACAATCGGTTTCCATTGTATTCTAATAGTACCCTATCCTTAGGATTTTCTTAGCTAGCATTCTTCATTCATATGAGGGCCATAAATCTGTTGATGAACTTCGTCCATGGCTCTTTCAGCTTCTCCTTTCTTTAAGCAATGAAGGTGTATACCATCATATAGGACCTCCTATAGAGTTGACCTCTACACAAGATGTATTGCATTGCCATCATCCTGATTGAACGACATCCTTTCTTGTCGGCACCTTTGGGATATGCCCCCAATTCTAGGAACTTCATGATGTCGTAATACCAAGGAACCCCTTCTTCTTCTTCTATAGCCAGAACTGAAGATTCGCTCTTCTCCTTGTATACCAACTCATAACTTTAATCGATCTCTAGGGGTCATATCCATACTCCCTCAGGTATTTCAACCATGGATGCAAGGTAGCAAATGCATCTGCGAACTGATTCTGACCTCTAAGAATGATTGTGTATTCAACCTTATCAAAGGTTTTAGTCAAATCCTTTGAATATTGTTGATAAGGCTTCAAATGTTCTTTCTTCACCTTCCATAACTTTTGTGCTTGAGTTATAACCAAAGTCGAATCCCCAAATGCCTTTGCCTTTTTTACCCCTAACTCTTAAAGGGCTTCCATTCCGGCGATACAAGCTTCATATTTTGCTATGTTATTAGTCATCTTAAATTTTAATTTGACAGCCAAAGGCACATGAGATCCACCAGGAGTGATAAAAAGTACTCCATCCTATTCTCATACTAGTTCACGGCTCCATTGAAATACATTTTCCATGTCGCTAGTTCAATATCCAAGATGTCTTCATCGAGGAAGTGTTCTTTTCCATCATCTCCCGATATGGGATTCTCGGCACAAAAATTAGACACGACACTCCCTTTGATCGTTTTTCTTGCCACATATTTTAAATCAAATTCTGCCAACAGGATTAACCATCTTGAAAATCTCCCACTTAAAGTGGGTTTCTCAAATAGGTACTTCAAGGGGTCCATTCTGGCCACTATCCATATCTGGAATGGTAGGATGATATGTCTCAACTTCTGTATAGCCCATACGAGTGTGAAGCATGATTTCCCTATGGGGGTGTGCCTAGTCTCATAATCATGGAACCTTTTACTCAAATAGTACACTGCTCTCTCGTTCTTACCATCGTCTTCTTATGCTAGCATGCTCTCAATTGCATCTCCTATGATAGAGAGGTATAGTAGCAAAGGCTTGCCTTGTTGTGGAGGCACTAGGACAGGTGGATGAAGGAGGTATTCTTTGATCAGTTAAATGGCTTTCTAACATTCATCATTCCAAGTGTGGGGTTCATTCTTCCTTAGAAGCTTGAAGTTGGGCTCGCAAGTGGAAGTGAGCATGTCAATGAATCGACTAATGTATTGTAGTCGACCTAGAATTCCTCTTATTTCTTTCTCACTCTTGGGCAGAGCCATCTCCAATATGGCTTCGATCTTGGATGGGTCTAGTTCTATCCCTTTATCACTTACTAGGAAGCCTAACAATTTCTCAGTTGTTACTCCAAAGGTACATTTTTGGGGATTCAACCTCAACCCATATTCCTTCATCCTCTCAAAGAACTTTCTCAAGTTAATGATGTGACCCTCTCTATCCTTGGATTTCACAATCATGTTATCAACATACATTTCAATCTCATTGTGCATCATATCATGTAACAAGGCTGTGGCCATTCTTTGGTAAGTCGCTTCTGCATTCTTGAGCCTAAATGCCATTACAGTGCAACAGTAAATTCCTCATTCTGTGGTGAAGGTAGTCTTGATCACATCCTTATGGTTATATCTCGATAAACCATCCATAAAAGACATTAAAGCACTACCAGTTATCTTATCGACTAAAACATCTGTGTGAAAGAGGTTAATCATCCTTAGGGCAAGCCTTATTCAAATCCCTCAAATTCACGCACATTCTTACCTTCCTATCTTTCTTGGGTACGGGCACAACATTGGCTATCCATTCGGCTTGGTTCACGAGTTTAATGAACCCTACTTTCAATTGCTTGGTGACCTTTTCTTTGATCTTTAGAAGCCATTTAGTTCTCATACGCCTCAACTTTTGCTTGATAGGTATCATGTGAGCATGAGTATCAATGTGGTGTTGAGCTATCTCAAGATCAATACCAGACATATCTTCATAGGACCATGCAAACACTTCTTGAAATTTTGTGAGAAACTCTTTGAGATCTTTTCATTCTTTTTCATTTAAGGTTGAGCCAATTTTAATTAAGCGTAGATTCTCATCATTGCACAATTAAGAGTTTCAAAAGTTGGTTTCATTGGTTCAATTTTCTTTTCCAATTGTTTATTAACTTCATTTGAATCATTTAAGCGCAAGTATTCATCTTATTAAAAATGTTGAAAAGTACATTGGGACTTGCATTACAAACTTTCTTTCCCACATTTTTAGAAAACCTAACCTAAGTCCAATTATTAAGTTGCCCCACAGCAGGTATGATGAAAGTAAAAGGATCATTTGGCAACTCAATGGTGATAGCGAACAGATACCAGAGGTATCAAATAGCCTCATGACAATCCCTTAGTAATTATGTTAAGGATAGAGGAGTACAACATTCATAAAATCTTGATCAATAAAGGAAGTTCAGCGGACATCCTTTACATGCCCGCCTTCCAGCAGATGAAGATACCGCAAGAACGACTTCGTCCATCTGTATTGATAAGAAGAGAAGAACAACACGAAAAACTATAAAGCCAGAGAAGAACAACACCAACAGGTTCTTCTCTGGATGAAGCCAACACCTTCGTCCATCTATATCGACGAGGAGTTCATACTGACGATTTTTCACATCATCAGTAAACTTCAAAACTCAAAGATCAAGGCCAGAAAAGGCCCTAATCAAATAAAATTGACTTAAGGATGTTTTGTGAAAAAACTCCCTCTTTGATTCACTATTTCTAGTGAATCTTAGGTTATTCCTTAAGATTTTCTCTCTCCTTTGAAAAGGTATCATGTATGGCTACTTATATTGTGAAAATGGGAGGTTAGAACGGCTCCCAGACGATGTGAGATTCGTTCTAGACCTCAACATTAATGCAGAAAACTTGTATTTATAGTTTTTGAAACCCTACCTGCGTGCGCAGGCTCGTGCCTGCATACACAGGCTTTGAAGTTGCGTACGCAGGTTCATGTCTATGTACGCAGGCCGAGGGTTTTCTTTGCCTTTATTTTCAAAATATATATTTATTTGCACAAAAGAAGTTATATTTTCCATTTTTTACACCTCTCTAGTCAATTTGTAATTTGATTAGGCCCTAAACTAACCTTAGGCCTTAGAATTTCTACATCATTGGGGAATGGGAGTTCAAGTCATAAGGGGTACAAAATGCAACGTCTATAATAAGCAGTAACTGTAATTTCTTTTTTGAACATGTATTTGAAAGTAGTGTAATGATATGGATTATAGTGAAAAGTTTGGGTAAGAAATATAAGATGAACATGAGAGGAAAGAAGGCTAAAGTTTAGGAGTTTTCTTATTTTTTTATTTTATTTTATTTTTTTGCACATGCGTTTGAAAGTGTAGTGATATAGATTATGGATAAAAGTTTGAGTAGAAGAAATAAGATGAATGTGCGGGACAAGAAGGCTAGATTTTAGGAGTTCTATTAGTTTTTTATTTATATTTTTTCAAAATTGGGGTTTTTTACTTTTATTTAAATGAAAGATTAATGAAAATTACTAAATTTTAGGGATTAAAAAAATGAACGCGAAGTTCTCTATTTAAATTCGAAATGAAATTTGTTATGATGAAAATATACTTTTAGTCCCTACATCTTAGGCCGATTCCCATTTTAGTTCCTAAATCAATTTTACTACTAATGTAATCCCTAAAAAAAGAAAATCAATTTTATTTTGATCTTTGCCGTCAACCCACTAATAGAAAAGTCATATGTGACAAACGGAATGCACTGTTGACATGTTCAATGCTGATGTATTCATTAAAATAATATTTAAAAAATTATTTGGCATTTTTTAAACGCCACGCCATCATTTTATTTTTTTTTTAAAACCCATGTCAAAAAATTTAAACAAAAAAATTAAAATAAAAGAAAACATTAACTTCAATAATTTAATTAAAAACATTTTTTACTTTTCATTTTTTTTTTTTGTAAGAAACTTGTTCTTCGTCTTCTTCCCCAAATCAAAACATACACTTGTTGCCTTCTTCTTTTCTATTGTTGCCTCTTTTCAGTCTTTTCTTTTTCTTTTATATTTTGACATTTAAATAACTTTCTAGAACATGACAAATTAATTTCACATATTAATATGAATTTCGAGTAAAGTAAGTTGTCCATGTTTCGTGAATTTTTGAAGCACTTAAGGCAATAGAAGTGGGAAATCTAAGTTGTGACTCAAATCGAATTAGTTCTAGTTTTCCATTGGTGGGAAATTTTTAAAGCAACCAAAGAAACTCCAAAAAAAAATTAAAAAATAAAATAAAATACCAGAAAACATACAGTAAACAGAGCTAAAACCCAAAAAAAAAAAAAAAAAAAATCTATCATTTTCCACTTACCCAAAACCCCATCACTGCAAACAACAATATTCACAGGAAACTTCAACAAATAAGAACACCCAGCAACAAAGAATACCATTGGGTGAAAGAAAATAACCCTAATCTATACCAAATTCCCAAAACCCACATACATAGCCGAAGCCCACATCCAAGTTATTTTAAGATTAACCCGAATCTGAACCACTTTGAAGTGAAGGTATTTTTGAACCCCATAAAAGTCTAGTTCAAAGAGGGAATCCTCTTATAGATAGTATAGATAACAAATTTTTTTGTTGGATTTCAACATTTTGCGTATTAGAATACCCTCATACAAATTCTTAAAATCTCTAAAATACTATTATCTTTTAGTTAAATAATTTCAAATTAAAAAACATAAATTGGTACTAGACAAGAATTTCTTTCTTGTATTAAAAAAATGCTTAAAAGAGTAATAAACTGTTTCTAAATTTTAAGCTTTTTCCTTTATTTTTTCCATTCAGCCTAAAGATGGTATCCTAAGTTTTAGACTAAAACTTAGGACACTATCTTTATCTCAATTTTAAACATTATTCCACGTTACCTTATCTCTTTCTTTAAAAAACAAATACACAGTTATTTATACATCACTTTTAAATGTTATAACATTAAACAAAAATGAAAGCTTGGATTTGTACTAAAACACAAGAGTTTGTTCAGTCCCCCAATTAAAAATTACGGCTAGATTGCTTTTACTCTAACTTAAACAAAGTGCAGAACAAGAGTAAATATGTGCAATGAACCGATAACACTACTTTAAGCCATATTCATCCCCAATCAACAATAAAATGAAAGCTTAAAGAGTAGGGAAGAGAGATGCAAACACAAGATAACACCTAGATGTGTTATCGAAGAGGAAACCGAAGAATTCGGCGAAAAACCTCTTCGTGATCCTCCAAGTCGAAATCGATCAACTAGAGAATAAAGTTGGAGTACATGAATAACAAAAGACCCTCCAAGCCTAGTCTACCCCATGTACTCGAGCCCTCCAAGATCCTGCTACCAATGGACTTCTCGAAGTCGTCTTCTCTAACTTTCTAGATCCTGCATTTCAGCCCAATTGCATCCGCCACTAAATGGCTCCTTCCAATGCTTCCCAATAGCATCAAAATCTTACTTAACACTCAGAATGGGTGTGGTAAGTGTTTGGGCTAAAACCCTTTCAAGGATCTAGAGATGGAGAGGTAGGAGTTAAGGAAAACCATAAGGAAATGTGTAGCTGATTATGGGTATGACAATCTCTAACTCTCAAGTGTATTTTCTAGGGTTTTTTCTCTGAAAAACACACCTTACAATTCGTGGGTAATGAGGGTATTTATAGTGTGAGTAAAGAATTTGGTAAAGCAACTAAACATTTTGCCAAACAAAATGTTTCGCAGGTACTTCACGAGATGACCCTTCTCGCGAAACTCTCGCGAACTTGACAGCTTGGTGTGACTCTTATGCTTCTAGTCATATGCTTCACACGTGGCTTTTTCATGGGTTACTTCTCACGAGCTACTCGCAAACTAGTCACGAATTACACTAATTCATCTTTTGTAGCTTGATTCTTCACCGATCTCTCACACTCATCCCTTACAAATAAACCCACATACATACAAGGAAAATAATTGAAGAAATTACAATCAAATTTGGCACTAAATTAAAGCCAACACAAGCTAAATCACAACTTAGGCTATTCCATGACTAAACCCTTAAACAGACTCTAGACTTAAACCTGAGTTTTGGAACATAAGCAAAACTCACTCACACCTAAATCTAAAAGTTATGAAGCACTTGAACCATATACACCTGTATCTTGAAACACTTGTACATAACAAATAGAATTCATTAAGCACTAGATAAGTAGAAAAGAAGGCATGTATAAAGAATAAGAAAAATGTGATCAAGATACCAAAAGAGATATAAGACATACAACATAACTTGATCAAACAAGAACAATCATTAGGAAATGACCACAATGAGCATTTAACTAGTAAATGATCACCCGGGCACGCAATGCAATTAAGAGCAATGCTAAAATCAATTGTATGTCCAGCATACCACATGATGCATTAAATAAACTAAGGCAAGAAGCAATAAATAACAATAAGCATCATGAAATGGCTATAAAAACCTAGATACATAAAGTACTAAAGAAAATTATGTTTTAAACTAAAGTACATGAAAACTTTATATAAAGCACTGTAAATAACAAAAGCTATAAAAGCATAAAACATAAACTAGAAAAGCATATCAAAAATCACCCAAACGAACCAATGGTGTTACTACTCCCCCTTAAGCTGTACTCCCCCTCAAGCTAATCTACTCCCCCTTTTTGACCGATATGGCCAAAGGTCCAAGAATGAGTCAGACTCCGATTCTGAATTCTCTTCCATGTCCTGGATTTTAGAAGAGAGGGTAGTGATTTGGCCTTGAAGGTATGTGAACTGCCTCGTGGAGTAGTCGATATGTGAAGTCAGCATGGAATGCATTTCTTCTACCCTTCCAAGTATGTAATCAAGGCGGTCGGGTGCTCTGGCTTATGCTTGAGAAGAAGGCTGTAGAGTATCCTTCGGTATGAAAGTAAACTAGTCAATTTCCTCATCGTTGTTGCCTCCTTCTACAGCCTCATCTCTTGGAATTTGAGATGCACTGGTGCTTAGATCGGGAATGGGAGCCTTACTCCAGACCACTTGGAATCTTCACCATTGCCCTCGATATTAGAGACATGACAAGGCTTGGGAATGGTAGAGTTAGCATTGTCTTTCTCTTCTTGATGCACTTGACAAAGAGATGATAGATGTGACCACAAATATCAATCTCTTTGTGAGTAAAGAGATCATGTAGGAAGACAATCCTTGGCACCAACATAGTAGTTAGATTCTTTATCTGATAAAGGTTGAATATCATGATGTAGGCCAAAATTCTCATCTCCGGAGAGAACTCAATCGTGTGCAAGGCCTTCTTCTTGAGTTAACCGCCAAGAACTTGCACGAAAGGCTCAAGTTTCTCTTTCCTCTCATCATAGTGTAGAGAGGTGTCCAGAGTTGTCAGTCGAATCTCCAAAAGCTCTTGGATTGACTCCCTTGAAACTATGAACTCTCTCCCCCTTAGCCAACAGTTGATGTTGTCGCCTTCCAAAAATGCATTAGCAAAGAACTCCCTTATGATGCAATCATAAACATCACCCATAGGATTCAGCAATTTGGTCCATGTCCTTTCCTTGAACACTTCCGGAATGAATGTCTCCTTTAAGGACTCAATGTCCACCCTTCTTTCCAAGACGATCGAAGCATTCTTGTAATGATCAATGTATGCCACGTTAGTATCATTGTTTCTAAACGAATCCGGGGAGTAGCAAGGATGCTTTGCTGTTTTCTTCGCTGCTGACTTATGAGGAGACATCTACAAAATGAGCAAACATGCAAACCAAACACAAACATGGTAACAAACTTGATTAGATACAAGTTAGTCCATAAACACGAACAAATTGTCCTAAAATGGAAATAAACAAGCAAACATAGTCACAAGAACATGTTATAAGTGCTAAAGGTCTAAAAAGACTTACATAGAATGAGTGAACGCAAAACATGCACTACAAAAAAAACAAGGCTATCCCAGCGTTTTGAAAACCGCTGGGATAGCCCCAAAAAGCGCTGGGATAGGGTCAAAATTCCTATGCCGGCGTTTTTTTTTCCCGGCGCTTCAAACCGCCGCGTTTTGAATGTCGGTATAGGGTCGCCGAACCTGTACCAACGCTTTTCAAAAGTGCCGGGATAGGTCCCGACGCTTTTCAGACCCTGTTCCGGCGTTTTTACTTGTGTCGGGACAGCCTTTACGAAAATGTAAATATAACCTATACCAACGCTTTTGAAAGCGCTGGCATAGGGTCTTGAATGAATAAAATTTAAAAGGCTATACCAGCGCTTTTGAAAACGCTAGCATAGGCTTTTTTTTTTTTTAATTTAATTTTTTTAGCACCTGTAATGTTCCTACAATACATATTTTCCAATACCTATTTTATAGAAACTGTAATGAACCACAATTCATATTGTCCAATAGCAAATACAATACCACATTAAACCAACAAACTAAATATATTTACTTATAATTATTTACAATAGCAAATACAATACTTATCGATTATGAAAAATCTTCAAATGTTGAAAAATCTGAACTTAATCATGGGTAATAATCAAGAATATCTTCAAATGTTGGGTGTAATGAAGAGCCATAATTTTGTTCAAACTCAAACCACATATCCCTGGATTTCATTTTTTGGAGCAAATATATATCCATGTCCTCACTTTCGGACTCATCCAACTCAATCTTTTTCCCCTCCAATACTTTCACTACTTGTCTCATACTTGGCCTTGCACTTGGGTCAGGATAGGAACACATGAAGTCCAAGTGAAGCACCTTCTCCACTTCCTCCTCATCAACCCACCTCTAGCCCTCAATCTCTCATCAAGGGCATTAAGTAATTGTCTTTGTACCATAAATTGCCAAGCCCATTCTTCCAAAGGAGCCATACATATACTTATCGAAGATGAAAAATCTGAACTTAATCATGGGTAATAATCAAGAATATCTTGAATTTGACTCCATAGCTAATGTTGAAAAAGCTTTAAAACGCTAGACCACTCCAATCACCTAAGAACCTAGTGTTCACGAAACTAAAAAGTATAAGTTTAAGTAAAGTTAGATCCATACTTGGTCTGCCTAGGGCTAATCACTGAATACACCAATGCATGAGTATTACTCAAGCAACAATAGATAAAAAGTAAACTTAGATAATCACATAAAAGTTGGAATTATTAAGGAAATTCCAATGAGAATGACTAAGTTCATCACCAATAATTATAGCACAATAGGAACAACAAAATCAACACTCCCAATATAAAATACACCGCCTTATATCTCCATGCAAGCCACCCGCTTGCTCCAAATCAACAACCCACCACAGTAGAATATTTGAATTTGCTAAGAGGAGATAAAATAAATTCACACATGGTTGAACAATAATATGACAACATTCACAAGACAATCAACACTCCCACTAATGAAAAGTAGACCACCTTATATCACCATGCAAGCCACCCGCTTGCTCCAAACCAACAATCCACCACAGCAGAAATTTTAACATATAATTATAGACTATTAGGGTATTATGAAGCATATGTTACTCACCCTTTAGCAAGAAACCGGTTTGCTCACGGAAAAAGGAACTCAAACTTGGAGCAAGCTGCTAATCCTGCAAAATCTAAGTCTAAATTATAGACTACTAAAATAACTTAAAAGACGTAAATTAGGTGACTTCACGTCCAAAATCATGTAAAGGAGAAGACACTACTAAACTAAGTACACCGAAAGAGCAACATTAAAAACTAAAATAGGGAGAGGTGTGCAAAGATGTACAAACCAAAAGATAAGCTCCAATATTTTGCTAGTTTGCATTTGTTCCACAAAAATGATAGTGAGCTATTTAATAATTTATAATATGCTTAAACATAATAACATCAAGGGAAAACAAATATCTACTAATCAAAGGCTGCAATAAGTTACCATTTGCAGTGATTTGAACTGGATATTATGACAAGGAAAAAGCAAAACAAGCAATAATCAAAGTATAAAGAGCCCTCTGTCATTATTTCAAAAAGGAGTAATAGAATGATTTGTGGACCCCTGACGATTTGTGGCTTTACTTTTTTTCTCTAGAATAAATTTAACTTGTCAAAAAGCAAAAGACAAATATACGAAATGACTTGCCTCAAGGATGCATGATCATTCTTCTTCTATTAAAAGTAAAGTTTAATTATATAATATGAACTTTAAGTAAACCAAAAGACAAGAGAGCTTGCTTGGTAGATCCACAAACGGTAAAACTTCACTTAAACTCTTATGGAAAGCACAGACAGACAGACACATACAGAGAGAGATTCAAATTAAAATAAAGAAAATAGTGTGTTTGATACTAAAAAAGATGTATGTAAGGTACAAACATAGTCCTTAGGAAATTTTAAAAAAAAATGAGCAAGGAATCAAAAGAGAGCCATTTTAGGAAAAAAGTGACTAGTAGAAGAAGACTAGGAAATAGAGAAATGGTAATAAATATGTGAATTGGAAATTGTAATAATATTGTAAAAGAAAACTGAAAAAAAAAAAAAACAATTCAATTCAATTATCAGAACTGGAATTTCATAAGAAAAACAAAAATGTTATTATCAATATTATTACAATAAAACAATAGATGTGAAGCTGCTACACACTAATATAGGCCATAGGGAGATGACTGCATATTGACGTAATAGATCCACATCACATCCTAGATTTTTGGTACACAATCATTCTACATTACTTGAATAAGTGATTAAATTTGAAGTTTAGACTTTGTAATTGTAATTATCACATAGGAAAGAACCCCAATTAATTACCCCTAATTTTTTTTTGGTTGTTGTTTGAAGGTAACTGATCAAGTGTATCGGAATATAATAGGGTATACCCTAAATAGAATCATTTAAAGCCCAATTAGCCTAAAATGAATTGAAATGGACTAAAAAGGACCAAATAGACCAAACTAGACCGGATGGACCAAAGTGAAACTAATAGACCAAAATGAACCAAAAGTACCTAATAGATCAAAGTAGACTGAATAGGCCAAAATGGACCAAATATTCTGAATTGGACCGAAGAGACAAAACGAACCCAAAAGTACCTAATAGATCAAAGTGGCTTGTTGCACTTTGTCCTTGGTGGCCCAGGAGATTCCCCTGAAGATTATTCAAGACCCACATCTTGGAAATTAATTTAATATATATTTGATTGCAAAAATTTATTGTCTTGTTAGCAATCAAAAATAAATAAATAATGAAGGATGAAGTAAGTGAAATAAAGGGAAAGAATTACCAAGCCAGGTGATTCAGCCAGCTTTGAATTAACCTCAACAACCTCACCCGAGATTGGAGAATTGACATCACTGGTTGCTTTGACACTTTCCACGGCTCCAAAGCTGCTACCTTGTGAAATTGAGCCACCAGGCTCTGGCAGTTCCACAAACACTACCTCTCCAAGATGGTCCTGTAAATGATTGAATTTGAAGTTCAATGTTTCAATTTTAAATTATCCATTGAATAGTCTATATTTTCTCTATAATCTTTTTCTATACGTATCAATTACATATCATCAGGCCCAACTGCCCAAGAAATATATGATTTTAAAAAACAAAAATTAATGCAATGCACAAGAATTAAACTGTTAGAAAATGTAGATATATTTCATTAATAAAATTAACACCACCTGGTGTTTTTTTGTCAGAATGTACATTTCTTAAATTAATCCTTTCATCCAAATAAACCTTTTTGTTCTTATATATTTCTTTTACTTTCTTTCTCTTTATTTAATTGCTTCACAGTGCTTTCTCAAAAAAGAAAAAAGAAAAAAAAAGCTTCATAGTAGTGATTAACTGATTATCATCTAATCACACTCAATTAAAATTCATATCCTGATCACATCCCCATTGATTTTGCTTGTGATCAGACTACTTTATTTATATATATATTCTGCCGATGTCCCCATTGACTTAGCATGTGGCTAGGAGTTTTTGAAAGATAGTAATTAACCTAGGTAAGATTAGAACTAACTACCACCGAGTATGGATTAGTCTGGAGAGGTTTATCAACTAGATGATCAATAAGCCTAATGACAATACAATTTTTCCAATTTTTATAATTATCAAGCTCATATGTTGTGATTAGTGTATATAAAAGTGATGTTACTTGTAATTCCATGTAAAAATGATGTTGCACTAATTACAATCTACATCATTAACAAGTTCTGAAAAAAATTATATAATTTATTATGTCTATAAATGTCGTTATTTGTATCATTGAAAATGTAACAAGGTGACAACATGGAGGGAAAAACAATGCAAGCACACAAGTGTTCGCTAGAGCCTAGAGGCAAGAATAGAGGGATACAATGCTATCCCTTACAAGTCCAACATGAACTTCTCTCGTAATGAGGATGAGTTATCTTCTAGAGTGGCACTTGTTTTCCCCCTAGGGTGCATTATGTGCCCTATGGCACTCTTTTTCAAATGAGAGCTTGTAAAAATTTGTCAACTAAATTAATATGAAAGCTATTGTATTGATAGAATTACTTCCAAAATAAGCATTTCATATAATTTAATTTGCTTAGGGGAAGGTGGGAAAAAAGGAATGTTTCATGCTGTCAAAGTATGATTTTTTTTTTTAGGAGGGGAAAGATAATGGCTTTTTGGGTTTTTTTTTAGGGAGGATGGAAAAGGGGAGGAGAAAATCGGGGAGGCTATGTTTGTTTAAGTTGTTTGGTTGGGAGGTGAAAATGGGAGAGATTTTAATGGAGCCCTTTTTCTGCTATATGTTTTATTAGTTTTGTTAGTTTGTAAGTTTCTAATAATTAAAAAGAAAAAAAAAAAAAACTTCTTATAACTAAAAAAATCTTGTATTTTTATATAATAGGAATGAGAATAAATTTATACAAACTTATTCTATACTATCTTCTCTCTTTTTTTTAATCAACTACACAAAAGAATTTTTTATCCTCCCACAAATTTCCATCCCCCACTTTTTCATCCCCAAACCATACATAGCATTAGGAGGAAAGGGCTTTGGGTGGGGTGTTATATGTGTTGGGCTTTATTATGAATGCATTGTTCTTGATTAAGGCCAAAGTCAAACTTCAAGGCTGAGATAGGCCGCTACAGTTTGACCCCAACCAATCCTGGCATGTTAGTTAAGGCACAAAAAACTTAAGGTTTCTTACATGTGGGCTTGTTAATCTCCGGCTACTATACCAGATTCTTCGGAGCTCTACTAGAGAGCTCTGATAAGTCCAATTGTCGCAAGCTAAGTTATTTTTTAGTCGAGTTTGTAGTGTGTATTTATGTTAAAACCTCATTTTCTCTCCCTTCTGTGTATGTTTGTTTCTTAAAAAAATGGATTTAAACTTTAAAGTACATGAGAAATGCCTCCTACTATAAGAACACAATCAACTATAACCATAAATAGACTTCATCAAATTACAAGGTTAGAGAAACATGGTTCCCTAGCAGAAGAAAATAATCAACCGGAATTAGACATAAAGAATGGGGCCCGGCATTTTCCTTCAAATCAGACTCAAGGTTAGAGAAATATGGGCTAAGAGGAGGACGTGAATATGTGTGCAACAGTCATAAATGTAAAGCACCTTATCATATACGGTATATAACATATTTGAGATTGAATTCGTCTAAGCCACAAAAAAAAGTCTAAAAAACCAAAAAGTAAGAAAATTAGGTACTAACTTCTTTGGTGTTGTATGTTAATTTTTTCAATTAAATTCAAACTCATGGTTACATTGTACAATGCAACACAAACCATATGATATTTTGTAAAGATAGTTAAATTTTATACAATTATTTGTTTGAATTTAATTAAGAAATTTTAAGTAAAGGAGCTGTACTTAAACCTTTTAAAATTAAAAAGTCCCCAATTAATCAAAAAAGACAGAACTAATTTTTATCTTTTTTTAAATTTTTTGTCTTTTTCTTTGCTCGCTTTTTTATATTTACGGAGATAAAGAAAAAGAACAGCAATAATATTAGAAGAAGGCACAAAATCTGACCCTCATTGTAATCTCTATTTCTTTAACAAAAAATAAAACGCCCCTTATAACTCCTTATTACAATTTCAATGTCTAAAATTTAAGTGATAAAGAAATAACAAGAAAAATCCAACATAATTTAGGCAAATGAGTAACTTTAACAAGCTAAAAGTTTGTACTTAAGCTCGTTCTAACACATATTTATGCCGAGAATAAATTTACCACAATATTAATACATACATATATATATATATATATCTTCTACTAGTACTCTAATAAGAGCAAGCATAAAGTTATTGTGGCTCAATAACTCTGAAGACAAAGGACAAATCACAAAATCAATATGAGATTGGTATAAAGAAAATTTTGCTTTTGTAGTATAATTTTCAAACAAAAATCACAAAAAAAAAAAAAAAAAAAAAAAAAAAAAAAAAAACTATCCTTAATGTCTTCCATATAATGCTTGGATTTCTCATTCTAACAGCCATTAAACACATTCAAAATCCAATCTTTTTTATTGCTTAACACTACTGAAACCCTTAAAAATCAAACTCTATTCAACAATCCTTCAAGATCTGATCAATAAATCAAATTTAGTCCTAAATTCCTAGAGATCCTACATTAAAATTGCTATCATAGTTCATTAAAACCTCGGTCCATTATTCCTTTCGAGCTTCATTACTAGCACAATAACCTAGCCTAAACTAAATTAATCCTAATTCAATAGCACAAAATTAAAAAATGTGATTAGTAGATCAAAGAATACAATGACATATTTAAAGAAAGAAAACCTTCAGTGGTTGATTCGGAGTTGTCTCCAAACTTCTTTTCGAAATCCTCCGTCGACATCCAACCCGAATGGAACATGCTTGACCAGATCCCCTTCTCCACCTTCTCCAAGCTATCCTTCTCTGTCCCTGAACCCGAGGACCTCCTCCTCTGCGGCGCACTCGAGTTCTACGATAAAAAAAATTCAAAAAAAATCACATCAAAACCATGCATCAAGCAGAAAAATACATATACATAAAAAAAATCACAACAGAAAACGAACCAGAAATTTTTTTTTTTCAAAAACAAAAATAGAAAAAGATGAGTGGTTTTGGGAGAGAGGAGAAAAAACTAGGGAAAGGGGAGAACGGCTGCTATTGAAGTGAGAGACAAATGCTGAAAATTAGGTTTAGCAGGATTATAAAGTAAACCCAAAACGACGTAGTTTTGGTAATAAGAAGAGTAAAAATAAAAATGCTCTTACGGTTTGAACCTGGGCAAAATATATCATCACACGTCTTACCACTAAACTAGTGTAATTTTAGATTAATATTTTATACATAAATATGTTATAAATAGTAATATTTAATATTTTATAAAGCAACTTAGTTTTGTGTTATAAGGAGAGAAAAAAACCACTAAACTAGTGTAATTCTACATTAATATTTTATAAAACGACATAGTTTTGTGTTATAAGGGGAGAAAAAATTAAAAATGTTTTTAGTAGAGTTCGAACCTGGGCAAAATATTATCACATGCATGTCTTACCACTATACTAGTGTAATTCTACATTAATATTTTATACATATATTTTTTATAAATAGTAATATTTAATATTTTATAAAATGACATAGTTTTGTGTTATAAGGAGAGTAAAAATTAAAGAGATTAAATTCTTTAAGGATGTGGTGTAAAACCCATGTTTTATCCCTTCAATCCCAATATGCCACATCATCTTATCACATATTTAAGAATAAACACAATCACACTCAATCAATTCTAATACCTATATATAAATCCAACCAAATTAGAAATTTATTGAGATGTTATTAGGTGTGGTAGGATGTATTGAATTTTAAGTAAAATGTTGATATGGCAATCACTTATTGGATGGTGTAAAACATGGGTTTTACACCCCATACTAGTATTATGCCCGTGCGATGCACGACTTAATTAAGAATCATGTGTAAATTAATGAAAAAAAAATATTTTAAATAAAATAAAATTGATAATAAAAATAAAGTAATCTTTTACTCTATTTTTTTTAAACAAAGTAACATTTTACTTTAAACAAAATTTCAACCACGGTAAACTTCAACAAAAAAAAAGTTGATATTTATCCAAAAAAATAAATTAAAACATGTTGTTAATATTAGCTTCTTTTTTTTTTTCTATTATACCATGAAAATCATGTTGTTATTAGCTTTTTTTTTTTTTTTTTAATCCAAAAATTTGATATTTATAAAAAAAAAAAGCACTTGGCCCACATTAGGGAGAAACGCCTCCCACCCTTACCTTATAAGCACTTGACCTAAGGAATGGTGTACCATAGTATGTGTGATCACAGAGCAAGTCTCAAAAACTGCTGTATCATACATGCGACTGGTAGAGGCGTGCCCTTTGGGGTAACAAATCCATGCGGTCTTCACCCAAAGCGGACAATACCTTTGATGAGCACTACCCTCAAAAGCGTCTTTTTGTGGGAGGAACGAATCTTTCCCCAATCAGGTATTGTCTGCTTTGGGTTTTAGTTTTAGACATTTAGTTTTATATAAATTCAAAATGACGTCGTATTGATAATAGAAACTTAAAAAATGAAAAAAAAAAAAAAATTATACCACTAAGGCAACATACATTTTATTAATGTATTTAACCTATAATAATATATATAGTCCTAATAATAATAATAATAATAATAATAATAATAATAGGCGTTTTTGGTCTTATTTTAGTCATCGAGGGTATTTTGGTATTTTTTTCAGGCATAGGGGGTATTTTGGACGTTTTCTATGTTTCAAGGGTATTTTGGTCATTTTTAAGTTTTGGGGAGTGTTTCGGTTGTTATAATTTACTAATTAATAACAATATAATTAATACTTCCAATTATGTAAATATATTTTAATACTACAAATTAATTGAGTATAATTTAATAATTAATAAGAGTTAATATAATACTTCAAATTAATAAAATATAATTTAACACTACAAATTAATAAAATGAAATATATTAATTAATAAAAATATATTTTAATAATTCAAATTAACAAAATTTAATTGAATTTAATACTTCAAACGAATTTAATATATTTTAATGTAATAGCTAAAAAAATGTAAAATGAGACTCAAGGACCAACAATATTAAAATATAATTTAATATTTTAATTGGGTTGGGCATATAAAACTCATTTACCCATTAAAACTCATTTAACTAATTACTTCTAACCCAAACCCAACCCAACCCAATTATTATGGATAAACCCCAACCCACTGAATTACCTAATTATCAAAATTACCAAAATGCCCATAAAGTGTAAATGAGTAAAGTACTCTAAAATCTTAAAAAATGACCAAAATACCTCAAAATTACCAAAATAACCATGAAACCTACAAAATGACCAAAATACCCCCAAAACTCAAAAAAAATGACCAAAATATCCCCCAAACCTAAAAATGACCAAAATATCCCCTAAACCTTAAAATGACCAAAATATCCTCGAAACCTAAAAAATGACCAAAATACCTTAAAACCTATAAAATGACAAAAATGCCCCTTAAACTTGTAAGTTGATAAAAATACACCCTAAACCTAAAAAATTACCAAAATCCCCCCTAAAACTAATAAATGACCAAAATACTCCCTAAACATAAAAAATGACCAAAATACCCCCTAAACCCCTATTTTGGTAATTTTAGAGGCTTTGGGTGTATTTTGTTCATCTTATAGGATTAGTGGTATGTTGGTCATTACAGATATTATAAGGGGTATTTTGGTCGTTTTATAGGTTTAGAGGTATTTTGGTCGTTTTAGGGGTTTCAGGGTATTTTTGGTAATTTTAGAGGTTTCAGGTTGTTTGTGGCCAATTTTAAGGTTTTTGGTTTATTTGGGTCATTTCAAAGGTTTAGGGGTATTTTTGTCACTTTATAGGTTTAAGGGTATTTTGATCATTTTTTAGGTTTTAGGGGTATTCTGGTCATTTTTTAGGTTTAGAAGGGTATTTTCATCATTTTATAGTTTTAGGGGGATATTTTGGTCATTTTAAGGTTTCGGGATTATTTACCACAATTTTTAGGCTTCGGGGTTATTTTGGTCAATTTTTAGGTTTCGAGGGGTATTTTGGTCATTTTTAGGTTTCAAGGTTATTTTGATCAATTTTTAGGTTTCGAGGTTATTTTGGCCATTTTTTAGGTTTCCATGGTATTTTGGTCATTTTTAGGTTTCGGGGGGTATTTTGGTCATTTTTTGGATTTCAGAAGTATTTTGGTAATTTTTAGGTTTTGGAAGTATTTAGGTCATCTTTCAGGTTTCAGGGGCATTTTAGTCATTTTTTGGATGTCAGGGGTATTCTGGTAATTTTTAGGTTTTGGTGGTATTTTGGTCATTTTATTAGTTTCAGGGGTATTTCGGTCATTTTTTGTGTTTTGGGGGTATTTTGGTAATTTTTAGGTTTCGAGGGTATTTTGGTTATTTTTTGGACTTCAGGGGTATTTTGGTAATTTTTTGGGTTTTGGGGGTATGATGGTAATTTTTAGGT